>CM076575.1:1672534214-1673086714 GCA_034641835.2 Pinus albicaulis | reverse complement strand
ATTTCCTGATTTCCTTGGGTGCGGTGATGTTAGCAAGAGCATTTCTATTATTACCTAGTTTTGAAACCAGGGAGTTTTGGAAATTGAATTCAGATGTCTTTATCAGTCTATAATTCTGGAACATACAAATTTCATATGCCACTAATACTCTGTAATATTCCCTTTCTTGATCCCGTTAAAGTGGATAGAATTGATCCGTGGTTTTAACCCATGGTATTTCCCCATGGTATTTCTTGATGGTATTGACCCATGGTATTTTTTGTTGGTATTGACCCATCAAGCCTATAAAAAGGGAGAGAAGCTAGGCATTTAGGGCATTCTGGATTATCTACTTTATTATGTTTGGGTTGAGAACCTGCCCTGGCCAGCTCTTTTATTGATCCCGGGACGAAAACCCTGGGGTAATGTTTATGTGGTGAATCCATTCAGGATTCACAATTGAGCTTCAATTTCTTATGTTTGTTGTGATCCTTGGGATATTACAGTGGTATCAGAGCTGTGCATCCTGCCAGCCTGAGAATTTTACGCAAGGAACTTCGGTGAAATTTATTTTTCACCCTAGCTAGTATTTCTCACTTCGGTGATATTTATCACCCTAGTTTGATTTTTATTTTGCAGTAAATTATTTTATTGGGAGATATAAGTGAAGGGAAAATCATTTATATGTCTGTGGGTTAAATTTGTGAAAATATTTGAAGGCATGATTAAAAAAAAAAAAACATTTATAGCTTGTATATGGCCTCTTATGAATAAATGTACCCATGATATTTATTCATTTGTATGGAATATTATGAATGTACCCATGATATTTATTCATGTCTTTCTTGCAAATATGGTCATTGTTGAAAGGTTGGGAAGCTATTGCTAGACAGGGATCATTCTGAGGTTTCTCATTAGCTAAGTATTGAGATCCATTGATGCCAATGTCGTCATTTTGTTTTTGGAAATGCCACAAGAATCAACAAAATGTTTTATCAGTCGATTATTTGGGCTACAATACTTCTGTGGATCAAAGATGGCAACAACATACAAATCAGAAGCAAGAACAGAGCGACAGGCCTTTCTCTCGAAAGGTCCATGTTATTCTTCAGCAGTCAAAAGATATCTAGAAGGAAGATGTAACAAGCAAGTGTCTCTTCGAACTTGGATCCAAATTGCAGGGTACAAAGTCAAAAGATGTTCTCCTACAGCTAGACAGATTAAATGCGGCTTTGAGCTTGATAGATAAATCAGAATGGAAAGGGTCAAGCTGGGCCTTGAAGCCATCCATGCTTGCTTTGATACAACCTAGGTTCTTGGAGCATTCTTGTGAAAATGTTAGACTCACCGTCGCTTCTTGTCTCAGTAAAATCATAGCCTTAACAACACCACTATTGCCCTGCAATGATGACATCATGAGGAGGACTTTTCGGGTAATGGTAGAAGCACTCCAAGGGTTGGACAACACAACACCTCCATTCTTACTTTTTTTCCAGAAGCGCACAATTTTGGAATGCATGGCGGAATTCAGATTTGGTATGCTTATGCTGGATCTAGAGTGTGATGATTTAATCCTTCAAATGCTCCAATACTTCTGCAATGGAATTACAATATCTCATCCAAACTACATCAAAACAGACATGAAAAATATCATGTCTCCGATCTTAGGAGAAGATAGGGCCATCTGCGAACAATTGAGATCAAAATTGTTGGCCATTTGGAGGAAGGAGCTAATTGCATCACCTGCTGCTTATGAACTAGTTGAGGGGTTGATCAAACAGAGCATCAAACTACTTAGAAAGAAGTTAACCAAGGAGGAACTAACAAAGATTTGTGGAGACAGCAAGAATGAACTAAGGAGGAAAGGCTTATGCTTTGTATGCAAGGGAGTTTGGGCACTTGACCATTCATGTCCAGACAATAAGGAGGCAACAAGGATAGCAAAATTAGAAACTTCTTCAGATCATGGGGATTCATCCATTGATGGGTTCACTGGTTTTAAGGAGAGGACCTATGAAGGATCTGAGCAGTCAAATACAAATGGTGAACAACAACACCATGCTCTTCAGAGAAACTTGCAGGACAAGCTGATCAGTCAACTTGAAAAAGTACATGACGAAAGGAAGGATGCAATTCCTCCTGATGATGTGGTAGTTGAATCTATAAATACAATGGAGGACATCCATAAAGAGTATGAGCAATCAGGTATAGACAACAGTCCACCAATACCTCCATGTTTGACAACCAGAAAGGATGGACAACTCATCCTCACATGTGAAGAGGTCCAGGATGAATACACTCAAGGAGAATCAAATGAGGAGAGAATCATGCATTTTGAGGGGAGGATACTCACAGCCGAGGGCATATTGCAGCTTGGGCCCTTTGGTGCAGACAATGATGGAGGGTTGAAATGGTACCATAACCCACAGGTCCCAGGATTCAGGTGGCATTGGGATCTAGGAGAATCCATTGGGGAAATGATTGGCCAAAGGATTGCTTGGGATCCAGGTATTGAAGGATCCATTCAGGATCATTCAACGTGGAGGGCACATCGGATTGTATGGGATCCTGGTATTAATGTACAAATGCTTCTGTTGTGGATAGAAGTGGATCGCTTGAGGACAAGCAATCTTTGGGCGGGAGGATTTGTAATATTCCCTTTCTTGATCTCGTCAAAGTGGATAGAATTGACCCGTGGTTTTAACCCATGGTATTTCCCCATGGTATTTCTTGATGGTATTGACCCATGGTATTGACCCATGGAATTTCTTGTTGGTATTGACCCATCAAGCCTATAAAAAGGGAGAGAAGCTAGGCATTTAGGGCATTCTGGATTATCTACTTTATTATGTTTGGGTTGAGAACCTGGCCTGGCCAGCTCTTTTATTGATCCCGGGACGAAAAACCTGGGGTAATGTTTATGTGGTGAATCCATTCAGGATTCACAATTGAGATTCAATTTCTTATGTTTGTTGTGTTGTGTGATGTGTTTAAAATTTTGATCCTTGGGATATTACATACTCCAGAATATATGTTGATTGACAATTTGATATATTGTTAAATGTCTGTGTAAAGTAACATTACGACAATTTTGTTGGTGGCCATTAACAGAGCGTTTTCTTTCTCTGCTCTTCACTCAGTCACTGTGGTCGGTTTTAGCGCATATACTGTCAGAGGGCCATCTCATTATGTAACTCGCAGGAAGCCAGTTCTTGTCAGTTATTGTGTCTCACAGCCATTTGTTGATTTTGTGCTAGTTTCCGTGGTCCGTCAATAGTCTAACTTTTGTGTTGACCGCGAGTAATGTGTTGGCTGTTGTGTCCACCAGCAAACAGTGGAGAGATTTTTAATTCATTGCTGTAGAGTTTATGTGGTACATAGTTGTCTTCCTTTTAAAATAAGAGTGTGATATTTCAATTACTGTGGAATTTCTGCAGTTGGCTTATTGTATTGTTGTGTGAAAAAATAACATTTCTGCTCACCTATTTGTGATGTTAAATTTTAGCGTAGTCCAAAAAAGTAACAGAATGGCTAGAATCTGGCAGAGATTTTGAAAAAATATGGCAAAGATTTTATCAGAATCTTGTTTACAATTGTTAAACTTTAGTATTTTGGAAATCCTAAGGGTTTTTTATAGTGCTGAATCCATTTTTACTCTCAAAAATGGATTCCAAACACTGAAACTACCTCATTTTTTGAATTTTAATGAACCAGACTCCAACAAAAACCTGCCATCCAGACTATTTTGTTGCCTCAAAAAACAACTCCTAAATTTTATGACAAAAACTTTTTCGTACCTCTGGTTCTATCTGTAGCTTAGTTGGTCATTTGGCCCTTTTTTATTTCTTTTTTAATTTTTTTGTATTCAAACACAGAAAAGTTTGTCAGTCCACAAAGGGACAGGAACAAAGCTAATGTAAAAAGATACGACCTCAGTGGGCAGTTGCGCCTTTATGACTGCTCAGAGCTATAACCTCTGATGTGCAAAACAAAAGAGCTCTCTTGTACATCCATCAAAAGGGAGTCGTCCTTTCCAGCATTTGCAATCATGTGATTTGTGAATGCAAACAAGGATACAACAATTTACTTAAATTACATTAAACAGATTATATTTTTTTTAGAAAAATAATAGAAATTTCGGCATGATTTTGAAAATCATAGGAAATTTTTGAAAGTCTAGATTATAGCTGTCAAGCTTCAGGATTTTGGGTGTCATGGGCTTTTTGATTGATTGCACTGAATCTATTTCTCTCCCTCAAAAAAATGATTTAAACACTTTCACAATGGAATTTCTTAAAGTTTTTTTTTGTCATTTTGACCATAAATTGTATCTTTTCTAGTAGACAAAACCATTTATATTTTTATTGTGATTTGAGGAATCCCAATTTATCTCATGTAAAAATAAGGCCTAGCCAATTAAACTGCCAAAGACTAACAATACAAAAGTTTGGTTTAATGTTAGATCTAAGACTTTTGTAATCATATCATTTGGATTTGGTCATAATCCTAATAATATGATTAATAAAAACATTCATCTACAATTTAATCTAAATTATACAATTCCGATTTGTCCAAATTTAACATTAAAGTGCAAAACTAGTGTCTATACTCTTGGTCACACAGATAGCGTACGTGGATTCCGTTGTAACACACACACCACCAAAATAAATAAATAAAAAATTTACTTCTTACTCTACAGTCAAACTTACTATCCAAAGCTGTATTACACTTAATATAATTCTACAACACCTACAATATGATTTAGCTTTTAAATCCCAAGACCCAACCAAGGTTTTTATAAAGCTTCAAAACTTTAATCAACATATAATTATAACTTACCGCCCACCATGGAATACTTGTCACATTATGTGTTTTTTTGTTTTAAGGGTTAATGTATTATTTTGTCGGCTCTAAACTTTAATTTTAGCATAGAGTTTACAACTCGCATATGGCAAGATCTTTATCCTTGTTACTACTGAGATAAAGCTGGCACGTCCTGGCAATTAAATGCAGAAGGCACTGGTTATTAAACTCAAAGGACAGTTGTAAGATTTACCATGATTTCTTGCATTTTTCGATGGTCTTTGCTTGAGATCTTCACCGTCGAATTTTGGAAGATCGATGTTTGTCATTTAGGCAGGAATTTTCATTGTTAACCCTGCCAACCCTAGGCGTTACCGGCTTTTTTCATTGTGTCTGCGTTCTGTAGTTCTTCCGCTCTGAGGGTTTGTCACTATCGCGTTTTCTTTCCAAGCTTCGGCTCCGCCAGTAATGACCTTTCATTCCGGTTTGTGAGGATCTCAGAGGTGTAGCGCCCCTTGGCTTTGTGGCATAATGAAATGGAGGTTCCATTGCAGAACGCAATGAGGTTCCGGTGGAATTTGTTCTTCGTTGCCATGGATATTCCTTCCATTTTGGTTCCTGTTCTCCTCACTACCCGCAGCTCAGGTAGATTATCCCGCTCTCCTTGCATATACAATTTTTTTTTCTTTCATGTATACCGAATTTTCGTGGTTTAACCCCTGAACCGAATTCCATATTAATTCTATTTCTCGGTGTTTTGAAGGATTTCAGTGCTAGGATCAGAATGTCATGGCGAATCTTCTCCACAGCTAAATTCCTTATTAGATCCTTATTTTTTTAACATAGTTCTTTGTTTGAATATGAATACGTTTAGCATCTTGAAACTTTTCTTACAGATTTCTTTTCATGGCTATTTGTTACAGGTCTGCTCTTTCACCGGTTGGTTGTTCTCCTGCATCGAAATATCATTTTGAAATACCAAATTGCTTCAATGCATTGCTAATACGTCTAGCTCACCTTCCAGGTACTCCTAATGTTTGCACTCAGACTCAGAAGTCCTATCTGTCTCAAGTGAACTTCTAGCCTTTTTGGGGATTTATGAACCAAATCTCGGCTCTGCCTGAGGAGTTGTATGTCGGCATTATTTATGTTTTGGTTCATTTTACATACTGTAAAGTTTTAAAAGAAAGTATCCAACCTGAATATTTGAGGTCTCAGATAGTCTTTCCCTCGTACTCCTATTTCTGTAAAATTTCTTCGTGCTTTTATTATGAAGGATTAACCGAAGGGTTCATTTCTAAATTTTGACTCTTACTCAGTTTTCAATCTTGAAATGGGAATGTTGTAAAGATTTACTTTTGAACAATTTGTTTTTCTTTTGGACTGTATGTAATATTTTACTCACAGTGGCCTACTCGCTATTTAATGGAATGTAAAGTTTGTTTTTGCAAAAGTCTGAACAAGTTCCAGTTTAATTTTCGATATGTTTAATTTCCTTGGTTCATTCAAATTGATAATATGTAAATATGCTCGACAATCAGGTCTTAACCCTGTTTACTTGAAAATATTTGTTTACTGTCCTTAAAATAGTTTAAAATCTCCAGTTTTGTTTCTTTGCTTACGATACATATATTTCTGTCTGTTTCTTTTTACCTTAAGTGATTGTCTCAGTGACTGGACCACCTACAATTTTGTCCGTGTATAGTTAGTTAGAGGAGGTGACAAGTACTAGGTTGGAGCTTCATCCCCGTGCCCAGAACCAAAAGCTCTCTTTGTACTAGTTATTTAGACAATATTATTTCTAAAATTCGATTTTTCTTTCACAACAGTTTATAAGTTTAATAAATGTTCCTAAATCATTATGTCTCTCTGCCCTACAAATTTTGTTGACGTCCTAACAGATAAATGATCTTTTTGGCAAGAAACATTCTATGTTTAGTTGTCTAATTTTTCTGGGCTTTGATTCTACTTTCGATATTTATCTACTGTAATTTCAAGTAACTCATAGACAATAATTGTTTCTCTCGTATAAATGTACACAGAACTATTCTATAAAATATTATAGAAATAATTAGAGAGTTATTTAGTGTTTTCTAAGTTATTTATAATTAATCACTTGTCACCTTTCCATAAGAAAGAAAATTTTCTAAATATAAACATCTTTCTCCTGAAATTAAACAACACTTAACTATCTACAAATAACTTGTAAACAATCTTTCTATCTAGTTAATTCTAAAATAAGGGTCACTTATTTGAAAGTGTATTTGGCTCTTGGTGTCCACCCAACTTTCAAGAGAGGCAATTAAGTCCTCCTCTTACCCCCGTGCTCCACTCTTGAAGAGGTACAAGTTGAAAATAGAGTTTTCTGTTGTGACCTTAGGACTCCAAGTCCAGTCAGTGCCAGAAAATTGCAAGACATCGCTGAGTGATTTCCACTGGTCTCTACTAGCTCAGGAAAATATTCACTCCTTCCTTAGCCCATGGAAAAAATCCCTATTCCTCACTGGGATGAGTCTCGTATCCCCAGAGGAGCAAGTAACTGTTTAAACTGTCCAACCACGTTTTAGTTCTTGGAAAACATTTACCATCAACATTTTTACTTTTTATGGAACTACTTTCCATAACTAATTTTATTATTCACAATTAAAAAGAAAATAACTTTTCCAGCAAAGCATTAATTGTCTCAGTCTTTTTCCTTAAAAAAATAATAAAATGTCATTTAACTAGTTAACATTAAACGAAGCTGTCACAACTTCCCCCCTGGAAGTAACACCGACTTCGGTGATTCACTCTAGCTCAGAAAGTAGCCCTGGGTAAGCCTCGCGCACAAACCCTTCGTCCTCCCAAGTAGCCTCATCCGGGCCGAAGTGCTTCCATTGCACTTTAACCTGGGTGATGACTCGCTTCTTGAGCATAATTTCTTTCTGGACAAGTATGTGTTGCGGCTCGACCAGAAACTCGCCGTCTGGCTCTACCTGCAAACAATAAATTTCTTTGCCAAACTATCATATATAAAACATATTTCAAGTTAGGATTTTTAATTCTATCCTACTTGTATATTCTGCCAATAAATTATGTGCTTCGAATCATGCACATATCGCTTTAACAGGGACATATGAAACACATTATGTACCCAGATGTGACCGGGTAAAGCCAGTCGATAGGCCACAAGTCCTACCCTTTCCAAAATTTTGAAGGGTCTACAGAACCTAGGAGTCAACTTGGCACAAGATGTCCACCGCAAGGTACTCTTCTTCGGTTTGATCCTCACATACACATGGTCTCCCACTTCAAATTCCAAATTAGTCCTCTTCTTATATGCATAGATCTTCTACCGATCTTATGCAACCTTCAAATTTTGTCTTATCTTCTTTACTTCCGATTCCATTTCAGCCAACATTTCTGGTCCCAACATTAGTTTTGTTTCAAGGCTACTCCAATTTATGGGTGTGCGACACTACCTCCCATATAGGGCTTCAAAAGTACTCATCTTAAGGGACTCCTGATAACCATTGTTGTAAGAAAATTCAACAAGATGCAAGTAGTCCTCCCATTTTATTGGTTGCTACATCACAGACATGCGCATCATGTCTTCCATAACTTGGTTTACTCGCTCTGTTTGACCATCTGTCTAGGGATGATAAGCAGTGCTAAAGTTTATTTGGGTCCCCAGACCTGTAAACAGAGTTTTCCAAAATGTAGAATTAAACTTAACATCTCTGTCCGAAATAATAGTTTTTGGAATGCCATGTAGTCTAAATATTTCTCTCATGAAAATATTTGCTATCTATACAGTCTTGTAAGTAGACTGTGCATGTATAAAATGTGAATATTTACTCAATCTGTCAACTACGACCATGATGGAGTCATTGTGCATCTTTGACCGCGGTAAACCTGTAATGAAGTCCAGGGATATGACCTCCCACTTCCATTCACGTATCGGTATGGGCTGCAACAATCTTGCAGGATGTTGATGCTCCACCTTAACCTGTTGACACTCCAAACATTTATTTAAATAATCAGCAATATTTTTACACATACTAGGCCAGAAATATACTTTTCTAATAGCAGTCAACATTTTCTGGTATCCTGGGTGACCTGCATAATTACTCCGATGGTATGCATCCATGATTAACTCCTTTAGGTCCACACGGTTTGGTACATACACCTTTTCTCTAAAGGTTAGCATCTGATCTTTATCAACTCCATATTCAGAAGTACTTCCTTGCTTTCTGGTCTCTTCCATTTGTTTCCATAGGAATTGATATTTAGGATCCTTCTGGGCTTCCTCCTTTACTTGATCCAAGAATTTACATTCAAGCTGATTATAGTAAAGCTCATAAACACAATGCAGTTTTCTACTTAGAGCGTCAGCCACCCGGTTTTCCTTACCCTTCACATGCTGGATGTCCATATCAAACTCACTTAGGAATGCATTCCACCTTGCCTCTCAAGAGTTTAAATCAGCTTGTTTGAAATAACTGGTTAGGCTGTTATGATCTGTCTTTAGCACAAATTTCTTACCCAACAAGTAGTGTCTCCATACCTGGAGTGCATGTACTACTGCTGTTAACTCTAGATCATAGGATGAATATCTTTGTTCATGTTCCTTTAGCTTTCTTGACTCATAAGCCACTACCTTTCCTTCCTGAGATAAAATTGCCCCAACGCCCTCTTTACTAGCGTCTTTACAAACTTTAAATTCTTTGTTGGGGTCAGCTACCCTCAACATTGGTGCAGTGGTCAATAACTGCTTCAGCCTCTCAAAACTTTTTTGGCACCCAAAAATCCACTTAAAGACTTTTCCTTTTCTCGGTAATGAGGTGATGGGAAAAGAAATTCTAGAAAATCCCTCGATAAACCTCCGATAGTACCCAGCTAATCCCATAAAGGATCGAATATCTGCCACATTCTGGGGTACTTGCCATTCCATGATTGTCTTGATTTTCTCTAGATCAACCACAATCCCTTCTGCTGAAATGACATGGCCTAAGTACTCGATTTCTGTTTTGAAGAACTCACATTTGTTGAAATTAGTGTACAACTTGTGTTTTATTAACATTTCCAGCACAATCCTTAAATGTTATTTATGTTCTTCCTGGTTTTTAGAATAGATTAAAATGTCATCTATGATTATAAATACAAAATTATCTAGGAAAGGATGGAATATACCACACATTAACCTCATAAAGGTTGCTGTTGCATTTGTTAACCCAAAGGGTAACACCACAAATTCATAATGCATCATTGTACCTGGTAGGGAAAGAAGTCTTGTAAATGTCTTCATCCTTGATTCAGATCTGGTGATATCGAGATCTTAAATCCATTTTAGAAAATACTGTGGCCCCCTTCAGCTGATCGAATAGATCATCAATCCTTGGTAGAGGATATTTATTTTTCACTGTTAACTTATTGAGATGTCTATAGTCCATGCACATTCACATGGTTCCGTCCTTCTTCTTCACGAACATCACTGGTGCTCCCCAAGGGGACACACTTGGACGAATATAACCTTTGTCCAACAGTTCCTATAATTGCATTTTTAATTCAGTTAATTCTAGAACACTCATTCTGTAAGGATCCCTTGACACATGTGATGCTCCTGGCATTAATTCTATGGTGAAATCAATATCTCACCTTGGTGGTAATCCAGGGATATTTTCTGGAAAAACATCCATGTATTCTTGTACCACTGGTATGTTTTCCATCATAGGTGATTTTTCCTTGGAATTGGCATATCCCACCTGGATGGCATAAATCTAACATCCCTTCCTCATACACTTATTCATCTGGGACACTGTAATAGGACGTAGCTATAGGGGTTTCTTGATCCCTTCAATCTCTTTACGTGTACCATCTTGCATTCTGTAATAGAAAATATTTTCTTTGCAGTCCACTAGGGTCCAATGTTTTTCTAGCCAATCCATGCCTAGCAAAACATCATAAGACCCTAATGGAAGTATGTTCAGGTCCACGTTTAATTGTTGTTCTGCAATTTCTAATGTATAGTTTGGAATATTGGAAGTTACCTTTATTTTTTCTCTTGTGGCTAGTTGTACCAGCCAAGGGTTTTTGAATTTCTGCCCTTTCAATTTACAAATTTCCACTAATTTTGGATTAACATAACTTAGAATTGCACCTGGTTCTACCAAAATAGAAACAAATTGAGACAATAATTTACCTTCCAACTCTATCATTGTTGGATGAAAATATGGCTGTCGATCCTCCAACGCCGCGTTGATACGAGGCATGTTTCGAGCCACATCGCCTACTATAGAAGCCTCCTGTAAATTTTCAACTGTTTCACTTCTTGCTCGCTGTGGGAAATTTTTGTAATAATGTGCTTCACCACACTCCCAACACTGTAGGGCTGGTTTAGTTACTTGCCCTTGCTCAGGCTAGCTAGATGCCTCTTTAGGTCTCTCTTCAGCTGGCCATCGGGTTCTATGGTGATTTCTGCCAACTTGTTTACTGACAGAACTTTGTGCAAAATTCTTAAAGTTATTGTTTTTGGCGCATTTGAAATTTGAGCTGCTTTTCTGTCCTTTCCTTGGCTGCCAACTTTTTCCAACCTCCCCTTTTGCCTTGGACTGCTGATAGCACATTCGTGCCTTACGAATGGCTTCGTCCATGGTTTTGGGATTTACAAATTCAATTCGCTCCTTCATATGTGTTGGCAAGCTACTCATAAATCTTTGTACCTTGGCCTTTTCATCTCAGAGATATGGAACATATCTTAACATAGAGGTGAGCTTATTTATATACTCATCCATGGTCATATATCCTAGCTTCAATTCATGAAATTATTTAGATTTATCATCATAAAAACGTTATGTTAAATACTTATCTTTAAAGTATTGCTGGAACGATTCCCAGGTAACGTCTTGGTCCTCAATGATGTGAACATTCTTTACTTCTTCCCACCACAGAGTGGCTTTCTCTCTTAACTGATATATGGCCAATCTGGCCTTCAGGTTGCTGCTGTACTCATACAACTGAAAATATTTTTTCGTATTTATCAACCAAGCCTCTGCCACTTCCTCAACTTCACCATCAAATATTGGTGGTTTTATTTTTCGAAACTCCCCCTGAAGCTCCACTTTTTGCTTCTTAACTTCTTGTTGATCCAACAAATTACCAGATTCTGGTTCATTATAGTTTTTATTCTGATTGCTTCACTGAGATGGGCTTCTTTCCACTTTATCAGTGGTGTGGTCCCTTGTTTGTCGCTCATCACCTTCTTGCATTTCCCTATGAGCACTAGGGTGTTCAATTCCTTAATTTTTCTTGTCTGACAGGCTCTTGAGTATCTTTTCTTTCTCTTGCATCAAGCGCTCGTTATCACTTCGAACCCGCACCATTTGTTCCTGTAGCTTTTGTACTGTATTCAACAATATGTTGGTTTGATGTTTTTATTCCTCCAACAATCTACTTGTTTGCTGGTGTTGATCCACACTCAGCTGAACCCACATCTCAAGGCTCACTACTAGTTGTGTTTGGGGTTCCCCAGTGTTCTGGGGTGGTTCTTGCATTGATCCCCTTCTCATGATGTTTCCTTTTATGCTTCTTTTATGTGCATTAGTATACACACAATTTAATCATTAGTTGAGCCTTAGGGTCCCAGCGTATGAATGCTGCCCTGATACCACTTGTAACACACACACTACCAAAATAAATAAATAAAAAATTTACTTCTTACTCTATAGTTAAACTTACTATCCAAAAATTTTTTACACTTAATATAATTCTACAACAACTACGATATGATTTATCTTTTAAATCCCAAGACCCAACCAAGGTTTTCTATAAAGCTTCTAAAATTTAATCAACATATAATTATAAATGATCACCCACCATGGAATACTTGTCACATTATATGTTTTTTTTGTTTTAAGGGTTAATGTATTATTCCGTCGTCTCTAAACTTTAATTTTAGCATAGAGTTTACAACCTACATATGGCAATATTTTTATCCTTGTTACTACCGAATAAAGCTAGCACGTCCTCGCAATTAGATGCAGAAGGTAATGGTTATTAAAATCAAGGAAAAGTTGTAAGATTTACCATGATTTCCTGCATTTTTAGATGGTATTTTCCTAAGATATTCACCGTCAAATTTTAGAATATTGATGGTTGTCGTTTAGGCGGGAATTTTCATTCTTAACCCCGCCAACCCTAGGCGTTACCGAATTTTGTCATTGTGCCTGCGTTGTGTAGTTCTTCCACTCTGAGGGTTTAGCACCACCACGTTTTCTTTCTAAGCTTTGACTCCGCCAGTAATGACATTTCATTCCATTTTGTGAGGATCTCAGAGGTGTAGCATCCCTTGGCTTTGCGACATAACGAAATGGAGGTTCCATTATAGAACGCAATGAGGTTCCGGTGGAATTTGTTCTTCGTTTCCATGGTTATTCCTTCCATTTTGGTTCATGTGATCCTCACTACCCACAGCTGAGGTAAATGATTCTTCTCTCCTTGCATATACAAGTTTTTTTTCTTTCATGCATACCGAATTTTTAGGGTTTAACTCCTGAACAGAATTCCACATTAATTATGTTTCTCGGTATTTTGAAGGATTTTAGTGCTAGGATCAGAAATTCATGGCGAATATTCTCCACAGGTAAATTCATTATCAGATCCTTATTGTTTTAATATAGTTCTTTGTTTGAATATGAATACGTTTAGCGTCTTGAAAATTTTCTCACAGATTTCTTTTCATGACCATTTGTTACAGGTCCGCTCTTTCACCGGTTGGCCGTTTTCCTACATCGAAATATCATTTTGAAATACCAAATTGCTTTAGCGAATTGCTAATACATCTAGCTCACCTTCCAAGTACTCCTAATGTTTTCACTCAGACTCAAAAGTCCTGTTTGTCTCAAGCGAACCTCTAGCCTTTTTGGGGGTTTATGAACCCAATCTCGACTCTGCCTAAGGAGTTGTCTGTTGGAATTATTTATGTTTTGGTTCATTTTACATATTGTAAAGTTTTAAAAGACAGTATCCATCCAGAATCTTTGAGGTCTCGGATAGTCTTTCCCTTGTACTCCTATTTCTATACAATTTCTTCATGCTTTTATTATGAAGGATTTACCGAAGGGGTCATTTCTAAATTTCGACTCTTACTCATTTTGCAATCTTGAAATGGCGAATTCTGTTAAGATTTACTTTTGGAACGGTTTGTTTTTCGTTTGGACTGTATGTAATATTTTTACTCATAGTGGCCTAATCGCTATTTAATGGAACGTAAATTTTGTTTTTGCAAGAGTCTGAACATGTTCTAGTTCTAGTTTTCGATATGTTTATTTTCCTTGGTTCATTCGAATTGATAATATGTAAATATGCTCGACAATAAAGTCTTAACCCTATTTACTTGAAAATATTTTTTTACTCTCCTTACAGTAGTTTAAAATCTCCAGTTTTGGTTTCTTTTGTTACGATACATATATTTCTGTCTATTCCTTTTTACCTTAAGTGATTGTCTCAGTGATCGGACCACCTACAGTTTTTTCCATGTATAGTTATTTAGAGGAGGCAATGAGTACTGGGCTAGGGTTTCATCCCCGTTCCCAGAACCAAAATCTCTCTCTGTACTAGTTATTTAGACAATATTCTTTCTAAAATTCTATTTTCCTTTCACAACAGTTTATAGGTTTAATAAATGTTCCTGAATCATTATGTCTCTCTACCTTAGAAATTTTGTTGACATCGTGACAGATAAATGATCTTTCTGGCAAGAGACATTCTATGTTCAGTTGTCTAATTTTTCTGGGCTCTTATTCTACTTTTGATATTTATCTGTTGTAATTTCAAGTAACTCAGAAAATAATTGTTTCTCTCATATAAATGTACACAGAACTATTCTACAAAATATTATAGAAATAATTAGAGAGTTAGAAAGTGTTTTCTGAGTTATCTATAATTAATCACTTGTCACCTTTCCATAAGAAATAAAATTTTCAAAATATAAACATCTTTCTCCTAAAATTAAACAACACTTAACTGTGTACAAATAGCTTGTAAACAATCTTGCTGTCTAGTTAATTCTAAAATAACAGTCACTTATCTGAAAGTTTATTTGGTTGTTGGTGTCCACCCAGCCTTCAAGAGAGGCAATTACGTCCTCCTCTTGCCCCTGTTCTCCACTCCTAAAGAGGTACAGGTTGACAATAGAGTTTTTTGTTGTTGCCTCAGGACTCCAAGTCCAGCCAGTGCCAAAAAACTTCAGGACATTGCTAAGTGATTTCCACTGGTCTCTACCAGCTCAGGAAAATATTCAATCCTTCCTTAGCCCATGAAAAAAACCCCCATTTCTCACTAGGATGATTCTCTTATCCCCAGAGGAGCAAGTAAATGTTCAAACTGTCCAACCATGTTTCAGTTCTTGGAAATCATTTACCATCAGCCTTTTTACTCTTTATGGAATTACTTTCCATAATTAATTTTATTCTTCACAATTAAAAAGAAAATAACTTTGCTAGCAAAACATTAATTGTCTCAGCCTTTTTCCTTAAACAAATAATAAAATTTCATTTAACTAGTTAACAACTAGTTGACATTAAATGCAGTTGTCACTCTGCCGCTTGAGAGAAGGAACACTACTTATTTGATCAACTTGGTCATGATTACATATACCAAAATACGCAGAAGAAGAATTATTACAATCAAATAATTTGCGAAATCATATCGATACACTGTGCAATGCTCACTTCTAGATGAGTTGTACCATTATTCTACGAAACCTAAATTATTTCGCTAAGATATGTAATTCCCTAAGAAGTTTTCCAATGAAGTGTTTTAAAATATCTAAAACCTAAAAGGATATTGTCTATTGTAAATTTCCAATGCATGAGCTACTGAATGTGAAAATGGAAAGTGGAAAAATACGTCACTGCTATCGGTGTTCCAAGAATACAATTTATGGTCAAAATCTGACTCAATAAGTTGTAATATTTGTATTTTTAAAAAATAAAATTTTAAATTTCACATTTTAAAATTTATTGGTTTAGTTATTATGAATGAATAATATTACATCAAGAAATAGTATGGAGTCTAAATTTATCTACTGATAAGGTAACAACTAAAGAAGTATATGAAGCAATTACTTAGAAATAAAAAATGGTGGCATAAATGTATTTGGAAATGGCATGTCTTTTTTTAAGGTTAAATACTTTGGTCGGGTAGTTTTTTAAAACAAAAATTGACTTGGTACAACTACATCAATAGGGGAATATATGGGTGTTCTTTACAATAAATAAACTGAAATTATTGATCACTAATTTGTTTCATGTCAGTTCTCCAAACTTGTATAGAAGAATATATTTTAGATCTTAAAACCCTTCTGTTTAGGGAAAAACTTCCACCTTTCAAGGTAGTGTATTGAAGTGGTATTTTCCACTTTAAATATTTTATAGTTCTTCCTATTTTTGTGAATTGTGCATTAGGTGACAAACACCCAATGGATTGTGCTATGTCTGAAAAATCACTCATATCTCCATCAATTGTTGTCTTGGAGGTTGTTGGTTACTTTAAGGATTTTCATAGATAGTATAAGCACAATGTAATCATATACTCGTTCCTTCTCAGCATAACTTTCAAGATAGGTTACTCATATTTTTTTTTTAATGGTGCATCTTAGTTTGATTCATGTGGAGCATATATAATTATATACTTACTTACAATGGAAGCTGAGTTAACTCTGGTAGTGTACAAACACTATAGTGAACTTTTACTATACTTTGCACTAATAAAAGGTCTTTCTTTATTATAGTTTGTTGGTGATTTCAACTCGAAGTATCTTTTTGGCAAGATGAAATTCAAGAGTTGAAAGTAAAGTTTCATGCCATCTCTTTGGGACATATTTTTTTCCAACATAACTCACAACTTGACATGTTGTCCAACCTCGCATTAAATGGTCTAATGAGGTATGAATTAGTAACGAACAATAATATTTTTGAAAGAGGCTTCTTACATGCTTCTAATATATCTTCTTGAACAAATGTCAAATAAAATGATAAAAGATATCAATATGTTTGCTCTTCTTTTGAAATATTGGGTTCGTGGTCATTTTAATAGCACATTGATTATCACAAATCAACTAAGTAGGCTATTATGTCTTCTAAAATTCTTCTTAACCATACTTCTTCACAAGATGCTATTGCTGCTTCTTTATACTCTACTTCGACTATGGAAAGAGAAACTAAATGTTATTTTCTAATACTCCCAACAACTGGTAGTGAGGCCATGAAAAATGAATATCCTAAGCCATAGCCAATAGTACCAAGCAGATATCTCAAAATCCTCTTAACTAAATTCCAATGCAATTCCTTGGGTTCTGACATAAATATGGATACCATATTGATTGCAAAATATATATTTAGTTGAGTTGGAATTAGGTAGATAAGACTTCAAGACAACGAACTATATAAAGTAGCAATAATTGGATTGAAGTCACTATTTCTGTATAACTTCAACCCAACATCCAAAGGAGTTGAAACAAGTTTGCAACTCATATGTTGAAATTCTTTACAATATCCCAAGTATGCTTGGATTATGACATAAAAATGTGATCATCCTTTTACCATACTTGAATTCCCATGAAATAATGCAAGTCACCAAGATCTTTCATTTCAAATTCTATAATAATATATGAATTAAACCTATGAAACAATTTAAAATTGCTCATTGTATATATCATATCATTAACATAAAGTGTAACAATAAGAATTTCTTGTAATACCTTAAGTATAGGAATATTAGTTTAAGATGAACTCTTGGCTAAACCATGATCCTCGAAATACTAATCAATTCTTGAATACCAAGCATTTGGTGCTTGCTTCCACCCATACAAAGGTTTCTTTAAAATGTACACATGATCTTCTTTCCCTATATTTTCAAATCTGTCATTTATTCTACATATATTTCTACATCTACATAACCATTTAAGGGTGCTGACTTAATATCCATCTAATAAATTATCCACTTATTGTGTAGTCGACTAAAAAAAATCTTGATTGTATCCATCTAGGCTATTAGAGTAAATGTGTCTGTATAATCAATCCCTTCCTTTCAAGCATATCCTTTGGAAACTAAATGAGTAAATTATTATCAATTAAACCTATGATTTGTACTTAGATTTATATACCCATTTAGTGTCAATTACATGTGTTTTCCTTTAGGTAATTTGACCAAGTACAAAGTATCATTCTTCACCAAAGTATTGAACCCTACTTCCATGACTTCATTTGATTATTTTTATTTGATGTTGCTACATAATTATCTTAATTGTCCATCTTCATTACTTTAGCCATCAATGCAAAATTTATAGTTAAATTTTCAGATCTAATAATTATTTTCTCAAATTTTCTGTACATATCACTTTTAGAATGACCTTTGGTGAGCTGCTTACAATTTTTCTTATAATAATGTTGAATCCACTACAAATTTTTCCTCATGTTTATTTTATTTTATTTATATATTTTATGGTTCATAAATTTCTTTCTCATCAAAGACAACATTTTCGCTTATTATGATTTGTTTTTCATGAGGATCAAATAATCTGTAACTTTTTATTTCAGTACTATATCTAATAAAGACACACTTCATACATTTATCATCCAACACTTTTCTTTACCCAAAGAGTTAGTGAGTTTAAATGATATTGATTTTGATCTGAAGTTTGAATATTCATTGTTTAAAACTAAATCTGAAACTGATTTGAAAAATACTATTATAGATCTTGTTTTCCTTTCATTTTTGAATGCAAAATAGAAAAAAATTCAGTAGTAACAAAGTCAAGTAAATCTAAATATCAAAATACAGTTGAAAAAATTAATGTTTCATTGATTAAAGATATTAATGAGGCTATTGAATTAGCTCATTTGTTGTCTTATATAAAACCTCGAGTTTCTCAATTGCACACAATAATAATACCAACAACAGATTCATATTTATATGTTGTCACTTCATTTATAGATACTTCTGCAAGTTCATATACAGACCATTTCATTTCTAAGTTTCCTTTGCAGCCTAGGATATTATTTCCTTCATCCACTCAATCCACTGCATTCACTACAGATTTTATAAGCACCACATATTTATTTCCCAGCAATTCCATTTACATACCATCTTCTTTTCCCAGCTCTTCAACTGCAGTTGTTAATTCATCAGCTACCATATCTAGCACTGCCCCTATCATTACTGTTATACCTCCCAGCTCAGTAAAACTTCAAGCCATGGCTGCTAGGTATGCTCCCCTTGTTTTAGCCAAAAATCTCCATGGTATGCCTCAAGATTACCAAAAAAATGTATCATTGTTTGATGTCCTTTCACAATATACTGCTCAACAACATGTAACTAAAATGACATATTACTGTGAAATTTATGAAATTGATGAGTCAGATGTCCAGATGGGGTTATTTGCCCAAATTTTGACAGGAGAAGCTAAAAAATGGTTCAAAAATTTAGCTGCTGGTAGTGTAGCTGATTTAGCTGCATTTAATAGAATATTTTTAAATAAATGGGAAAGAAAAAAGAACCCCCTTCAAATTTTGTCTGAGTTTTATGCTTTGAAAATATCTCCTACTGATTCTGTCCAAGACTATTGCACTAGGTATAACAGTGTCTATAATTCTATTCCTGCAGCTCTTAAACCTACACCCTACGTTGTTCTGCTCAAATTCCCTAATGGATTTGATACAGATATGGCCTATAAATTAAGAGAAAGAGATGCCCAAACCATAGAACATATACAATTAGATGTTGTTAGTGTATAAATTAACATTCTAGCTAGGAAGGCCAGACTTAGAAATGAAAGAAGAGTTACAACTAAAGATGAAATTTCAAACTCAGATGTTAAATTAGATTTTGTTGTTAAAACTTTAGAAATGGTGGTAGAAAGATTAGATAATTTAGATAGAAAACCTCAATGGAATAATCAACCTCAGATCATAAATCCCAATTTCAGAAAAAACAATAACCCTGGAAAAGCTAAAGAAGCTACTCCATACCAAAACATTAGGCCCCCATTTCAAGAGAACTATGCTGAAAGTTCTCAAAATAATGATGAAGATGAGGATGACATCAATAATCCAATAGGAATAGATGAAAACAACACCATTTTCCTCACTCAGGAAGATATGGAACTATTTGAGCTTCAACAACTCAAATTAAACTCCAGTGAATCCTTTGACTAAAAACAAGGTTATGAATTTGCTATTAATGAAATTCACAATTAGTATAACCTTAGAAACAAGAAAAATAATGAATATTCTACTAAAAAAAATTCCAAAAATCAAAATAAGAAAAATGTAGAAGCCCCAAAAACAAAAGTTTTGCAAATTCTCCCAAGGGAAAATAAGAAAAATTCCAATCCTTCCAGTCCTAAAAAATCAACAAGTCCCAAAATTGTTAATATTACTGATGAAGTAGCTCAGTCTTCTAAAGATGCACAAAACATTAATACTCCTAAAGCCTCTAATTCAGTAAAAACAACAAATTCTTATCCTAAAAATATTTCTGCTGATTCTAAATCAGCAAATCCTAGAACAGATAATTCCAGAACACCAGCTGATAATTCTAAGTCTGATAAAATTTCTGCTGCCACACAAACAGTCCCTGAAAAGAAAATTAAAAGCAACAAAACTCAAGAAACTCAAACAGAGAATACCAAAACAATTGAAAATCAAGAAAAACCAACTCAGATTACAGTTTCTAAAGATGAATTAGTTCCAATTAGTAAATCTCAATCCTCATTCAATATTAAAACTGAAATTGCTAAGTTAAAAATACCTATTCCTTTAACAAAATTGGTTAAAAATGACTTATACAAATCAACTATAACTGAAACTTTGAATATGAATGATGGTGAAGATTCCATTAATTTGAATGATGATCAACCTGAGTTGATTTTTGGCCCTGATGTGAATGGAAAGCATTCAGATGGATCAATCCCTCCTTTCTATATCATTCTTACCATCCATGATCAAATTTTACAAAACGCTATGTTAGATTCAGGAGCTTCCCATAATTTAATGCCTAAAGCTATCATGGAAACTCTTAATCTAGAAATAACCAGGCCTTATAAAGATTTGTTTTCATTTGACTCTAGCAAAGTTAAGCGCTTAGGATTAATTAAAGACTTATGTGTGAATTTAGTTTAGTACCCTGGTAAGAGTATGGTAATGGACATTGTAGTAGCTGGCATCCCACCAAAGTATGGTATGCTTCTTTCTTGCTCATGGGGAGCAAAGTTGCAGGGATCTCTACAATTGGACATGAGATATACTACAATATCAATGTTTGGTCAACCCAAAAAGCTATATAGGGAAACTTTAATGAAATTCATGGTGAGTAGTGCTGAGAGATCCATAAATTACCCCATTTATTCTACACCAACTGACCTTGACTCTTTTATTTTGTGTAACTCTGATAATAATGAAATCCAAACTGAACTGATTGACAAAAAGCCAAAAACAAACAATGACAACATATTTCATGAGTTCCGTTGGCACTTAGACTTTGATGGCTCTATAAAAAAATGAGGAGTAGGAGCAGGAGTATGGATTACAAATATGGAAACTAATCATTTAGAAGGGCATGCCTTTAGAAACAACTTCAAATGTACCAATAACATGTCAGAGTAGAGGCACTCATTTTAGGTCTCCAGATCATGATAATATTAGGAGGAAAAAGAATACTAATCATGGGAGATTCAGAATTAATCATTAAGAAAATAAATGGAGATTATTTTGTTTATAACCCTAGACTAGCCAGATACAGAGATACAACAATTGATTTAACTGATGATTTGTTGGAATGCAAGTTTCCATCTATACCCAGAGAACAAAACATTCAAGCACATTGTCTAGCAACTTTTTCTAGTACTTGTAACTTACCATTCCAACCAACTCATAGGTATACTGCTGAGGTTAAATATAAACCAATTTTTCTATCATAACTAACCTAAAAACATAAATAAAAAAACAAAGATAAATCTTAAAGAGAGAGCCCCCTCTAAATTTTAGGAAGGCTAGATCCTAAAATTTGAAGTAAGTTTGTGGTTACCTCTAGTTTTCTTATGCTAAAAACTCAAATCCCACAACTTAAGAAATTACTAGAGTGATAACAACTTGTAAAATTCATTTATGTGCCAGATTAGTAGTAATTCTTCATGATATAGTATAATGATAAGAGGATGTTTAATCTACTTCACAGATAAAATATTTACCTACAAGGAGTAGGTAGGAAGACACTCTTTCCCTTGTACCCACCTTGCAAAAAAAAAGATGGTTTAACCCATGAACCACAATAGAAGAGACAATATTTTAGGGACTAGGGTTTTATGTTTACCTTGTGGGTACATGGAACCTTCTTTTTAAACCCCTCGAGTAATGGTCATTGTTGGTTTCTGGATGTGAATAATATTCTACCCTTTTTCCACATAAATTATCAGCCCGAGGGTGTTAGTTATTTTGAGACTAACGACACAATATATGCAGGAGCAATCACATGACCTGCTATAGATCACAAGCTTAAATACATAAACACACAGACTATTGTAACAACATTTAAAATATATTGCACAATTAAAAGTACATTCACAGCAATTGAAAGATTACACTGGAACAACAGTAACAAAATCAAACTAAAACATGAAAATAATGAAAAGAAAGGAAATGCGGCACTTGATCAGAAGAGTGGGCCCAACTCTCTGATCAGGGCTGCGGCAAGCTCACGAATTACAGGTGAAACAGTAGGGTGTTGTGCATTCTATTAATTGAAAAATATACTGTTACAAAATTTGTAGGTAATGGGCTTTACCCCGATTCACAGCTCACAGGCCCTCTTTATACAAATTGTTCAGAAATTCCCTATTTCCTTCAACATCTACATATTTACAATTATACTACTCATTGCAACAACAACCTAATTGTCTAAAAGGAAATCATGAAAAATCCTAAAATGTCGCTGGAGTGCAACGGAGTTTGTTGTGTTGTAGCATCAAGTGAAGGCAACACTGGAAATTAGGAGCTACTCCATGGCTCACAGTTGTAACCTTCCTACTTTTTCTGAATCTGTAAAAACATCGGAGTTAATATTGCAAAAAGGTAAAACCTCCTGGACTAATACTTCATTAATCAAATGTCCCATGTAAAGTAGGAGAAATGTGTTTACCTCATGTGTTTAGGAATAATAATGACACAAAGAAATAGAAAGGTGGGTGAAAATAGGAGAGAAAAGTATACAAATCCAGTACCCAACAGTCGTAATAACTATGAAGAAATTTGAGAGCATTAAACCCTCTTTCACGAGAGGACCTAATAACTTGTGTGCAAGTAACATAAGAATAGAAATGTTGTAAGGCTATCATTGTTACACCATTTTTTGGTCATCTAACCCATTATCGTTAGATAAACCCAAGTACACCACGTAAGACCAATTTTACCCCAAGTAAAATCACTTTCACCACATCCGTTTACATTTCTTGGTCATATTTAACCCAAAACAAGGTAATCAATTAAATAAATCATTATTTATTTAATTATTTCCTAAGAATAAGTTATTTAATTCATCATTTAAATACTATTCATAGTTAAATTTGACTAAATCATTTTTAAATAATTAAATAAACCATTATTTATTTAATTATATTCCCCTCATTTCCCTTAAATAATGAATAAATCATTTATTTATTCGTTATTTATAAATAAAGGAATTGACCCAAGTCAAAAACATTTTTCCCTCCAACAAATATAATAAAATACTCCTAAAAGGTGATTCTAGAATGTGATTAATAATATTTTATTCATGCACCGAGTTCTAGAACACCCCAATATTTTGTTATAAATAATAGGGTTTTCCCCATTCATTAGTCACCTCCATTGCATTAGATCACACTAGATCTACTCTTGGTCACCAATTTCATTTTGTTTGCACTTTGAACTCCCATTGAGTTCCATGTTTGTTAGGGTTTTTCATATCAACCAAAGAGAGGAATTTTAGATCTGAAACATTGAGGACTTCCAAGAACCCATCCCACTGAGGAGAACTGGAAAACACCTTTTTTTTTTCCTCTCAGGTGCCCCATTCTTTAATATATAATATAAGATTCTTTTTATACATTGTTCTTGTCTTGTTCATTGGATGCATGGAGCCATTTCACATTTTATCTACTTAATGTCTTTTATGCTTAGATCTAATATTATGCAGCAAATCTAAAGATATTTTGTAGCCATACTTGATGTTAAGGCTACTTGATATGCATAGCTAAAGTGATATTTTACGACGAAAGAATCATACTAACAATTGGCGACTCCACACGGGTTTTCTTTTGCAACCACTGTCGTTTTCTATTTTCCTGCATATCCAGCTGTTTCAGACCCTAGGGTTTCTCTTCCATTTTTTATTTTTCCTATTTTTTCCATTTTTATGCTAGTTTTCCCCTCTAAAACCCTCAAACATTCAAATTTCTAACTTCTGTGTGTTTTTGGCCTTTTTGTGCAGGTGGCCGACATCAGCCGCTATTGAGACGACAAATTTTTTTGAAATCTGCCGCCGCCAGACCCGGATCTGCAGGTCGCACTTATCAGCCCAAAAAGTGCGACCTGGCCTTGAGGTCGCACTTTTCTGCCTTAAATCTGCGACCTGGTCTGAAAATAGGCCCAAACCTGCGACTTGCACTTTTTTCTGCAATCTCCGAGCACTTTTTCTGGGTTTCACTGAAGCTTCTGTCAGGGTGTTCTAGCCTCTGTCTCCACCTGTCCAGACCTGTTTCTGATCTATTTCACTCACATAAGTGGGACTCTTTCCCCTTAGGGCTTCAATTCCCTCCACTTTTTGTGGAGAGTTTGTTGCTGTTTTGAGACGTCTGCATTTCCAGAAGTTTCAGGCTTATTTCAGATCTGATACCTCTTGTTCAGATCCTCACAGGTCAGATTTTCTTCCCTGTCTATACATTTCCTTTCGCTTTGTTTGGGTTCTGCTCTAGGGTCACCCCATTGACCCCCTCTTTTTAGCTGATCTCCTATTTTCTAGCAGCAACCTTGCCCCTGCCTCTTTGCTACTTTCTGCACCACTTTCCAGCAGATTTCTCCATTAGATCCTAGTACCTCCGGACCTTCGATCTATTGGTCTCTTGTCAGCGTGCTCTGCCCCTTCTAGAATAGTTTTGAGGGACCCACCTTCTTGGGTTCGATTGTTGCCTTTTTAGTTGCTAATTTTCTGTTCTTTTAGTTTTATTTACTGCAGATTTCTTTTCCATTACGCAGCACACTTTTTCTTTTACTCTCAAAACGTCTGGGTTTAATCAATTAAAATTAACGCATGCCACACACTGACCCTAAGTGAAGAAGAGCCTGGTTAACACCGCCTGGAAAAGACTCTAAAATTAATCGACGCTGCACCTCCTTGCCCTTGTCGCGCCTTGCTTTTGCACCTTGCTGCCCTTGTCGGTCTTTCTTCTTCCCGTCATCATTGTGCCTCCAAGGCGTTTTTCCCGGAAACTTCTTAGCCTCCACCCTCAGTTTCCGGTTGATCGACTTACTCCTTCTCATCGTCCTCAAGTAAGTCCTCCCCCGAGTCTGCACTCCGACTCTTCCCCTGCTTGTTCGGGTTCTCCTCCTGATACTTTTGCCATGTATACCTCTGCTCAACCTCTTCCGGGCTACGGTTCCCCTCCAGGCGCGACCAACCCCTCTGACATTTTTACCTCTCTAGGTAGAATGTATACAAGCTTTGGCATGCCTCTTCCTTTTTCCTACCCCCCACCTTACCTCTACCCACATCCCACTGTCCCAGTGCCTTCAGCATTTGGACCACACTTACTCCCCCCTTCAGGGCCAACGTTTGCACATCCGGGTGCCATTCCTCCTCTTCCTTCTCCACGAAAGAGGAAATACCATCCCTACCCCTCTGTTAATCATCGACCCAACTATTCCTGCATTGATTCCCCCACTATCACCCAATCCCAGGGCTCTCCGCCCAAGCCGAATAGGCCGCTTCACACTAACAAACCTTGTTCGTGCTGTGATGTTTACGGTCATCCCACTCATGCTTGTCCCCGATTACCACCAATGAGGCAGCTATGGGAGTCTCAGATCACTATGCAGACACAACCATCTCCTCCTACTCTCCCTCCCCATACGGAAACCTCTCAACCCGCTATGTTTCTCGCTCCTTCCCCTCAACAAGGACTTGTGGCCACCTAGTCACCTCATGGCCCGGAACCCGCTCAACCTTCTCCTTCTGGTTCCTCTGATCACCAAATCCTCATGATGGCATCAGACCAATCTCTCACCGCCAATCCTTCCCTTCAAACTAGGCCTCCCATTCCTTCTACCCTTGAGTTCCCCTCCTTGGCCCCCACTTAGCCTCTTTCGACACCCAATGGTCCCTTACCAATCCCTCCACCCAAAGATGAAGTTCACACCAAAGTTTCTAAGGGTCCCTTACGCCGAAATGTTGCCTCTGATCAGATTATCCTGGATGCTGTCGACCCTACCGATGACCAGTTCATTATTTTCGATCCCCGTCAACTTGACCATCCCCTTCTTCCTACGTCTGTTGCTTTCCAAATCTCGGTCCAAATCCATAATGCCACTATTACTCGATGCGTCATTGATGAGGGGGCATCTACCTGTGTCATGTCCGCTTCGGTTTGGCAACAACTCGGATCTCCTGCGTTGACTCCTTCCACAATCACCCTTCGTGCGTGGGATGGCCATGCTTCCCAGCCCGTTGGCCTCTTCCGCCGCTGTCCTATTACTCTTGCCGACAAAACTGTGTGTGTCGACATGGAAGTGATTAACGCCCCTCTCGACTACAACATCCTCTTGGGGCGTAGTTACACCTATGCCATGTCTGTCGTCCCATCCGCAGTTTACCGCAAGATGTTCTTCCCACATAACGACAAAATCATCACCATCGACCAGTTATCGTATTGTACCCCCAACTCCCAGATTTCCCCTAAGCCCTCTATTTCCACCGCGACTACGTCTCGGCCCCGTGCCTCTCCCGGCCTCTTCAAATACTCCTCCTTGCTTGGCACCTTTCTTGACTCACCTACCCTCTCGGACCCTAGCCTCGTGAGCGTTTGCATGATGCAATCATCTTGGGCTGACATTACACAGCCCAATTTGGCTAGTCAGCAACCTCAACTTTCCCCGATTCCTTCGGCTCCTAGCCCTTCACCCCCGCCAGCCAGTATTTTTCCTTCAGAATCTCCTCTCCCTACTGGCACAATTCCACCCGATTTCAATCCCCTCGGTCCTGTCCCCCCTGGCCATTTCCTTGCTGGTCAAATTCCTTTCCTCGCTCCACCTCCCGGAGCTTCCTCTGTCCCTATCTTGGCTACCCTCTCCCTACCCAACTTGACCTTGGGTATACCCGTCTGGTACCTAAGCCCCACTGCCCCTACCCTGCCTGGTCAACCCAAGCCCTATCTTGCTTTGACTCTAGTTCAACCAATACCCATGACCTCTTCCGCTGCTCCTACACCTCCGTCTCCTCACCCAACACCTCCTCTTGTTACAACCATGTCCAGTAACAATAGGAAATCTCGCAGAGGGGCACCAAAGGACCCGGTAGCGGTGCCAACTTCCACCCCTCCTCGCCTCCCAAAACATCCCATCCAGTGCGCCTTGTGCGATGTTGTCGGCCACACCACCCATACCTATCCTGAATTACCACACCTCAAAACCGTAGTCAATGAAATGTTTCCAGAATTTGATATCCCCACGGTCCAGGTCACCCTCCCTGGTTCCCTTCCCAAACTTAAAAACTTGCACACCAACCACCCTTGTTCTTTATGCGACTTCCATGGGCATTATACCCACCTTTTCCCCCGTCTTGCCGAGTATCGTGCTTCTTTGGCCGCTTATCACCAATTCGAAGCCCCGCTTGCCCGCCCTCCTTTTTTAACCCCTGACCACGCGTCCACCCCAATTACCATTTCTTCTCCTGATACTGACATGACTGAACCTTCCGCAACTATTTCCTACCTTGCCTCATCACCATGTTCCCTGGCATCCAACCCCTTAGCCCCGTCCCCCGTTGTTTCACCTACCCACTCATCTATTGACCCCACTGTCACCTCTCATATCGACACGAACATAATCCTTTCCCCTCAACATCATATATCTTATATTTCTACTTCTTCGGGTCATCCTATGTCATCCACTATTCCTCTCTTCCAATCTGATGAAGACATCATGGAAGCCATGACCCAACCTGACTTTCCATGGGACGATATGCAACATCGTGCATACTTCCTCCCACATCAATCACATGACCAATATGATCTCGAATCCAAAGACTTCATTCCCAATAAAGTTGATTGGTTCAAAAACCCCATACCTGCTCCTGACGCTTTCGAAGAAGGAAATATGGCTAACATCTCCCCTACCATCAAAATTGACATTTCTATCAAACCAGGTATCGCAGAACACATCACCATGGGCGCCCACTGCACCCTGGAAGAAATTGAAGCCTACACCAAACTCTTCAAATAATTCCGTGATGTTTTCGCCTGGTCCTACTCAGAAATGCCAGGACTTGATCCAGCCATTGTCGAACACCACATCGACACATGGCCTGAAGCCATTATGGTTCGTTAAAAGTTAAGACCCATTCACCCATCTAGACGTGAAGCCATCAAAGCTGAAATCGATAAGCTCCGACAGGCTGGTTTTATTTATCCCATTGAGTACACCACTTGGGTGTCCAATCCCGTTCCTGTTCTCAAAAAACAAGGCACCATTCGTGTTTGCACTGACTTTCGCGATCTGAACAAAGCTTGTCCCAAAGAAAACTTCCCCACACCATTTATTGACCAAATCATTGATGAGTGTGCGGGGCACGAGGTCTTATCCTTTATGGATGGCTTCTCAGGATATAGCCAAATCGTTATCCGTCGTGCTGATAAACTTAAAACCGCGTTCATTAGTCCGTGGGGCACTTTTGCATACCGCGTCATGCCATTTGGTCTTAAAAATGCTGGCGCCATGTTTCAACGAGCCATGTCTTATTGTTTCCATGACTTAGCTCATATTATCCTCACCTATTTAGATGACCTCACTGCGCGTTCTAAACATCGAGCGCACCACCTACATGATCTACGTACCATTTTCCTTCGCTGTCGCAAGTATAACATCCGTCTTAACCCTTTAAAATGTGTCTTCTGTGTTCCCGCCGGTCGTCTCCTTGGCTTCATCGTTTCTAAAAATGGGATCACTCTTGACCCTTTGAAAGTTCAAGCCATTATTGAACTACATATCCCTCGAACCTTACAATAACTCCAAAGCCTCCAAGGCAAAGCTAATTTTCTTCGCTGATTCGTTCCAGACTATGCGACCACCGCACATGGTTTCCTTCGACTTCTTCGCTCCCACACTTCTTTTGTCTATGATACCTACACTCAACAATATTTTGATGCCCTCAAACATGCTCTCACCTCGGCCCCCTTGATCCGTCATCCTGACTTTAACCGCGATTTCATCCTTTACATCTCCGCTTCCACCCATTCGGTTGCTGGCGTCCTTATTCAAGAAGATGATAACGGCCTTGAGCATGTGATCTATTAAGTCAGTAAAACCCTTGTTGGCCCACCTGTGTCCTACTCACATGAAGAAAATTTAGCACTAGCGGTTGTGTTCTCGATCCAAAAACTGCGTCATTATATCCTCCTGCGTTCCACCAAGGTTGTGACTGATTCCAACCCCATGGCTTTCCTGTTGAGTCGACGCATCCTCAGTGGGAATTATGCTTGTTGGGTTGTTATTCTCCAAGAATTTGACCTTGAATTTGTCACCCCAAAAGTAAGAAAGGTTTAGCCCTCACTGAACTCATTTCCGATTTGCCTACCGGGACACCCGACACTCCTATTAATGATGCTCTTCCCGATGAACATTTATTTTCCATCACCACTGATGATCCTTGGTACGGTGATATCCTTACTTACCTGCAAACCCAAAAGTTCACCCTTCATCTTGATCACGCTGCCCGACGACGCATCAGACACCCAGCTTCTCGCTACCTTCTAATCGGTGATGAAATTTATCGTCGTGGAGTAGATATTGTCCTTCGTCGTTGCCTCACACACGCTGAAGCTGAACAAGTCCTCAACGCCTGCCATAGCGGTGCTTGCAGGGGCCACCATTCTGGCCTTGCCACCGCCCAAAAAATCATGCGCGCCAGGTATTTTTGGCCTTCTCTCTTCAGTGATTGCATTGAAGCAGTTAAACACTGTTCCAATTGCCAACATTTCGCCCCCAAGGCGCAAGCTCCTCCCGCTCCCCTCCGTCCTGTCATCATAGCTGGCCCTTTTTGCAAATGGGCCATTGACTTTATGGAATGTCGACCTCCCTCCGCCGGTAACCACAAATACATCATCGTGGCAGTTGATTATTTCACCAAATGGGCTGAAGCTATGCCGACATTCAATAATACGGCCGCCACTACAGCCCTCTTTTTCTTTAACCATGTCATCACTCGATTCAGAGTTCCAAAACAGTTAGTCTCTGACCATCGCTGACATTTCAAAGATGAGATCTGGCATGAGCTATCCTCACTCTTGGGTTTTGAGCACCAATATTCATCTTCCTATTACCCCTAAGGTAATGGCCAAGTTGAAGCGGTCAACAAAATTCTTAAGAACATGCTTCGATGAACGGTGAATAAGCACAAAAACAATTGGCACCTTATGCTCTTCCCTGCTTTGTGGGATTATCGAACTTTGGTTAAAACCGCCACTGGTTTCACTCCTTTCCACCTTGTCTTCGGTGAGGAGGCAGTACTACCAATTGAGTGCGAAATCCCTTCCCTTCACCTGGCTTTCGAACTCCTCCCTGATACCCAACCTCTAGAACAATGACTTATCATGCTCGAGCGCGCCTCTGAAGACCGTCGTGTTGCATTACAAACTCTTGAAGCGGCCAAAAAGCGCAACAAAGCTCAGTATGACCGAAAATTACACCCTTGCCAATTTCACGAAGGTGACCTTGTTCTAGTCTATGACCAGGCCCATGATACCATTGGTCATGGGAAGTTCAACTGACTATGGCTCGGTCCTTACATTGCCAGTAAAGACCTTGGAAAGGGGGCCTATCTTTCAGAGGACTTTGAAGGCCACCCCCTTCCTAATCCTTGCAATGCACTCTATCTCAAGAAATATTACCCCTAGCATTTCCCGCTCGAAATACACGTTTTATTTCTCTTGTAGACATCCAGCATCTATTTGTTGTCACATTTCGCTACTTCACCAGGACACCAGCTGTCCACGAAGTCTTCCCTCACATCCCCTTAAAATCGGATTTTCTCACTTACACCACAGTTCAGTGGGGAGCACCACTTTTCCCATACACTCATCTCCGTTCGTGATAATTTCCATCATGAGTTACCAGTTTTTACTCATGATTTTTATGGTCCCCATTGGCACCACCCCTCATTTCATCACCATCCTTAGTCACATCTGTGCGTCGCTCCACTATTCTCTCCCATGCCTTACTTGAGATTACCTTACTTCCTCACTTATGGCAGACCTAGTTCTGTCGACATCAGCCCATTTACTCCAGAAGTCAGGTCTAGGGGGGTAGTGCACCTTGATTCGAGCTCTTCTCAACCCGATCGCGATCTACACATTTGATGGTTCAGTGATACAACAGCAACTATTGGTGATACTCGGGTGCGTGTGAGATGTCTCAGCCCTCATGAGGGGGTGGCGTGGTAGGTAGCCCCCCACATACCCGGATGATTTCTTCATTCCCGCCCTTGATGCAGGTCCTCTCCTTTGATGATATCGGCCTCAGTCGCTTGCATCACCTCTTCGATTTTCACGTGTCGGTCCAATTTCGCGAGCCCTTCCCTGCATGTAGGGGGCATTTGGGTGTATTTATATCTCATGTACTCAAATCTTATTGTATAAGTCCTGATGACTCTTCCAGGCATGACATGTATGTGGGATTCATCATTTTTGTTTTCTGGCTCATGTTTTAGGCCAGAACTGGTTTTACAACTGCGTTCCGTGGTTTTCCGGGCGCTTTCTTCTTTGTACTATTGTCTCGGCGGGCATAGGTATGCCTTCCCCTCCACCTTTCACATTGGTACCACATCATACACTTGAGACTTGTTGCACCTGTAAGTCTCATCTCTTCAGGGTCTAGTCCTCCACCACTTTAGACTATCTTACATTCCTCTCTTTCATTTGTTGCTGTCTAATGATCAAGTTCTTACAACATACTTCGGTCATACGATTTTCTCTTAACACTCATACGTTGGGGGGCAATCTGTTACACCATTTTTTGGTCATCTAACCCATTATCGTTAGATAAACCCAAGTACACCACGTAAGACCAATTTTACCCCAAGTAAAATCACTTTCACCACATTCGTTTACATTTCTTGGTCATATTTAACCCAAAACAAGGCAATCAATTAAATAAATCATTATTTATTTAATTATTTCCTAAGAATAAGTTATTTAAATCATCATTTAAATACTATTCATAGTTAAATTTGACTAAATCATTTTTAAATAATTAAATAAACCATTATTTATTTAATTATATTCCCCTCATTTCCCTTAAATAATGAATAAATCATTTATTTATTTGTTATTTATAAATAAAGGAATTGACCCAAGTCAAAAACCTTTTTCCCTCCAACAAATATAATAAAATATTCCTAAAAGGTGATTCTAGAATGTGATTAATAATATTTTATTCATGCACTGAGTTCTAGAACACCCCAATATTTTGTTATAAATAGGAGGGTTTTCCCCTTTCATTAGTCACCTCCATTGCATTAGATCACACTAGATCTACTCTTGGTCACCAATTTCATTTTGTTTTCATTTTCAACTCCCATTGAGTTCCATGTTTGTTAGGGTTTGTCATATCAACCAAAGAGAGGAATTTTAGATCTGAAACACTGAGGACTTCCAAGAACCCATCCCACTGAGGAGAACTGGAAAACACCTTTCTTGTTTTCCTCTCAGGTGCCCCATTCTTTAATATATAATATAAGATTATTTTTATACATTTTTCTTGTCTTGTTCATTGGATGCATGGAGCCATTTCACATTTTATCTGCTTAATGTATTTTATGCTTAGATCTAATATTATGCAGCAAATCTAAAGATATTTTGCAGCCATACTTGATGTTAGGGCTACTTGATATGCATAGCTAAAGTGATATTTTACGACGAAAGAATCATACTAACAATCGTTATGTAAAGGAATAAAAATTTAAAGTATAGCATAGAGCTAAAGACCAAGGATGGGCTTCTAATCTTGAGCTTAATATCTTCAACTGAATTATGCCAAAAATCCTATCACTATCAACTACAAAAATTACTTGAGGAATACCATATTGAAGCATTGGAATTTCATGCAGCAATGGAGAACATTTACCGGAGGGTTTAAATGCATGGAGCATAGCTCAAAAAATTCGACCGAGAAAATGCAAAATGAAATTGTTCCAATAGGGTTGAGTTGGGTAGTTACCCTAACCCCCCCGCCGAGAAATCTAGACCATGAATATTCAAGATACAATCCATATTGTTGGATCTAATGACATGTGCAAGCTCCACGTAGGATGTAGGCCCACTACTCCATTTTTTAACTCTCAATTAATAATAATTGCACAATCGAACAACTAGATTGGGATGTCCATGAGTCAGAAATTACCATGTTAATGGGTGATTAAAATCCCTCAATATTCAGATATGCGTTATGTATAAATGATATATACCACATGTAACGTTGGAGGCATTGTAATAGGTCATATATATATATTCAAGTTATTAGTTAGGGCACTATGCATAGTCCATAAGGATTATGGATCGAAGTGTTATTAAGGACGTGTATTATTAATTGTTAGATAAGGAAATAATAAATACAACCTATATAAGGAAATAAAATGTATACACATTCTAAATATTTATCAATGCATAGAAAATACACTTATATGTCAAATGGGAGTCAATTGAACCTATAATACAAGAAATACATACACATATATATGAAGAAAAGATGTTTTTTTAGGAAAAACATGTACAAGAAATAATTGAATGAAAGATCGAGTTATATTTAGATAAGATCATAAAATGTAAACAAATAATAATGTCAGATATTGTAGACAAGTGATAAGTGAATAAAAAAGAAATGACCTTGAAATTTGGAGGATACAATTAAAAAAAATGCAAGAGAATTAATATTTTATTTCTTTTACATATATTCTATGAGTAAGTTAGGGATGTGACATATGGTATTAGAGAAAAGGTTTCGTCATTCTCACCTTTGAATTAATCACATGTTATTTATGTAATAATGTTTGCGTATACACAAAGAGAAGGAGACCAAGACACGTTCTCTTTTACAGTGCACAAATGGATGAACCCCAAGGAATAACCCATATAGGTTAATATGAACTTTATGTAAATTTAGGATAGTAGGCACAAATAGCCATTAGAGGGTTGTCTGGCGTGAGGAATTTGAAGGAAGAATTGATAAAATCTCTTGTTGGTTGTGATCAAATGTTGAAGTTCATTGTAGAGCAGGAGCTTCACATAAAAAATTGAATATTAAATTCCAACCCCAAGACTTTGGAAATGGTGAGGAATGAAGGGAATTAGGGTGAAACCTCCAAACAAAAAACTGTTGAAAAATGTAGTATAAATTCAGGAGGAAGAGTCGAAAGGAGCAAAGGAGCACAATTTCTCAAAAATCCAAAAAAAATGAGAGAAGAAACCTAAAATAGAACAACATGGAGAATTTAGGAATATTTGAACACCAACTTTCGATGGGGAAATGGAAGAGGTTCTTTAAGCTTGGATACTTAACATTAATAGATAATTTCAAGCATATGACTACTCCACAAAATTAAAATCCAAGTTGGCCACCTACCAGCTACAAGGAAAGGCTTCCCTATGGTGGGAAGAAATGAGGACAATTCATAATCTCAAAGGAAAATTCATTGGTTAGGAGAAGTTGAAACATATTTTTTAAGGGAAATTATCTAACAAAATGATACTTTGATGATAGGGCCAAGTAATTCCATGAGTTTAAATTTGGGCAAATGACAATGGATGAGCTGGTTAGAAAATTTTCCCATTTATTATGTTATGTTCCATATCTTAAAGATGAGAAGGAAAAAATACAGTGTTTCTGAAGTTATATTCCATCCTCATTCAAGGAGAGAATCGAGTGTGATAACTCAAAATCATGGATGAGTTGATTAGGAAGGCACAAATATATTATCAGGAGACCAAGTGAAAAAAATGAAAATTTGAACTTTGGGTCTAGTAAGAAAAAAGGCTAGATGACCCAAGGCAGAAAATGTAGCGAGTTTGGTAATTTTAAACAACTTGGAAAAAGTAATCAAAGCCATAATTAGAACATAAAAAAAATTAGGCAACCAAAACATAAAGCCAACCCCAAGTTGGGTCTAAACATGTAGAAGTTAGTAAATGAGGAAATGTTAAGGAGCATGATTCCCTATGATGTTGGTGTTGTAGATAACCCCATATATTGTGGAATTGTCCTTACAAATTTTGGTCTATGAAAAGAAAAAAACACTTATAGGAAGCCTCTATAGTCAATGACATGGCCAGAAACATACCGCACAATAACACAACATTGGATGGAAGAAATCAGAGCATCAATCCACAATGGTGGAAATTGAAGACATTATTCTTGGCTAATCTATTTCTGTATTAACAGATCGTGGCACTATTTTGAGTTACATTGGCCCCTAGGTGGTAGAAGAGTGAAAAAAAAAGTATGAAAAATATAAGAATGCATGGTTGGTTCACTTGGCCACGAGATTAAAGAGAAAAATTATAAAATAGATAATTGTCCTTAAGTGGAATACAAACTACCGTAAACTTAAATATTTTACCGTTGGGCTCATATGATGTTTTAATAGGCATGGATTGGTTATAGGGAAAACGAGTCGTTATAATCTTCCTAGCTAAAACTTTCATTTTCACATTTAAAAAAAAGAGAAGTGAAAGTCATGAGGGGCGTACCCAGGCCTATACCTATACGACGTATGTCTGCATTATATCTATAAAGGGTTGCAAGAAAGGGATGTAAATTTTTTTACATTCAGTTGGAGGATCATTCTTTGAATAAAATAGATAAATTTGTATGAGTAGGAGGTTATTCATGACTATCCAAATGTGTTTCCAGATTAAATCTTGGGTCTTCCCCCAAAACATGAGGTGGATTTATCCATAGAATTAATACCAGGAGTAGATATGGTGTCAAAGGATCCTTATTGGATGAGTGTATCGGAGCGAGTGGAATTAAAAATGTAGTTACAAGAGATAATTAATAAGGGATATATCTGACCCAGTGTGTCACCCTAGGGTGCACCAGTCCTTTTTTTCAAGAAAAGGGATGAAAAATTTAAACTATTCATAGATTACTTCCAAATATATAAGTTGATTGTTAAAAATAAATACCCCTTTCTAGGATAGATGGTTTATTTGATTAAGTAAGAGGGGAAACTATATTTTTAAAAATAGATCTCAGATCTAGTTACCACCAGTTGAGAATTAAAGAGGATGATATACCAAAAACAACTTTACGCACAAATTATGAGCATTACAAGTTTATAATGTTACCCTTTGGAATTACTAATGCACCCACTACTTTTATGTGTTTTATGAACAATATGTTCAACAAGTTTTTGGATAAGTTTGTATTAATCCGAATATATGATATACTAATATATTCCAAGACTCGAAAAGAACACAAACAACACTTGGAAATAATACTGCAGATCTTGCGTGAACACCAGTTGTATGCTAAATTTAGAAAGTGTTAGTTTTTCGAGGACAAGATACAATATCTTGGGCATTTCAAATCAGAGGAAGGAATAATGGTAGACCTCAAAAAGGTGATCTAGCCATTCTTTATTGGTTGGTTCTAAAAAACGTGGCAAACATAAGGTCATCTACGGGAATTATTTGCTACTACCACATATTTCTAGAACGATTTTCCAAGACAACACATCCTATAACTTCATTATAGAAGAAGGGTGTGAAATTTATGTGGGCACAAAGGTGCCAAGAAATCTTTGAAAAACTAATACACCTTCTAATGGTAGCGTCGGTCGCAAAAATAGGATATCCAGATAAAGAATGTTTTTTTATGTATGGATGCTTGTTTAGAATGCCTTAGAGGAGTTTTAATGCAAGAGGGACATCTAATAGCTTATGAGTCCCTGAAGTTAAAGGAATATGAAAATAACTATGCATTTTATGATTTAGAGTTGGAAGTGACAATTCATGCTTTAAAAATGTGGAGACATTACCTAATTGGAAGATAATTCACTCTAATTACAGATCACATAAGTTTGAAATATTTTTTCAACCAACTTAATATAAACACCAAGAAATATAGATAGATGGAATTCCAAAGTGATTATGATTTTTAATTCAAACATATACAGGGGAAAGAGAACAAAGTGGCAGATGCATTGAGTCAGAATTTAAAGCATTTGTGTAAGATAATAGTGAGAAAAAGTGAAGAAAATTTTGTTGAACTAATAGAAACATGAATAGTAAAAGATCAAGATTATGATTTGAATTGTAATAATTTAAGAATGAAAACTAAACAAAAATACTTAATCAAGTAGTGGAAGACATATTACATATGTATGTTATGAATCATCTTACTAGGTGGGAGGATTATTTACATTTGGTGGAATTCTCCTATAACAATGGGTATCAAGCATCACTTAATATGAGCCACTTTGAAGCCTTGTATGGGAGGAAGTTCGATATTCCCCTGAATTGGTGTCAGTCGGAAGACAAACTTATGCTAGGATTCTACCAATTGAAAGAAATGGAAGAAATGGTTATAATATTAGGAAAATTTTAAAAACAACCAAGGATAGGAAGAAAAGTTATGCATATTTGAAGAGAACACATAAGGAGTTCCAAGTGGGGGAACAATTTTATTTTAAAATAAGACCCAAGAAGAGTTCCTTGAATATGGAGGGATATTCTAAATTGACTCCTCGGTTTTGTGGGATATTTAAAATATTGGCCACAATGGGATTGATGGCTTACTAGTTGGCAATACCATCTCATAGTAAACTCATAATGTGTTTCATGTATCTATTAAAAAAAAAAAATATGTACATGAATTGAATCATGTAATTAATTGACATGTTATAAAAGTCAAATTTGAAGGAGAATTGTAGGTCAAATCACAAAAAAAATCGATGGGAGGGAGATTATACTCCAAAATCAAGCCATGACCCATGTTAAGCTGCAATGGAAGCGCTTTCGGCTTGAAGAGGCCGCCTAGGAAATGAAATATGAAATGAAAAACGAATATCCTATGTTTTTATGAAGGATGGTTTTCCCTTTTAAGGAGAGGGGAGAAGTAATACCTGTGGAAAGACTTATTTTGTGATTTTATTTATTTTTGGGTTAATAAAAAAAAAACATGTGATATAATATTATTTTATTTTCATAAAGGAAAATAATAATGAATGATTATTTATGATAGAATAGTAATCCTCTTAGAAATATCTTAAGAAGTTAACATGAGAGATTAACCTCTAACTGGTATGGGGGAAGTTGAAGTTAGTTATGCCTAAATATGAAAAAAAAACAAGAAGGCACAAAAAAAATCCTTCTTTTGTAATTTTTGGTTTAGAAACGGAAAAAAAGCTAAAAAAAAGAAAAAATGAGCGAGAGAATACAAACCACCTTCTTGGTTATGCGGTGGAGAAAATCACCACTCAATGATGGAATCTTTCTTTTTCCTTGTTTTAAGTGACGATTTAGAGAAAGCTTGGGGGAACTAACCGGATAATTTAGTTTGAGGCTTAGCTTGGGGGGAAATAACCAGATAAGTTAGTTCGAGGTTGTGTAAGCCTCGTATTATTTCTCAAAGGATTCATTCAATCATGTATTCTTTGTTGCAATTAGTATAAATTATGTGGTTGATGATATAAAATTCTAGAATAGGGTTTATTAAATAATGTTTATTGAATACTTCGTGTAGTAGAAAAATAAGACATACGAATAGAGTTCAATTTAGAGGATTTGTTTCAATAGGTGAAGGTAAAAATAGATGCAAAAACTTAAATGTATTTTGGATGATAAAAGGCTACATTCATAAATAATAATGTTTTTTTTTTTGGTAAGTTGTGCTAATCTATTAATTACGAAAACATAAAAGTACATAGTGTACAAGTAGGGTTGGTAAGTTGCACTTAACCAACACCTGCCTTTGTTACACTGTTTCTGGGCTCTCGCGAGGGAGGGGGCTGGCCCAGACAAAACTTGAAAACGAGCTTTACATTGTGCGCAGTAGCGGTGATACATCTAGGATAAAAAGAGTAGAACATAATAGTAAAGCCCAACGAGCACAGATGACAAAAAATAATATAAGAGTGAATAGATGCACAGACATTATTCATCCTCATCATCACTGCAGTAAGGAGTCTCCTCGTAGATGGGACAGACAGGTGCCTGCGCGATAGCCGCTTCCACAACAACTTCCACTTCAGCAGCAGTATGCTTGGGGAGATTTGCAGGAGAGCAAAGGATGGGGGAGTCCAAATCTAATCCTTCAGAAACTTTCGTCCAAATGTCATCGGAATCCATAATCCAAATGTCTGTATGCTCTTACGCCTGCGCAGGACTGTTCGGGGGTGCCAAAATGTGCTTCGAAGAGGGAGCTCTGGGAGAGGGGGTGGACCTCCTCATGCCTCGACTTCCCCTTTGCATAGGGTACCTGGAGGATTATGCTCGTTGCTCAGGAGCAGGATGATGGCTGACTAGGGAGCTTGACGAGGAGCCTTCAATCCATTCAAGGCAGTTATCCTTGCCATGGTGATAACGACTCAGAAGAGCCCCGCGCTAGCCACCACGAATAGTGCATTGGTGCATCCTGGGTGTCATTGCACACTTGGGAGGGGTGGCGGGGGAAACACAAGAGCAGGAGAGGTTGCAGAGGCTGGGGGACATGTGCGCAGGATGAAATGCAACAAGCAGAGGGGGACTGCGCAGCTCCACTACAAGAATGAGGCTTCACAACTGATTGGAATCAGCGAGCGTCCGTATCAGAAGGAGGAGAGATAAATGTAGTGGAGGGCAGATGAGGGAGGGAAGGAGCAGAGATTGGGCGAATATATAGGGTTGAGGATGAGGTTTGTCAGAGAGGCAATGAATGGTCTTCGCACGATTTTGCGTGTGGAGCTCAAGCAGATGAGCAGGCGCAGAGGGGTAGGTGTGGCTGCATTGCAGATTATGCATCATGGACATTAATGGTGGTAAGGGCAGGGTGATGATTAGAGTCAGGTGACACAAGGCTTGTCCGATCTGTGTGATCTCTGTTTCTGCGAGGAGCGTGTGAGGAGTTAACGGTAATTGGATCCGATGCATGTGGGGATTTGCAATGGAGATTTCCGCAATCCGCGTGAGTTGAGAATTGTTGTTCACCCGTGTAAAGCGTGTCACCCACATCCGGGGTCATAAATAACAATGTTCTAGTTATTGATAATATGATTAAAATTATATTCATAACTATTATCATTATTAAGGGAGAATTTGGGGTATATTCAAAGGTTAGATTCCAGAATTGCTGAGTATGACTAGATAAAAATACAAAGATATATGTACATATATATTTAAATATAGTTTTCTATAAAGAACTATCTACATACACAAATAGTCACAAAGAGCCTATTATTTTGAGCGATTTTCTTGAAAGAAACAAAAACTATTGTAGTTGTATATAGAACATGTACAAAATTAAAAAAAGCAGCAAAATCCATATTATTAAGAAGTTATGTATATAACATGTTCAAAATTAAGAAGTTATGTATAGAACATGTTCAAAATTAAAGAAAGCGGCAGAAATATTTCTTATATCCAAGAGGAACCACGAGAGAGTTCTTCTTTCAAACTAAAAAAAATTAAAGAGTTTCAATACATTGATATACAAGAGAAACTAGTCGAGTCACTACAATTAGTAGCTTTACACAAAAGTTCTGATACAAACATACATATACTCTTGAGGACCTTTGAGTTAAATCCTCAAAAAGAACGTTGGAAGTGGAACATTCTATTAATTCCAAGAAAGAGATTGCAAAATTTTTACAAGTGAATGTATTTATATACACAAAATTTGAAAAATAAGCCTGTTCCTTCTTAAAACCATAACTATCTTAGGGCTCCAGGTCTTGAAATTGAAAGAAATAATTATTTTACATTTATTGTAACTCTAGAAATATCCATGCAAGATGCCCTGGAAGGCCACCGAGAATTATACATAATCTTGACACAATATACGACAAGAAAGGAAGAGGATCGTTAGACCCTTATAATTCTGTTGACAAAATTTCTTTAACACTAATGTTGTGTACCGACTAGACTATCATAAAAATGAAAAGAGTATGTAGAGAGTAAATCATTTCATGCCACACCCAGTGAGGACTCCATGAAGTCACAAAACATTAACCTGGTAACAAAAGTAAAGGTACTAAGAACCTGAAAACCCACGCTAAATATTTGAAGGATAGAGAGAGACGCGGAATTATATCACCACTCACTCTTGATTTCATGCATACCTATAAGATTCATTTTGAGACAAGATTAGTAGAAATTTTTCATGTTATAGTATAATTGTAAGAGGAGAGTTAATATACTTGAGAATTGAAAGCTTTACTTGCAAGGAGTAGGTAGTAAGACGACCTTTTCTTTGTACCGACCTTGCAAAAATAGAGGACGGTTCAACCCGTGAAGCATAATAGAAAAGATAGTATTATGGGGACTAGGGTTTTGATTTTACCTTGTGGTTTCCTGGAACCTTCTTTTTATATCCATCTAGCAATGATCGTAATAACTCAAGAAATTCGAGATCAGTAAAACCCTCTTTCAGGAGAGGACCCAGTAACATGTCATTGTGTAGCAGAAGAATTAGAAATGTTATAAGACTCTTTTTATGTAAAAGAATGGGAAGTTAAAGTATATAATATAGCTAAATACCAAGGACTTGCTTCTAATCTTGAGCTTAATACCTGCAACTGAAGTATGCCAGAGACCCTATCACTATCCACTACGAAAATTCCTTGAGGAATACAGTATTGAAGCGTTGGGCTTTCAAGCAACCATATAGAATAATTACAGTAGGGTTTGAAGCCGTGGAGCCAAGCTCCAAACCACCTACTAAGAAAATGCAAAATGAAACTATGTCGGCAAGGTTGGGTTGGGTAGCTACTCTAGCCCCCTCGGCCAGAAATATAGACCGTCCCTACTCAAGTCGTAATCCAGATCGTTGGATCTAATGACGTGTGCAAACTCCACGTACAAGGGCGGCCTGCTACTCCATGTGTTACGCACCAAATAATAACAATCATGTTGTCAAACAAACCGATTACGGTGTCCACGAGTCACCAATTACCATGTTAATGCGTGATTCAAACCCCGGAATATTCACATATGTGTTCTTTATAAATCATATATAGCACATGTAACGTGGAAGGCCTTGTAATAGGTCATATATATATATTCAACTTATTAGTTAGGGTAACATGCAAAGATCAAAAAGATTTATGGATCCGAGTGTTATTAAGGATGTGTATTATTAATGGTTAGACAAGGATATAATAGATATAACCTATCCAAGGAAAGAACATGTATAGATGTTCTAAATATTTATCGATGCATGGAAAAGAAGCTTATATATCAAATGGGAATTCCTTAAACGTATAATACAAGCAAGGTTATATATAGGTTATATATATGTGTGTGTAATTTAACAAAAATGAAATTGTCTTTAGATAAGATCACAAAACACAAACAAATTAGTTGTTGTATAGGAGTGGTAAAAGAATAAAAAGTGAATAAAAAATAAAGGACATTGTAGGTTGAGGATATAATTTTTTTTGTTTTCAGAATGAGTATTTTTTTTTACACTTATCTATGAGTAAGTTGGGTATATGAAATCTATAATTTAATAATTATATTTTAAACAATTTGAAATTTGAAATTAGTTTGTTAGTCGTTGAATTTTGGTGAGAGGTTATTATGTTATTAATTAGAATATATTATGTGAATTTCAAAAACAAAAATCTCCATATTTATATATGTGAATTTGAAAAATAAAAATCTCAACATTCATATTGCAATATTTAAGACTAGGTATTACTGAACAATATTTAAATATGTGAATGGAAACTAAAATGGTTTGTGTATTATCTTAGATTTCTAGTTATTGATCAATGTCTAAAACATTTTTTCGATATAAAATATTGTCATATTTATAATACATGGTTACATATATATACATGAAATATAGTCTCAAGATAGGAAAACTATATTGGACGCACAATGAGGTGGTTGAGAGAATATCTCAACCACACACCAAACTAGAAATATATAGATTTAGCTACCTCCTATGATATAGGAACAAACTCCTTACATAGAGAGTCAACACTGCAGACAAGTAGGATTTACATATTCGAACACACCCCCTTAATGACTACTTGTCTCGATAGTGATTCACAAAATCTAGTTGTGGTTAATCATAACAAAATATGTGTCTGCAACTCAGATCCACCACAAACAGGCAAATCCCATGTCCAAAACCAACAAAATATGTGTCTATGACTCAAATCCACCACAAACAGGTGAATCCAATGTACATAACCAACAAAAGATGTGTCAACGTCCATATAAGGGAGCAATCGTCCACCAAAATGCATGGCTACCAACCACTGCAACCGCTAGTCTTGTAGGATTTCCTTCACATACATTGTTTCGTCAACCATTATCACTTCATACATGTACTTGTATCTGCAAATCGCCCCCAAAATGTGCTTAGTAAACTAAGACCTATGAGAAACTAATTTTCTCATGTGAGTAAGGTGTTTCTGCAGGCCACCTACTCTGTTGTGAGCATGAAGGCTCCTCTGTGCACTCGGGGCACCATAGCCACGAAGGCTTTGTAGCCACTAGGGCTTGCATGTGGTTCTGGCTCACCACAAACCATCACTTCAAAGTGACAAAAGTGGTTACCGACTGACCAAAAACCTATAATTACAAAGTGGTTTTTAGATAACCACGAACTTCACGGGGATACATATGCCTTTACAAGGTTTACATTACACACTCCAACTCTAGGAGTTACCAGCTACATGTAATGACCACTACAAAACCATCCTAGACTTGCTTACCATTCAACTGTGTGACTCATCATGAAGAGTCTATTCCACAAACTCACTAAAAACTCACACAACTTGATTGCCCATCCCCCTCCAATCTCTAATGTAAATCCAACCACTATCCTTTGATGCCATTTTCACTGTCAATGTCTTCATCATCTCTGGTAGTAAATCATTCCTGCAAATAAATTTGTTTATTGTTCAAATGGCCAGTTCCAACAAAGACACTAAATATCACCACTGATCTTACAAATATTATTTTTCAACCAGATTTACATGAATGCATTTACATGCTAAGTTGATCGGCCTCAACATGAAAAAAATGAAAAAAAAAGGAATTCACGAAGACAATTTGTTTCATCAAAGAAAATATGTTGGAAATTTTTTGTTTCATCTTTACCTTATCACCCTCCTTAGCCACAAATGCTGAAAAAAGAAACGTTGCTATCCACTTCAATTCTCCACGCTGCTGCTGCACAACTCAACAGAGGCTGCTCTGGTATACAAACAGAATCACATCCATGCAACTCACCACCCAGGTGACACAACTCTTCTGAACATTGGTCAAACTACATCTCGTTGCATGGAGGATTTCCTTCTCGGATACCAAACCAAATTGGTCATTCCACACACCATCTCATTCAACAATGGCCCAAGTCTATGTTCACTAACATAGCAACACACATTACAACGTTCCATGTTTCCAAGTCCACTCTCACAAGACGTAACGTTGGCAAGGCAGTAGCACAAAATCCAATCTGCAGAAGCGACTGAAACCATCTCATTAATACAGTGAACATGAAATGGATGCACACATTGCTATAACTGAAATTCATAAACGTAGACTACAGGAATTTCTTCCTCAACAATGAATCGATAGACACAAAAGCAACCACAAGGTCTCCATCACCTGCCCATTGACACAAGGACTGTAGTGACAACAAAATTGGGCCAGAATCGCTACCACACACAATCTTAAGTGAAATTGATAAAGAAATGGATCTCGACCTCAAGGCATAAAAAATAAGACTGAAAAAGCACCACCAAAATAAGAACGCACCCATAAAACTGCATCAAACGGACATTAGATCAATCTAAGATTTTAATGCAGTAAATAACAATCCTTGCAAGACGATTGCCAAGTGAGCACCCCCAATCAACCAGGATTGTTCATTTCTCCATCATTCTTATAGTTCAATAATAGACGACTTAATCTCTAGAATTTCCAGGAGAGAAAGAGTAATCGTAATAGTAACAAGATATATCAAAAATCATGACACTAAGGGTCTGCACAATGAATTGCCCCGATAAAGGAGACAGTGCTAGAACAAAGCAGTATACAATAACAAATATGGAAGTGAAAGGATAAATGCCAGCATTTGTCACAATAAAGCTCGTCTCACGAATTGAGCTATCCACGCTCACCATGCTTCAGACAGATGCTTCAAAAAACACAGAAAAAGAAATGTGTATTTGGTATTTAATACATATGGAGCACTACGAGTATGAAATACCCGAAACAATCCATATCCCAGATTACACAACGTGTAATCCAGGAAAAAACTGTGGTGATCAGGATTGGCCTGCGAGCCCCATCGACAAGTATAATAAGAAACCTTATGTCTCTGGCATAGCACCATGTTCTTCGCGATGGCACCCATCTAAGCCACGACACCACACTACCAATGCTCTAACCCTCTGCTAACAACACATTAAAACCAAAATTCGAGGACACGGCCCTTCTCAATGGCCTCGTCCACCCTTTTGCCATCATATCATTCTACACCAATATGTTTACAGCATAACAACCCTGAAACATAATTGAAGGCAAACCTGGATCTCATTTGCACGAAAACCTTCCTGAATTGATGCTTGATGGATTTAGTGAGTGCGGTTTCATTGACATTCAATGCGGTGTCGAGGTCCATTAAACTTGATTCACAACGATCCACCATAGCGATCCTAAAAATTCATGAATTCTCACAATATTTTCACGTCATCCACACTTTGGATGAACTCCAGCGCTGTCCAACCACATCCACGGCAAAAAATTTTGCAACAAGATCTGGTCGACCAATGGTAGCCACATTCTCCCTCAGATCTGGTCGTATCATCTGTTTTGTCGAAACTCCACACTGCGGGTAACAGAACATCCGCATGCTCATATCAGCTCTCTCACACATATGTGAAACAGGGTGTCGTTGCTCCTCTTCCTAGCTCTTCGAGCAATTGCAAAATTCTTGGAGTAACCATAGAGAATTCAGGATGCTAAAAAAATGTTCCTGCCACTATCATTCTCGTCTGCATCCAAACCATGGCGTAATGTCGTGCTAATGTGGACCCTCGGTCCTACAGTCATGAACTCTGATCGTAATGCATATCGTTGGAGCCTTGTATGACTGGATCAGCCTTGATATGAAAATACTTCTGACGTATTTTCCCAATATCCATACATCCAGGTAAACCCACATATCCAAATTTATCTTCTTTGCTTCGACACTCTAGCTCCACTCTCGCCAAACAAATTTACAATGACCAATGATCGATCCATTATTAAATCCCCACAACATTGGACTTCCTTGACCAGTGAGCATAGTTTTCTCTCACCGTGGTCGCAAGTAGCAATGGAAACTCTTCCATGAAATACAAATGCCCTCTCGAGTAGATCAGCTACCCTCTATCTATCTCGTGTCTAAATTTTCACTAAGCCTCTATTTGACAGCACACCCATAACCCAGCTCGATGGAAAAATTTAAAAACTAAAACAAAATATACTCTCTTATTTCTCTCAGCCCATGAGGGGTTGAGGCTAGGCCCGTATGGGCTCTGATACCAAGATAAAATCTGAATATACACACTATTATTCTATTAATCAAAATGGTTACATATATACATGAAATATAGTCTCAAGATAGGAAAACTATCTTGGACGCACAATAAGGTGGTTTAGAGAATACCTCAACCACACACCAAACTAGAAATATATAGATTTAGCTACATCCTATGATATAGGAACAAACTCCTTACATAGAGATTCAACACCCCAAACAAGTAGGAATTACATATTCCAACAAGTTCCCAATCCTATCCTATAAATTTATTGTTTTTTTTTTCTATCAATATAAAACCCCTTGAAGACTTAGCCCCTAGAAAGCCTATTGAGTAAAAGTTTTTTTTAATAAATCATTTCGAACAAGTAGATACATTTTTTTTGGATTAATTACATCATTAGGATTTGATCGACATTTACAACCAACTAATATGGTTCATCCTCAAGGAAATGTTAAGGAGCATGATTCCCTATGATGTTGGTGTTGTAGATAACCCCATATATTGTGGAATTTTCCTTACAAATTTTGGTCTATGAAAAGAACAAAACACTTATAGGAAGCCTCTATAGTCAATGACATGGCCAGAAACATACCGCACAATAACACAACATTGGATGGAAGCAATCGGAGCATCAATCCACAATGGTGGAAATTGAAGACATTATTCTTGGTTAATCTATTTCTGTATTAATAGATCGTGGTGCTATTTTGAGTTACATTGGCCCCTAGGTGGTAGAAGAGTGAAAACAAAAGTATGAAAAATATAAGAATGCATGGTTGGTTCACTTGGCCATGAGATTAAAGAGAAAAATTATAAAATAGATAATTGTCCTCAAGTGGAATACAAACTACCGTAAACTTAAATATTTTACCGTTGGGCTCATATAATGTTTTAATAGGCATGGATTGGTTAGAGGGAAAACGAGTCGTTATAATCTGCTTAGCTAAAACTTTCATTTTCACAATTAAAAAAAAGAGAAGTGCACGTCATGAGGGGTGTACCCAGGCCTATACCTATACGACATATGTCTGCATTATATCTATAAAGGGTTGCAAGAAAGGGATGTAAATTTTTTTACATTCAGCTGGAGGATCATTCTTTGAATAAAATAGATAAATTTGTATGAGTAGGAGGTTATTCATGACTATCCAAATGTGTTTCCAGATTAAATATTGGGTCTTCCCCCAAAACATGAGGTGGATTTATCCATAGAATTAATACCAGGAGTAGATATGGTGTCAAAGGATCCTTATTGGATGAGTGTATCGGAGCCAGCGGAATTAAAAATGTAGTTACAAGAGATAATTAATAAGGGATATATCTAACCCAGTGGGTCACCCTGGGGTGCACTAGTCCTTTTTGTCAAGAAAAGGGATGAAAAATTTAAACTATTCATAGATTACCGCCAAATATATAAGTTGATTGTTAAAAATAAATACCCCTTTCTAGGATAGATGGTTTATTTGATTAAGTAAAAGGGGAAACTATATTTTTAAAAATAGATCTCGGATCTAGTTACCACCAGTTGAGCATTAAAGAGGATGATATACCAAAAACAACTTTACGCACAAATTATGAGCATTACAAGTTTATAATGTTACCCTTTGGAATTACTAATGCACCCACTACTTTTATGAGTTTTATGAACAATATGCTCAACAAGTTTTTGGATAAGTTTGTATTAATCCTAATAGATGATATACTAATATATTCCAAGACTCAAAAAGAACACAAACAACACTTGGAAATAATACTACAGATCTTGCGTGAACACCAGTTGTATGATAACTTTAGAAAGTGTTTGTTTTTCGAGGACAAGATACAATATCTTGGGCATTTCAAATCAGAGGAAGGAATAATGTTAGACCTCAAAAAGGTGATTTGGCCATTCTTTATTGGTTGGTTCTAAAATACGTGGCAAACATAAGGTCATCTACGGGAATTATTTGCTACTACCACATATTTCTAGAACGATTTTCCAAGACAACACATCCTATAACTTCATTATAGAAGAAGGGTGTGAAATTTGTGTGGGCACAAAGGTGCCAAGAAAGCTTTGAAAAACTAATACACCTTCTAATGGTAGCGTCGGTTGCAAAAATAGGATATCCAGATAAAGAATGTTTTTTTATGTATGGATGCTTGTTTAGAATGCCTTAGAGGAGTTTTAATGCAAGAGGGCATCTAATAGCTTATGAGTCCCTGAAGTTAAAGGAATATGAAAATAACTATGCATTTTATGATTTAGAGTTGGAAGTGACTATTCATGCTTTAAAAATGTGGAGACATTACCTAATTGGAAGATAATTCACTCTAATTACAGATCACATAAGTTTGAAATATTTTTTCAACCAACTTAATATAAACACCAAGAAATATAGATAGATGGAATTCCAAAGTGATTATGATTTTGAATTCAAACATATACAGGGGAAAGAGAACAAAGTGGCAGATGCATTGAGTCACAATTTAAAGCATTTGTGCAAGATAATAGTGAGAAAAAGTGAAGAATTTTTTTTTGAACTAATAGAAACATGAACAATAAAAGATCAAGATTATGATTTGATTTGTAATAATTTAAGAATGAAAACTAAACAAAAATACTTAATCAAGTAGTGGAAGACATATTGCATATGCATGTTATGAATCATCTTACTAGGTGGGAGGATTATTTACATTTGGTGGAATTCTCCTATAACAATGGGTATCAAGCATCACTTAATATGAGCCACTTTGAAGCCTTGTATGGGAGGAAGTTCCATATTCCCCTGAATTGGTGTCGGTCGGAAGACAAACTTATGCTAGGATTCTACCAATTGAAAGAAATGGAAGAAATGGTTATAATATTAGGAAAATTTTAAAAACAACCAAGGATAGGAAGAAACGTTATGCATATTTGAAGAGAACACATAAGGAGTTCCAAGTGGGGGAACAATTTTATGTTAAAATAAGACCCAAGAAGAGTTCCTTGAATATGGAGGGATATTCTAAATTGACTCCTCAGTTTTGTGGGATATTTAAAATATTGGCCACAATGGGATTGATGGCTTACTAGTTGGCAATACCATCTCATATTAAACTTATAATGTGTTTCATGTATCTATTTTAAAAAAAAATATGTACATGAATTGAATCATGTAATTAATTGACATGTTATAAAAGTCAAATTCGAAGCAGAATTGTAGGTCAAATCACAAAAAAAAATCGATGGGAGGGAGATTATACTCCAAAATCAAGCCATGACCCATGTTAAGCTGCAATGGAAGCGCTTTCGGCTTGAAGAGGCCGCCTAGGAAATGAAATATGAAATGAAAAACGAATATCCTATGTTTTTATGAAGGATGGTTTTCCCTTTTAAGGAGAGGGGAGAAGTAATAACTGTGGAAAGACTTATTTTGTGATTTTATTTATTTTTGGGTTGATAAAAAAAAAACATGTGATGTAATATTATTTTATTTTCATAAAGGAAAATAATAATGAATGATAATTTATGATAGAATATTAATCCTCTTAGAAATATGCTAAGAAGTTAACATGAGAGATTAACCTCTAACTGTTATGGGGGAAGTTGTAGTTAATTATGCCTAAATATGAAAAAAAAACAAGAAGGCACAAAAAAAATCCTTCTTTTGTGATTTTTTTGGTTTAGAGCTTCAGAAAAAAAGCTAAAAAAAAAGAAAAAAATAGACAGAGAATACAAACCACCTTCTTAGTTGTACGGTGGGAGAGAAATACCATGTGATGGAATCTTTCTTTTTTCCTTGTTTTAAGTGACAGTTAGAGAGAAAGCTTGGGGGAACTAACCAGATAATTTAGTTTGAGGCTTAGCTTGGGGGAACTAACCAGATAAGTTAGTTCGAGGTTGTGTAAGCCTACGTATTATTTCTCAAAGGATTCATTCAATCATGTATTCTTTGTTGCAATTAGTATAAATTATGTGGTTGATGATATAAAAATTCTAGAATAGGGTTTATTAGAAAATAATGTTTATTGAATACTTCCGTGTAGTAGAAAAATAAGACATACGAATAGAGTTCAATTTAGGGGATTTGTTTCAATAGGTGAAGGTAAAAATAGATGCAAGAAACTTAAATGTATTTTGAATGATAAAAGGCTACATTCATAAATAATAATGTTTTTTTTTTTTGGTAAGTTGTGCTAATCTATTAATTACGAAAACATAAAAGTACATAGTGTACAAGTAGGGTTGGTAAGTTGCACTTAACCAACACCTGCCTTTGTTACACTGTTTCTAGGCTCTCGTGAGGGAGGGGGTTGGCCCAGACAAAACTTGAAAACGAGCATTACATTGTGCGCAGTAGCGGTGATACATCTAGGATAAAAAGAGTAGAACATAATAGTAAAGCCCAACGGGCACAGATGACAAAAAATAATATAAGAGTGAATAGCTGCACAGACATTATTCATACTCATCATCACTGCAGTAAGGAGTCTCCTCGTAGATGGGACAGACAGGGGCCTGCGCGACAGCCGCTTCCACAACAACTTCCACTTCAGTAGAAATATGCTTGGGGAGATTTGCAGGAGCGCAAAGGATGGGAGAGTCCAAATCTAATCCTTCAGAAAATTTTGTCCAAACGTTATCGGTATCCATAATCCAAATGTCTGTATGCTCTTCCACCTGCGCAGGACTATTCGGGGGTGCCAGAATGCGCTTCGAAGAGGGAGCTATGGGAGAGGGGCTGGACCTCCTCATGCCTCAAATTTCCCTTTGCATAGGGTACCTGGAGGATTATGCTCATTGCTCAGGAGCAGGATGATGGCTGACTAGGGAGCTTGATGAGGAGCCTTCAATCCATTCAAGGCAGTTATCCTCGCCGCGGGGATAACGACCCAGAAGAGCCCCGCGCTAGCCACTACTAATAGTGCATTGGCGCATCTTGGGTGTCATTGCGCACTTGGGAGGGGTGGCGGGGGAAACACAAGAGCAGGAGAGGTTGCAGAGGCTGGGGGACATGTGCGCAAGATGAAATGCAACAGGCAGAGGGGGACTGCGCAGCTCCACTACAAGAATGAGGCTTCACAACTGATTGGAATCAGCGAGCGTCCATATCAGAAGGAGGAGAGCTAAATGCAGTGGAGGGCAGATGAGGGAGGGAAGGAGCAGAGATTGGGCGAATATATAGGGTTGAGGATGAGGTTTGTCAGAGAGGCAATGAATGGTCTTCGCACGGTTTTGCGTGTGGAGCTCAAGCAGATGAGCAGGCGCAGAGGGGTAGGCGTGGTTGCATTGCAGATTATGCATCATTTACATTAATGGTGGTAAGAGCGGGGTGATGATCAGAGTCAGGTGACACAAGGCCTGTCTGATCTGTGTGATCTCTGTTTCCGCAAGGAGCATGCGAGGAGTTAACGGTAATTGGATCCGCTGCATGTGGGGATTTGCAATGGAGATTTCCGCAGTCCGCGTGAGTTGAGAATTGTTGTTCATCCGTGTCAAGCGTGTCACCCACATTCGGGGTCATAAATAACAATGTTCTAGTTATTGATAATATGATTAAAATTATATTCATAACTATTATCATTATTAAGGGAAAATGTGGGGTATATTCAGAGGTTAGATTCCAGAATTGCTGAGTATCACTGGATAAAACTACAAAGATATATGTACATATATATTTAAATATAGTTTTCTATAAAGAACTATCTACATACACAAATAGTCACAAAGAGCCTATTATTTTGAGCGATATTCTTGAAAGAAACAAAAACTATTGTAGTTGTATATAGAACATGTACAAAATTAAAAAAAGCAGCAAAATCCATATTATTAAGAAGTTATGTATAGAACATGTTCAAAATTAAGAAGTTATGTATAGAACATGTTCAAAATTAAAGAAAGCGGCAGAAATATTTCTTATATCCAAGAGGAACCACCAGAGAGTTCTTCTTTCAAACTAAAAAAAAATTAAAGAGTTTCAATACATTGATATACAAGAGAAACTAGTCCAGTCACTACAATTAGTAGCTTTACACAAAAGTTCTGATACAAACATACATATACTCTTGAGGACCTTTGAGTTAAATCCTCAAAGAGAACGTTAGAGGTGGAACATTCTATTAAATCCAAGAAAGAGATTGCAAAATTTTTACAAGTGAATGTATTTATATACACAAAATTTGAAAAATAAGCCTGTTCCTTCTTAAAACCATAACTATCTTAGGGCTCCAGGTCTTGAAATTGAAAGAAATAATTTTCTTACATTTATTGTAACTCTAGAAATATCCATGCAAGATGCCATGGAAGGCCACCGAGAATTATACATAATCTTCACACAATATACGACAGGAAAGGAAGAGGATCGTTAGACCCTTATAATTCTGTTGACAAAATTTCTTTAACACTAATGTTGTGTACCGACTAGACTATCATAAGAATGAAAAGAGTATGTAGAGAATAAATCATTTCATGCCACACCCAGTAAGGACTCCATGAAGTCACAAAACATTAACCTGGTAACAAAAGTAAAGGTACTAAGAACCTGAAAACCCACGCTAAATATTTGAAGGATAGAGAGAGACGCGGAATTATATCACCACTCTTGACTTTGACACATACCTATAAGTTCATTTTGAGACAAGATTAGTAGAAATTTTTCATGTTATAGTATAATTGTAAGAGGAGAGTTAATATACTTGAGAATTGAAAGCTTTACTTGCAAGGAGTAGGTAGTAAGACGACCTTTTCTTTGTACCGACCTTGCAAAAATAGAGGACGGTTCAACCCGTGAAGCATAATAGAAAAGATAGTATTATGGGGACTAGGGTTTTGATTTTACCTTGTGGTTTCCTGGAACCTTCTTTTTAAATCCATCTAGCAATGATCGTAATAACTCAAGAAATTCGAGATCAGTAAAACCCTCTTTCAGGAGAGGACCCAGTAACATGTCATTGTGTAGCAGAAGAATTAGAAATGTTATAAGACTCTTTTTATGTAAAAGAATGGGAAGTTAAAGTATATAATATAGCTAAATACCAAGGACGTGCTTCTCATCTTCAGCTTAATACCTGCAACTGAAGTATGCCAGAGACACTATCACTATCCACTACGAAAATTCCTTGACGAATACAGTATTGAAGCGTTGGGCTTTCAACCATATAGAATAATTACAGTAGGGTTTGAAGCCGTGGAGCCAAGCTCCAAACCACCTACCAAGAAAATGCAAAATGAAACTATGTCGGCAAGGTTGGGTTGGTTAGCTACTCTAGCCCCCTCGACCAGAAATATAGACCGTCCCTACTCCACGTACAAGGGCGGCCCGCTACTCCATGTGTTAAGCACCGAATAATAACAATCATGTTGTAAAACAAACCGATTACGGTGTCCACGAGTCACCAATTACCATGTTAATGCGTGATTCAAACCCCGGAATATTCACGTATGTGTTCTTTATAAATCATATATAGCACATGTAACGTGGAAGGCCTTGTAATAGGTCATATATATATATTCAACTTATTAGTTAGGGTAACATGCAAATATCAAAAAGATTTATGGATCCGAGTGTTATTAAGGATGTGTATTATTAATGGTGAGACAAGGATATAATAGATATAACCTATCCAAGGAAAGAACATGTATAGATGTTCTAAATATTTATCGATGCATGGAAAAGAAGCTTATATATGAAATGGGAATTCCTTAAACCTATAATACAAGCAAGGTTATATATATATATATATATATATATATATATAATTACGCCGTAAGGCGTTATTATTTGAAAACAACTTTGCTAGCTGCTACTCTGTCCTTGTTTGGGCCATTGGATGAAATGTTAGACGATTGAACTATTTTTGACCATTAGATTCAATACCTCCTCCAACCTAACTAACTAACTAACTAACTTCTGCGTCTCTTTTGATATCCAGATAAAGCTCAATGAAAATTCCAGTGTGACGGTGCGTTGGTGCCTGAGAAAACTGACCAGCGTGATTTTCCTGCTCAATAAAGCTGCTCTGTTGCTAACCATCGTAGTATTAGTGCTTTCTCTTTACAGGAACGCTCTCTTTCAAAAGAACGCTCTAAGTCTTTTCCCGTCCTCCGGACTTTGAGAAACTCCAGCGAAGCAATGCAGCAGGAGAGGGACCTCGGCAGATTCAATGGAAAAAAACGGTTGTTCTTACGCCCACAGATAGCTACATAACTAAATTAGATTTACTGTAAAACGTCATATGTTAATCTTAAAATGTCACTAGTGTTTACATAAGATATGGCTCATAAAGTTTCATTCCAGCTTTTTCTGTATTCTGTATTCTCATTGGCTTGCATGGGTTGGCTTCCTCTGGTTTTTGGTTGGGTCGATTGCATGGCCATGCTTCTTTCGTTTTTACAATTCATCTTCTTCATTGATTTTCTCTTTTTACATTTCATTTTTTAAGTGTCCGGCTGTTTTTAGTTTTCTTTTTCCTCTGTGTGTGTGTTTGCATTGTTTGTTCAGCCAATTATATTTTGCTGTCAAATTTAGAGCTGGAGGTGGACAGCCAATTTTATTTATTTGCCGGAGTTAATGCTGAGGGTCGACAGTCAGATGGAATCCATGATTTCGGAGTCTTATGCAGTTGTAATCACTGGAATGGAGTAGCAGGTAGGTTATCCTTGTTTACTAATAATATCTACAGAACACAAATAGGTTATTATCTATAGAAAGGTATCAGAGGTATGCATACGGTCCCACAGTGGTTTAACATTTTTTTATCATTTCTTTTCGGAGAAACGTAGGGTTTCAGAAAGTTCATTGAGGGAGCGTTTCTTTGATACCTCAATCACGATAGACCAGATCGCCATGAAGGTAAAGATCTGTCAGTACTGGTCCATACTGTTAATATTATCTGCCGGGTGGCTCGCTCATCCACCGTTTGGCTCGCGGAACTTTGACCTAATGATTTTCTTTCGAAACATTAAAATGAACCTTGGCTAAGTGGGTTTTGCATTTCACTGAAATTTCTTTCACCTTAAATGTGTGGTCTCGTTAAAGGCTTTGCTCTGCTCCATGGCAAGCCATGCCGTTTATGCTCATTATATTACTAAACCCCTCTTTCTATATCAGGGTTTGGTTGGTTTGGGTTCGAGTGTTGTGTATATACCACTGTGGTTTGCAGCGGGAGAAGAAGAGGTGGAGGAGGATCAATATTTTTTCAAATGTTTGATGTGGCAATTGTGGTCGTAATCGGTGGTACTGCATCAAGAAGTCGACGCCAAGGTAGCTTCAGTTGCCTTGTCATTTTCTCTTTTTTATGTTTTGACAAAATTAGAATGCTGTCTCTATCTTTATTCGTGTAACTCTAAATTTGGACTTAGAATTAGAAATAACGAGTAGTCAATGGAGGTGTGAGCCGTATCATTGGCAGCTGTATTTTATGTTATGTCCGCTGTATTTCAAATATCTAGGTGAAATAGCTAAACATTAACGCAGTTCTCCTTTTTAATGTTTTAATGAAAAAAATGAATGACGTCTCGATCTTTATCTGTATAACTCGAAATTCAGAATGAGAATGTTGTGGGAGCTAGCCCAAACCCTATTACTTATACACATTAATGAATAGGGAATGGAGGTGTAAGCAGTATCATTGTCAGACTAGCATGTGTAGTTGTTTTTGGTGTGAATTTTTTAAATTTTTTGGTGTAGAAATTTTAAGAAAATATTTGAGGTGAAATCTTGTATTGTATTATTTAAATTAGTTTTTTGATTGTATGTATAAATTTAATATTTTGAAAAAAATTTAAAACATTTTAATTGTGTAAAAGTTACCTATCATTTATGATTTCAATAAATTCTAGCTAAATTTTAAACCCAAAAATAACCCCTATTTCATATGATCTAGTTTGATCTGTTTTTTGGTTTTCAGATCGTTAGCTCGTAGTTGCTATTTTGATGGTCAATCAGCTAAATATTAATACGGTTATTAAAGGATTTGGGGTGCTCGACCCCCTTTAGGCTCATTACAGCACGGAACTGCTCTTTTTAATCATATGCCCATACAAATTAATGAGTAGTTAACAGAGATGTGAGCCGTTTCGTTCTGACAGACCATTCATGTTAGGTCAGCAATATTGATTTGATGTGCCTTTTTTTCTGGTTTTCAAGTAGCTGGGTGAAACGGCAAAATATTAATAGGGTTCTCTTTTTTGTGTTTAGATAAGATCATAAAACACAAACAAATTAGTTGTTGTATAGGAGTGGTAAATGAATAAAAAGTGAATAAAAAATAAAGGACATTGTAGGTTGAGGATATAATTTTTTTTGTTTTCAGAATGAGTATTTTTTTTTTACACTTATCTATGAGTAAGTTGGGTATATGAAATCTATAATTTAATAATTATATTTTAAACAATTTGAAATTTGAAATTAGTTTGTTAGTCGTTGAATTTTGGTGAGAGGCTATTATGTTATTAATTAGAATATATTATGTGAATTTCAAAAACAAAAATCTCCATATTTATATATGTGAATTTGAAAAATAAAAATCTCAACATTCATATTGCAATATTTAAGACTAGGTATTACTGAACAATATTTAAATATGTGAATGGAAACTAAAATGGTTTGTGTAATATCTTAGATTTCTAGTTATTGATCAATGTCTAAAACATTTTTTCGAGATAAAATATTGTCATAAATATAATACATGGTTACATATATATACATGAAATATAGTCTCAAGATAGGAAAACTATATTGGACGCACAATAAGGTGGTGTATAGAATATCTCAACCACACACCAAACTAGAAATATATAGATTTAGCTACCTCGTATGATATAGGAACAAACTCCTTACATAGAGAGTCAACACTGCAAACAAGTAGGATTTACATATTCGAACACACCCCCTTAATGACTACTTGTCTCGATAGTGATTCACAAAATCTATTTGTGGTTAATCATAACAAAATAAGTGTCTACAACTCAGATCCACCACAAACAAGCAAATCCCATGTCCAAAACCAACAAAGATGTGTCTGTGACTCAAATCCACCACAAACAGGTGAATCCAATGTACATAACCAACAAAAGATGTGTCAACGTCCATATAAAGGAGCAATCATCCACCGAAATGCATGGCTACCAACCACTGCAACCGCTAGTCTTGTAGGATTTCCTTCACATACATTGTTTCGTCAACCATTATCACTTCATACATGTACTTGTATCTACAAATCGCCCCCAAAATGTGCTTAGTAAACTAAGACCTGTGAGAAACTAATTTTCTCATGTGAGTAAGGTGTTTCTGCAGACCACCTACTCTGTTGTGAGCATGAAGGCTCCTCTGTGCACCTGGGGCACCATAGCCACCAAGGCTCTATAGCCACTAGGGCTCGCATGTAGTTCTGGCTCACCACAAACCATCACTTCAAAGTGACAAAAGTGGTTACCGACTGACCAAAAAGCTATAATTACAAAGTGGTTTTTAGATAACCATGAACTTCACGGGGATACATATGCCTTTACAAGGTTTACATTACACACTCCAACTCTAGGAGTTACCAGCTACATGCAATGACCACTACAAAAGCATCCTAGACTTGCTTACCATTCAACTGTGTGACTCATCATCAAGATTCTATTCCACAAACTCACTAAAAACTCACACAACTTGATTGTCCATCCCCCTCAAATCTCTCATGTAAATCCAACCACTATCCTTTGATGCCATTTTCACTGTCAATGTCTTCATCATCTCTGGTAGTAAATCATTCCTGCAAATAAATTTGTTTATTGTTCAAATGGCCAGTTCCAACAAAGACACTAAATATCACCACTGATCTTACAAATATTATTTTTCAACCAGATTTACATGAATGCATTTACATGCTAAGTTGATTGGCCTCAACATGAAAAAAATGAGAAAAAAAGGAATTCACGAAGACAATTTGTTTCATCAAAGAAAATATGTTGGAACTTTTTCGTTTCATCTTTACCTTATCACCCTCCTTAGCCACAAATGTTGCAAAAAGAAACGTTGCCATCCACTTCAACTCACCACACTGCTACTGCACAACTCAACAGAGGCTGCTCTGGTATACAGATAGAATCACATCCATGCAACTCACCACCCAGGTGACACAACTCTTCCTGAACATTGGTCAAACTACATCTCGTTGCATGGAGGATTTCCTTCTTGGATACCAAACCAAATTGGTCATTCCACACACCATCTCATTCAACAATGGCCCAAGTCTATGTTCACTAACATAGCAACACACATTACAACGTTCCATGTTTCCAAGTCCACTCTTACAAGACGTAACGTTGGCAAGGCAGTAGCACAAAATCTAATCGGTAGAAGCGACTGAAACCATCTCATTAATACAGTGAACATGAAATGGATGCACACATTGCTGTAACTGAAATTCATAAACGTAGACTACAGGAATTTCTTCCTCAACAATGAATCGATAGACACAAAAGAAACCACAAGGTCTCCCTCACCTGCCCATTGCCACAAGGACTGTAGTGACAGCAAAATTGGGCCAGAATCGCTACCACACACAATCTTAAGTGAAATTGATAAAGAAATGGATCTTGACCTCAAGGCATAAAAAATAAGACTGAAAAAGCACCACCAAAATAAGAACGCACCCAGAAAACTGCATCAAACAGGCATCAGATCAATCTAATATTTTAATGTAGTAAATAACAATCCTTGCAAGACGGTTGCCAAGTGAGCACCCTCGATCAATCAGGATTGTTCATTTCTCCATCATTCTTATAGTTCAATAATAGACGACTTAATCTCTAGAATTTCCAGGAGAGAAAGAGTTATCGTAATAGTAACAAGATATATCAAAAATCATGACACTAAGGGTCTGCACAATGAATTACCCCGAGAAAGGAGACAGTGCTAGAACAAAGTAGTATACAATAACAAATACAGAAGTGAAAGGATAAATGCCAACATTTGTCACAATACAGCTCATCTCACTAATTGAGCTATCCACGCTCACCATGCTTCAGAGAGATGCTTCAAAAAAAACAGAAAAAGAAATGTGTATTTGGTATTTAATACATATGGAGCACTACGAGTATGAAATACCCGAAACAATCCATATCCCAGATTACACAACGTGTAATCCAGGAAAAAACTGTGGTGATAAGGATTGGCCTGCGAGCCCCATCGACAAGTATAATAAGAAACCCCGCGTCTCTGGCATAGCACCGTGTTCTTCGCGATGGCACCCATCTAAGCCACAACACCACACTACCAATGCTCTAACCCTCTGTTAACAACACATTAAAACCAAAATTCGAGGACTCGCCCCTTCTCAATGGCCTCGTCCACCCTTTTGCCATCATATCATTCTACGCCAATATGTTTACAACATAACAACCTTGAAACATAATTGAAGGCAAACCTGGATCTCATTTGCACGAAAACCTTCCTGAATGGATGCTTGATGGATTTAGTGAGTGCGGTTTCATTGACATTCAATGCGGTGTCGAGGTCCATTAAACTTGATTCACAACGATCCACCATAGCGATCCTAAAAATTCATGAATTCTCACAATATTTTCACGTCATCCACACTTTGGACGAACTCCACCACTGTCCAACCACATCCATGGCTAACAATTTTGCAATAAGATCTGGTCGACCAATGGTAGCCACATTCTCCCTCAGATCTGGTCGTATCATCTATTTTGTCGAAACTCCACACTGCGGGTAACAGAACATCCGCATGCTCATATCAGCTCTCTCACACATATGTGAAACAGGGTGTCGTTGCTCCTCTTCCTAGCTCTTCGAGCAATTGAAAATTTCTTGGAGTAACCATAGAGAATTCAGGATGCTAAAAAAATGTTCCTGCCACTATTGTTCTCGTTTGCATCCAAACCATGGCGTAATGTCGTGCCAATGTGGACCCTCGGTCCTACAGTCATGAACTATGATCGTAATGCATATCGTTGGAGCCTTGTATGACTGGATCAGCCTTGATATGAAAATACTTCTCACGTATTTTCCCAATCTCCATACATCTAGGTAAACCCGCATATCCGAATTTATCTTCTTTGCTTCGACACTCTAGCTCCACTCTCGCCAAAAAAATTTACAATGACCAATGATCGATCCATTATTAAATCCCCACAACACTGGACTTCCTTGACCAGTGAGCACAGTTTTCTCTCACCGTGGTCGCAAGTAGCAATGGAAACTCTTCCATGAAATACAAATGCCCTCTCGAGTAGATCAGCTACGCTCTATCTATCTCATGTCTAAATTTTCACTAAGCCTCTATTTGACAGCACACCCATAACCCAGCTCAATGGAAAAATTTAAAAACTAAAACAAAATATACTCTCTTATTTCTCTCAGCCCATGAGGGGTTGAGACTAGGCCCGTATGGGCTCTGATACCAAGATAAAATCTAAATATACACACTATTATTCTATTAATCAAAATATTTACATATATATACATGAAATATAGTCTCAAGATAGGAAAACTATCTTGGACGCACAATAAGGTGGTTTAGAGAATACCTCAACCACACACCAAACTAGGAATATATAGATTTAGCTACATCCTATGATATAGGAACAAACTCCTTACATAGAGAGTCAACACCCCAAACAAGTAGGAATTACATATTCCAACAAGTTCCCCATCCTATCCTCTAAATTTTTTTTTTTTTTTTCTATCAATATAAAACCCCTTGAAGACTTAGCCCCTAGAAAGCCTATTGAGTAATTTTTTTTTTAATAAATCATTTCGAACAAGTAGATAAATCTATTTCGGATTAATTACATCATTAGGATTTGATCGACATTTACAACCAACTAATATGGTTCATCCTCAAGACACAATGAAAAAGTCAATCAATCTTCATGAATAAATTATAACTTAATAAAACTTTTTTTATATAAATCTCCACACTTAAAAAATGTAATTTTAAGAAATATCTCAACTACATATAGATTATAATAGAGATGATTATATATATATTTGTGGCAAAATTCATTTCCTACCCTACATTTCAGTATTATATAGACAGTGATCTATAATTGTAGCAAATTCTAATCTTTAAGTTATTAGTATTAATATTCTTGTTATTTTTAACAAAGAAAATGTAATATGATTCCAGTTTTATTGGAATTTTTAAATTCATTTCATCTTATGAATATTGCAAAATGATTAAATATAATTAGAATTTTTATTAAATTTTAATTAAATTGAAAATTTTATAAAATTAAAAAATAATAAATTTTTAATTTAAATTTAAAGAATGATATTATATAATTATATTAAAATAAAAAATTACAAATTTGAAGAAATGGTAAAAATTGTAGTTGCATCGTGCTATTATATTAATGATCGTGAGGGATAGATATTAATGTCTATAATTTTTAAGTTTCAATTTTCACTAGTATGATTAGATTTCCAAAAAGTTATAGATTTTATGTTGTGGTGTTTATTGGTGATATAATTATTGACAATATCATATTTGAGGGCATTATGATTGTGCATACTTCATAGAACATGTGATTTCAATATAATATTTGTAAGAAAAACTCAAGACATAAAAAAAAAAAAAAAAAAAAAAATATTTTGAAGGTTTTGTTTTGTAAAGTGACGATGTTTTCAAAGTCTTACAGGTAAAAGGAGACTTCTCACAAATTCAATCTATGTTTTGGGTCGGTGTGGTATAAGCTAGCTAGATATCATGGCTTAAATGTCCGCAGATAGTGATTTCTGAAAGCACAAACTAATCATTTTTAAAACCATAAACCAGTTTAATAAATCATAAATATATTAAAATGAAAATAAATATATTTATATATTAAAAAATTTAAATATTTAATATAATTCAAAATAGTGTTCAACAAATATCTTAAATACATTAATATATAAAAATATTAAAAATATACTAGAAATAATTGATACACTAAAAATAACTAATACATAACTTTTTATGAAATATAAAAAATAATTCATTTTCTTTTTTAAATATATAAAAAAAAAGAAGTCTAATTTCAATGTAGATCTTAACTTAATTCCACATAATATTTCCTTAACCCCTGTTATGACCAGACTGTTCTAAGGATCAGAGATCCACAAGAAAAAAGTAAGGATCATCCGGGCGCAGAGTAAACTTGTCATCGCATACTAAGCCCATACTAAGCCCGTGGCTGCTAATTGTGTGGTTTCGAAAGTGGGGTAGTTATGAAATTTGGTGATTTCATTTTTGAGAAATGGTAAGGGTTTATGGTTTAAATTTATCGGTTAAATCACATAGATTAATATTTATTATCATTATTTTTTTTTTTGCAAATACCCATAATCATCCATTTTTAATAAATATTAAAATATTTATTTTATCATATCTTTTATATTATTATAAACGTGCATGTTAACTTCAGTCTTCATCCCACATGATATTGTTTCTCTTTTCCGAATATGAAGGAGATCTGTTTCTGGGGCTTCTCATTGATTTCTTAAACCACTAATATGATCAGAATGTTTCCATAACCCAGTGTTATCCCCTGTTATGACCAGAATGTTCTAAGGATTAGAGAACCACAAGAAAGGTAACTTGTCATCACATACTAAGCCCAGGCAGGCCCGTGGCTGTTATTTGTCTGGTTTCTAAAGTCTGGTAGTTATGAAATTTGGTGATTTCATTTTTGAGAAATGGCAAGGGTTTAAGATTTAAATTTTATTAGTGAAATCGCATATATTAAATTTTTGGCATAGGTTTATAATTATCTATTTATAACTCAAATATATATATATATATATATATATATATATATATAATATCTTATACTATTAAAAATATAAAATTTTTAATTTTAATAATATAAAAATTATAACTTTATTTATAATAACATTAATGATAAAAAAATTATATATATATATATATATATATATATATATATATATATATATAACAACTTCTATCATATAAAAAGTGATAGAAATTATAATTTTACTTATAATAACACTATTGATAAAAAATAATATAAAAGTTATATATATATATATAACCATACAAATTGGCCATATTTAATAATTAAAAAGAGAAAAAAAAAGCATAAATATTTTGAAGATAAATATCAATATTTGATTTATGTATATTAATCATAATATTTTAAATTATTTTAATAAATTGCTTAGATCCATCTTAACTATGGACCTACCAAATTCTGAGAGAGATCAAATCCCTTGAGGTGCAAGCCTCCTTTAAAATAAAAAGAGATTTGATCACTCTCCATTCTTGGTAGATGGGGAGTTAATATAGATCTAGGAAATATTTTCCCTTTAAAGAGTCTTTCTAAGCATACTATATTCCACATGATTTTTTTTTTAACCTGTGGTTATTCTTATTATTTTATGATTTTCTTTGTATAGGATAAGACATGACATTACATTTATTCCCGAATTAAAGAATTATAAGCACAATTATTGATTATTGAATTAAAATTAAAAAAAAAAAAACGCTATTACCAAATAAACACATCCATATACTTAAAAATAATTTTTTGTGAGATTATAATGGTTTATGGTTAAATCATAGATTATTTTAAATTATTTTAATAACTTGCTTAGATTTATTCTAACTCTGGATCTACCAAATTCCTAGAGAGATCAAAACTCTTGAGGTGAAAACCTCATTTAGAATAAAAAGAGATTTGATCACTCTATGTTTGGTAGATCTGGATTTAATATGCATATAAGAAAAAAGTTTCCCTTTAAAAAGTCTTGCAAATATATTATATTCCTCATGAATACCATAGGTGAATAAAATATTTAATATTAATCTATGATTATTTTCATGATTTTATGATTTTATTTTTTATAGCCACATAAGATAGGACATGACATTACATTTCTTCTCAAAATAAAAAATTATAAACACAATTAATAATAATAGTAATAATATTCCAATGTAAATTAAATGCACCATATTATTGATAAATCAATTTTTATAAGATTATGATTTAAATCATAATTTTGAATTTCAAAATAAAGTTGATTATGAAAAAATTAACTCTTTTTAAATTATATAAATTTTATCAAACATAAAATTATATTTTTTCAACAAAACTGGAAAAAAATATTAGAGGAAAAAAGAGTGACCTTATTAGACTCCTATTTAATAGAACTAATCATCATAAAAACACACACTTAATCATATATTAAAGAGTTATATTTGTCTTTACTCGACCATTGCTTTGTGTTTTATTTTGAAGTGTTGTTTCTTACTGAACACCACCTAATTTTGATTCCGATATCTTAGAATAAAGTGTAGCAGATCTTTCACGATAGACTGCAAACTGTATTGGCATTTTCAAAGATGCCAATAATCAGAACTACATGACATCCTTGGGCGTTTTAAAATATGCCAATAGTCACAACTAAATGTCAGCATCAGCAATAAAACGCTAACATAACTCCATTCTGCCACCACCTCTGTAACAAAGACAAGGATACTTAGAGATTTGGTATATACTGATATGGAACTACCCAAAACGCCAATAGTGGAAAAAAACCTTAGTTACATTGTTTCTTATGGGATTTGTCTATGGTCCCCTAGACTTTCCTCCCTTTCGTCATCGGATTGCAACAGTAGCAAACTCAAGGACAGTGGGCTTGATTTCTCTGTATTATCGAGTTCATGAATCCAATCCAAGTGCTGTGTGTCATCGTAGAATTCTTCAATTATTTGATCATCTTGGACTGCAAAACCGTCGACGTGCAGCATGATGGTTTGATCAGAAGAAACAACTTCAAACTCCTTGGCCTCTGGAGCTAACATAACTAGTCCCATGCAGAAATCTTGTAACACAAAATCTATCGAACAATTGGATGCGGGCGAAAGCAAACTACATTCTAGAGAAGATAGCTCGTTCAAATCTAACAAACTCTCGGCTAAAGGACATGAATTTGCTCCAAAATAATAAGAATTTGGAGATTTCTCCAACGCTAACGATGGCATAGAGCTGGTAGAGATTCTGTTGAAAATATTACCTTCAACTGCTGTACATTCTGCCGCCTTCTAAGTTTGTTCAAAAGAAACTCACAGTGAGCCGCTTTCCAAAATTGATGAACAGTCACTTCTGTGTTTGAAAACTATTCGTCGAAGCTTTGAATACAGTTGAACAGTCCCAGTACTTTGCATTAAAAACCAAGATTTCCATTTTCAGTGATTAGTCTCTATGTTTTAGAAAAACAAAGTTTTCTATTTATACACAAGACATAGTTTATTTGTTTATACGGATGAGGAGTTTTATTTTATGCGCGGGAAGTTTAATTCAGAGGCCAGTGGTCCCCGCGGCCAATTCATAAGAAATTCGCGTCACAAAAGGCCCTGACGTCAGCGGGCTCTTTCGTAACGCGAAAAGGTTTTATGCAGGTTGATTTTATTGGACTTTGAAGTCCGGAGCTCATGCGTGATAAAAGTTTTGTTATGTTTTTAATATGCGCAACATTTATATATGTTTCACACATATATTAAAAAAATTGTAAAGTGGGCCCCCAAGAGAACTTTTAAGTTTGGGTTTTTTTTTAAAGTTTTATATAGTTGTAATGTTTTTATTTTATATGTGCGACATATAAAAGAAAAAGGCCCTAGAGCCAATATATGTTGTAAGTGTTTTTTACACAACAGTAGTGTAATTTTTTTTGCACAGGAGTGCGTTTGTTTTGTAATATAACAGAGTTTCATTTTTTTGAATAGAGACAGAGTGTGTTTCTGAGTGAAACAGTGAAGTCTTTCTGTGCACTGTGTCATAGCAGCACTCACCATTTTGTAATTCCTCTGGCAGAGGAAGAATTTGCAATAGTTTTTTTTTGAGTTAATGAATGGAATAGAAATTTGTCAAAGTGTTGAACTCTGTCTCTAGTGAAGAAATTTTTATTATTTTATTTGTCTTAAAAAGGGGAGATTTATTCTCCTTTTATTGTTCTGGAATTTTCAAATATTCCAACATGGTATCAGAGCTAGTCCAGGCTCTTTTAAGATCAAAGAAGCTGAAGGAAAGGAGTTCTTTGTTGCAGCAGCTTCTCCAGCAGTGTGAAGACTCAGCCAAAAAGAATTCAAGGTATTTCTCTATACAGTTTATTGTGTTATTGTTGCAGAACAGTCAGCCATTTTAAATACACAGTCAAGTGTTTTTTGAATCATAGTTAAGAGTGCAGAATGGCTGGAGCCAGCACTAGCATGGGTATTGGAAATATCCACCTCCCACAATTTAATGGGAAAAATTATGACCACTGGTCAATAACTATCAAAGCCTTATTTACTTCCCAAGACTTATGGGAATTTGTTGAAGATGGCTTTGAAGAGCCAGCAGATAAAGAAGAGTTTGATGATTTAACTCAGGTAGAGAAAGAGTTGCTGAAGAGAAATAGGAAGAAAGACTCCAAAGCTCTCTTCTTATTGTATCAAGCAGTGTGTGAGAGTGTGTTTTTGATGTTAACAGCAACAAAGAGATCCAGAGAAGCATGGGAAACTCTCAAGATAGCCTATCAAGGCATGGAAAAAGTGAAGACAAAAAAACTTTAGTTGATGAGGAGAGACTTTGAGACTCTCTGTATGAAAGAGTGAGATACTATTGACTCATTCTTCACTCATGTGATTGGAATGGTCACACAAATAAGATCTCATGGAGAGACTCTTGAAGATAGGAGGTTTGTGGAAACTCTTGAGGAGTCTACCCTCAAGATTTGATGTGATTGTCACCACCATAGAGGAGAATAAGGATCTCACGAAGTTTTTAGTGGATGAGCTACATGCATCACTGATGACCCATGAGCAGAGATTGGGTAGGAGTGAAAATTAATCTCTTGAGCATGCCTTTAAGACCCCAAATGTCTTTTGAAAGAGGAAGAGGGAAAGGCAGAGGAAATAAGAGAGGAAGAGGCAGAAGCCAAAATGGAGGTGGAAGGAATAGTCCAGCAAATGCTCAAGGAAGGGGCAACAATCCAAATCAGCATCAAGAACAAGGCAGCAGCCAGCAAAGTGGTCAGCATAATGCTCAAGGACAGAGGTATGATAAGTCCAATATCCAATGTCACTATTGTAAAAAATATGGCCATTATGCTAATGAATGTAGAAAGAAGTAGCATGATATTGGAAATAGAACTAGTGCAAATTTCACTAGAGAAAATATCAACCAAGATAATTTGTTTTTAGCTTGTAATATGGCTTAAGAAAAGAATGAGGATCTATGGTTTCTAAACTCCGGTTGCAGTAACCATATGACAGGAAACATAGCAATGTTTTTTTATGTTAGATGACAGTGTGAAGTCACAAGTCACACTAGGAATTGATAGCAAAGTTTTTGTTATAGGAAAAGGAAATGTAAATGTTTTAACAAGGAAAGGTGCAAAGAAATCCATAGCAGATGTTTATTATGTTCTAGGAATGAAGTGTAACCTCTTAAGTATTGGATAGCTTGTTCAAAAGGGGTATAATGTATTTTTTGAGGATGATGTTTGTACCATCATGGACAAACCACCCGGCAAACAATGTATTGTTGAAGTGAAGATGCAAGGAACAGGATGTTCCCTCTTAGAATGAGAGAAGATTTGAAGAATGGTGAAGATAAAGCAGCAGTGGCACAAGAGGCTATCCAAAGCGAACCAAAAGATGAAAATTGGTTGTGGCACTTGAGATTTGGACATCTCAACCTTGGAGGTCTTAACTTGTTGAATAGAAAAGGAATGGTAAGAGGTTTACCATTGATAGAGAAACCGGACAGCCTTTGTGAAGGTTGTATCTTGGGGAAACAACATAGAGAAAGTTTTCCTTCCAGAAAAAGCATAAGGGCAAAGGCACCCTTAGATATTGTCCACTCAGATTTGTGTGGACCAATGCAAACTCCATCTCTTGCTATCAGCCACTACATGTTACCATTCGTAGATGATTTTACAAGAAAAACTTGGGTTTACTTTTTGAAAAACAAAAGTGAAGTGTTTGAAAGATTCTGCAATTTCAAAGCACTTGTTGAGAACCAAAGTGGGCTGCACATCAAAGTCCTAAGGACTGTCAAAGGAGGTGAGTATATCTCTAAATATTTTCTACGTTTTTGTAGAGAAAATGGAATTCATAAGTAGTTTACAACTAGATATACTCCACAGAAAAATGGAGTAGCTGAAAGGAAGAATAGAACCATAATGGACATGGTGAGGAGTATGTTAAAAGTAAAGCATTTTCCTAAAGATTATTGGGTTGAAGCTGTACATTGTGCAGCATAAATTTTGAATAGGTGCACTACAAAAGAAGTTATGAACAAAGTGCCAGAAGAGGCATGGAGCGGCACAAAGCAAGGTGTCACACACATGAAGGTTTTCGGATGTGTGGCTTATGCACACATTCCAGATCAGCTAAGGAAGAAGTTAGACAGCAAGGGGGAGAAACGTATTTTCATTGGATACAGTGAGGAATCCAAGGCTTATAGGTTGTACAACCCATCCACCAATAAGTTTATTGTGAGAAAAGATGTTCAGTTTATTGAAGAGGAAGCTTGGGATGGAAGCATAGAGAAAATAGTGAATGTTAAACACTGTTTATCTCAAGATGAAAATGATGATGAGTTGGCTGAAATACATCCCCAAACAGCAGCTCCAACACAAGGACAACAAGGCACACCCTTGATGAGAAATGAAGGTGTTTCTCCAAGCACACCACAAGGAGGAAATTCAAGTGCTTCTTCAAGCATTTGTACATCTAATGAAAGAGGTAAGAAGTTATGAAATTTGAATGAAATTTATGCACAAGAGACAGCAAATGAAGGTATCAATTCTTTGTTTGCTTTATATTGTCATGTTGAAGACCCTATCCACTTTGAAGAAGATATTAAGGATAAGAAATGGATAGAAGCTATGGATGAGGAGATTAATGCCATAGAAAGAAACAAGACATGGGATTTGGTTGAACTCCCAAAAGGTAAAGATGTCATTGGATTTAAATGGGTCTACAAGACCAAGAGTAATGTTGAAGGCAAAATAGAGAGACACAAAACAGACTTGTTGTCCAAAGGTTATAAAGTAAAGCTTATAAGGATAGATTATGAGAAAATTTATGGGATTGCTAGAATAGAAAACTGCAGAGGTATATCCAACCTGACACGAAACAGTGAAAAATTTTACAAATACATTGAAATCAGCATTCCTAGTAAGTTTTAATGAAGAGGTTTACATTAGAAAGCAACCTCTGGGATGTAAACGACCAGGTATTCAGAAGTGTGCAAGTTGAAGAAAGCTCTTTATGGGCTGAAGCAAGCGCCAAGAGCATGGTACAGTAGAATAGACTCCTATCTACTGGAAAATGGATTTGAAAAGTGTGAGGGAGAACCCACCCTCTACATCAAAGAAAAATATGGTAAAATGTTGATTTTATTTTTATATGTTGATGATGTTATTTTCACAGGTAATGATGATTACCTGATTGAAAATTTTAAAACAGTCATAAAAGAAGAATTTGAAATGACTGACATGGGTTTGTTAAAATAATTCTTAGGAATAGAAGTAGAACAAGATGAAAATGGGATTTTTATCTCACAGGAAAAGTATGTTAATGAAGTGCTTGAAATATTTAATATGCAGGAGAGCAAAGTAGCGATCACTCCCACAGTGATGGGATTAAAACTCAGCAGAGAGGACAACAACAAGGATTTTGATCCTAGCTTGTACAAGAGCATATTTGGCAACCTCATGTATTTGAATCCAACTAGGCCCGACATAATGCATGCTGTTAGTTTAATTTCCAGATTCATGGAGAAGCTAAAGGATGCACATTGGCAAGCAGCGAAGAGAATTTTGAGGTATGTTAAAGGTACCAAAAGGTATGGGATTTTATATACTGCTTCAGAATGTTCAGATTTAGTTGGATACACTGACAGTGATTGGGCTGGAAGTGTAGATGATCGGAAGAGTACTTCCGGTTATGTTTTTCACATGGGTTCAGGAGCCATTTCATGGGCTTCCAAAAAGCAACCTATTGTAGCGTTGTCTATAGAAGAAGCAGAATATGTGGCAGCTACAGTAGCAGTGTGTCAAGAAATTTGGATGAGGAGGATGTTGAGAAGTTTGTGTCATGAGCAGACAAGAGGAACAGTGATTTATTGTGAAAATAGCTCAGCTATTGCATTATCTAAGAATTTTGTGTTTCATAAGAGGACGAAACACATTGACACAAAATTTCATTACATCAGGGAATTGGTAAACAATGGAGAAATTGTTTTGGAACACTGCAGAACTCAGGAGCAGTTTGCAAACATTCTGACCAAGCCATTGGGACAGAAGAGTTTTGAGTTTTTAAGAAAATGTCTGGGTATGACTGATAACCCAGCAGTTGAAAGTAAGGGGGAGTGTTGAAAATATTACCTTCAACTGTTGTACTTTCTGCTGCCTTCTAAGTTTGTTCAAAAGAAACTGACAGTGAGCCGCTTTCCAAAATTGATGATCAGTCATTTCTGTGTTTGAAACTGTTCGTCGAAGATTTGAATACAGTTGAATAGTCCCAGTACTTTGCATTCGAAACCGAGCTTTCCATTTTCAGTGATTAGTCTCCGTGTTTTAGAAAAACAGAGTTTTCTATTTATACACAAGATAGAGTTTATTTCTTTATACACAGGAGGAGTTTTATTTTATGCGTGGGAAGTTTAATTCAAAGGCCAGTGGTCCCCGCGGCCAAGTCAACAGACAAGTCAGCAAGGACACATGGTGAATTCGCATTGGAGCGGATTATTTCTTGGCCCATTTGCATTGGAATTTTTCGGACCCGAAAAATATTAAGCCGAAATTTATTTGGTTTTCACATCACAGTTTTCCGCCGTAACAAAAGCCCAAATTCGGACCCGAATTTTTATAGGGCACATTTCATAAGAAATTCATGTCACAAAAGGCCATGACGTCAGTGGGATCTTTTGTAACGCAAAAAGGTTTTATGCAGGTTGATTTTATTGGAATTTGAAGTCCGGAGCTCATTCATGATCAAAGTTTTTTTGTGTTTTTAATATGCGCAACGTTTATATATGTTTCACACATATATTAAAACAATTGTAAAGTGGGCCCCCGAGAGAACTTTTAACTTTGGGTTTGTTTTAAAGTTTTATATAGTTGTAATGTTTTTATTTTATATGTGTGGCATATAAAAGAAAAAGGCCCAAGAGCCAATATGTGTTGTAAGTTTTTTTTACACAACGGTAGTGTAATTTTTTGTGCACAGCAGTGCGTTTGTTTTGTAATAGAACAGAGTTTCATTTTTTTGAATAGAGACAGAGTGTGTTTCTGAGTGAAATAGTGAGTGTGCACTGTGTCATAGCAGCAGTCACCATTTTGTAATTCCTCTGGCAGAGGAAGAATTTGTAATATTTTTTTTTGAGTTAATGAATGGAATAGAAATATTTCAAAGTGTTGAACTCTGTCTCTAGTGAAGAAATTTTTATTATTTTCTTTGTGTTAAAGAGGGGAGATTTATTCTCCATTTATTGTTTTGGAATTTTCAAATATTCCAACAGATTCTACCTTCTATATCGTTCCCAAAGAGGTCGCGCCATGATGGCTTCATCTGAACTAGGAGGATTACTGCAACCATAACCATTCATGGACCTGTTATTTGGTCTTATTTCTTCAGAAAGTCTCATCGTCGAACTGTTACTTTCACCGCAGTGGTTTTGAAAACACAATTTGGTATTGCAGAAAGTTTTGAATTTGAATTGAGATTTTTCCTACTCTTGCACTGAGTTGTGTTCGTGGAGAGGAGCAACTTCTTGCTTAGACAAGTGCTCCAGTAGTTCTTGATTTCATTGTCTGTTCGCCCCGACAGCTGTCCTGTGACCACCTGCATCCACATATATGCAGTCACTAATTAAATCAGACATATCACATGTGAGTAAGAGAGTATTTATATGCACAAAAGAGTATTTAATCTTACAAATAAAAGGATTCTATTTGGGGCTTATTTTTTTAATATATTAATTATATTAAACAATAAATTTGTATGTATAATTCAATTTTAAATGAAAAAGTTGCATATTATTTTTTGAATAAATGTAATTTTTTTTTTTTAATTAGTGGAACTGGTGTTTGGGGCTATTTCGATGTTGTTTATGAGCAATATAACTAACAAAATCCAATCAAAACATTTATAATATGTAATAATTTAAAAGTGGATTATTAAAATCAAATAATTGAAAATAGAGAAAATGTTTTTTTTAATAAATTGGAACAAAAAATTTTGTAAAACTTGAAAACAAATGATAATTTATTAATTGAAAAAAAATTGGGCAATAATTATATAGGAGAAGTTTTGCTTGCCTTTTTCTAAAATGGATGAACTATATTGAATGGTTGCAAAAGAGTCCACAAAACTTCTCTTATATTATTAATGCTGAAACTTTTTTTCAATTAATCAAATATAAATATAAATATAAATATAAATAACAAAAACTTGAATTTAAAAATATATATATATATATATATATAATTTTATTTATATTTTATATTTTAATTTAAAAATCTAAATTATAAAATAATTATTTAATTATTTTAAAAAAATATATTAATTAAATGTCATTAGTCATTCGAAAAAATAGTGTCGTTATAATTACAATCGAAAAAATATTGTCATTATAATTACCATCAAAATTTAATACTCCATATAACATGTTAAACTTGGAATAAAAATTATGATTTTAATCCTTCCTAACCCAAACATGAACTTTATAAGGGTGCCTTTTAATCATATATTATGAGAGTGTTTTTAATCATATGTATATTCCTCAGTTAAAGTGATTGAGAAAAAATGTTATCATCATCCAATTCAAATGGAATTCTCCAACAGGTCGAACTTCTAGTAAACCTTATGATATCAAAATTATACCTATTCTAAAAGATTTTAGAAAAGAAAAATATAGTTTTTTTCATAAAGTTCTTTAAATAGCTAAACATATATATTCCTTATACAATATATCAAATTATCTTAGCTGTATTACTATCTCATTGTTATAACCGAGTATTATAGCAAAGTCATCCATTTATACGAGTATTTTAACCACAAAAGTTGTGATAAGGCTCGACTCTTGCCACAAAACAGGAATTTCTCTCTACCTACCGATTGTCAAGAAGGCAGTGCAGTCGAATAATTGTTAAAAACTGGATATATAAACTATTGATTAAATAGCTCTCCAGGTAAGAACCTGGAGAGTGTACACACACTCATACACACTCTGTCTATTGAGTCAAATGAGCCTTAATTATATAGGCTTTCACACTAACGGGATGGTCTCAACCACTCCCTAGATATTAGGATATGAGATCTAAGATTAGAATCTCAATCCTATCTTCATCATAATAGCAATCTAATTATGGCTTTCTCCATTACTTCCAACACTCCCCCTTAATGGAGAAAGGGTACTGAACAATAACATACACTTGTTGGTCTAGTCTCAACTAGGCTTACAACAAAAACATGAAAAACATTGTAACAGAGGTTTTCATTTTGGTATTTATGCTTGTGAATCCATACTTTTTCATTATGAGTCGAGGCTTCATCTTCACTTTCCTCATCGTGAGGTAGTGATGTATTTGCACCTCATTTCTTCCCCGGTGATGGAAAGATTGAACCCTTATGCTCGCCCTTCTGGAAGTTATGACAGTCTTAATAGGAGAATGTTTTCTCTCACTATTTCCAGTGTAACACATGTGAACTTCCAAAAAGTTGTCTTCAACATTTATGGATGCAACTTTTGTGTTGATTTCATAAAGACACAGTGTTTCAAGCCATGCTTCATGAAACTTTAATTCCTCTTCAGCCTTCGTTGTTTCTTCCTTGTTGCTGTTAACATCTGCACACACAAAAATATTCATGAGATCATCACATTTTAAATTCTCTCCAGCTCTGCCTTCTTCTGCCACATCTTCGCAATCAGCTTCATGTGGCTCGTCCAATTGATATTCAACACTTTGTTCATCTTTACATCCTTCCTGGAGATCAACTCGTGACTCTTCAATATCAGGATCTTGCACAACAAATTGTGCCTCTTGTTTGTTGTGGTCATCAACAGAACCACATTGTTTTTCTGAAAAAATGCTACCCATGCTACCCAAGCTAATGCCTCCAAATGTCCACATGAGAAAATCATCACCCTCATCAGAATCAAACATATCTAAAAATATAGACATGTTGTTAAAATTCCATCTTATCTGGTTTTGTCTTGCTTCGAGGTTTCTACTCCACTCGGTTCTTTACTGAGCTCCAACAACCCCGTTAACATGCAGGTGGGAAACCTCCCTTTGGCAGCTCTTCAATAGTAGAACCTTGTAGACTGTGGCTTCTATGCCACGCAGGTCTTAGTACCCTCGGCTCTTGCGATGAGAAACAAATGACCTCTCAACAAGCTGGCAATGCTATCAATGTCTAATTTTGATGCATGTAGTTAACAATTTCTCATATCACACATATTTCTCGTGACTCTTCAATATCAGGATCTTGCACAACAAATTGTGCCTCTTGTTTGTCGTGGTCATCAACAGAACCACATTGTTTTCTGAAAAAATGCTACCCATGCTACCCAAGCTAATGCCTCCAAATGTCCACATGAGAAAATCATCACCCTCATCAGAATCAAACATATCTAAAAATATAGACATGTTGTTAAAATTCCAGCTTATCTAGTTTTGTCTCACTTCCAGATTTCGACTCCACTCGGTCCTTTACTGAGCTCCAACAACCCCGTTAACACGTAGGCGGGAAACCTCCCTTTGGCAGCTCTTCAATAGTAGAACCTTGTAGACTGTGGCTTCTATGCCACGCAGGTCTTAGTGCCCTCGACTCTTGCGATGAGAAACAAACGACCTCTCAACAAGCTGGAAATGCTATCAATGTCTAATTTTGATGCATATAGTTAACAATTTCTCATATCACACATATTTCTGAAAATGGGTTCAAATCAAAAAAAAACTTTCGCATTTTCATTGTGGCATATAATAAATTTAGAAGAAAATTTACCGAATTGATTTTGGGATCTCCACAACCTGCAACTTCTATAATTTTTCAAACAATAAAATTTCAAAATAAATCTGCTAGATCACACAAGCAAGCTCATCCTCCTGGCCACACTGTGACCCCATGCAGCTCCCTTAGATTCGCTATCGAGTGGATCTCTTCTTTCTTATGGGGCTTGACTTGAAACAGATCACCACAATTTATGATGCTTTATGATTTTCAATATGACTAGTCCGATAATTTGTGTGAAACAAAGGATAAGGTTCCAAACAATATAAATAAGAAAGTGGACAGTGATCCAAATAATATGGATTTTGTGGTTCGTGCAAGGAAGGAGATCCTGATGCTACAAACAAAGCATCAATTGCAATGGAGATACCCTCTGTTGATGTTATGTTTGGACGGCTGCTTCATATAGAATGTATTGACAAATCTGTGTGGGAAGGGACTCTCCATAGCCGAGGAGAGGAGATGCTATGACCCTATATTGGATCTGGCTCGATCACTCACGGATTTGGCAGGATCCATGCAGCTACGTCCAACAGTGCTAGATTGGGGAACGATCTAGTCAATCCAATCTGCAGCGCACTTCGACAACATAGCTCTTTAGTCTGAACAGAGCGGAATTCAGAGGTCAGGTCCGTGCTTCCACGGTGACTGTGTTTCGAGGAAATTCATGGAGGTTCTCTTCTTGGCAGCGTTCACGCAGGGATGGCAAGCTCGATAGACACATAAACAAGAACTGTTGCTTTGTCAGTGCGCTCCTTTGTATGTGCGGAATTGAGACCGCCGAGGGAGCTCAGAACACAGTGGTCACGCGATCGAGTGTACTTGACGCCAATCAACTTGATGCTCCTGCTCTGCCTCAGCTGAGGAGAGGATTTCTGACAAGTGGCAGCGCTTCGCTAGCACTCCAGTGTTCAGGCAGCAGCACTTCGGCCGCGAGGGCTCAACGAACACAAAGTATATTGAATGTGAAAGTACATACATGACCTCAATTAACAAATTTGATGGATTCAGCAACAGACACGCCGGGCATAGCCTTCTACAATAGCAACGACCTTCCTCAGCTTCCAAGGACAACACACAACACCAGGCCTCTGATCTATTGCTCTGATACCATATTAAAAACTGGATATATAAACTATTGATTAAATATAGTCAAAATTTGAAAGTAAGACAAAACCAGATAAGCTGGAATTTTAACAACATGTCCATATTTTTAGATATGTTTGATTCTGATGATGATGACGATTTTCTCATGTGGACATTTGGAGGCATTAGTTTGGGTAGCATGGGTAGCATTTTTTTTTTTTCAACAATAATGAGCTCCTCCTCAGCTGGGGAAATGTCTCTGCGTTTATTGTGGGGATGAAGATAGTTTAACCAACGTAATCTACAACTCTTTCCACAACACTTAAGCCATGCAGAACAAAATCTCCTCTATTAAACTTCTCTTCTTGATTAGTCTATGCATTTTACTTTTTCTTCAAATATTAATGCTTTTATGAGATTCGGCTGCTCTTTTGGGGAGATTTTTTCACTCACGATCATCGTGAATTCAAATGTATTTGGAGAGAATAATATCCTCCATTTTTGTCCAGGCGCTGCGGTTAAGCCCTTCTTTTAAGCAACAAGGAGATCTCCCCATCGTGGGATTTCTTGGTGTGCAACTATTATTGAACCTAATGATATCTTCTTGGGGGTTACAGAGAGACATTTTGTTGCTTCCCCTGGGCAAGGTCTTTGGGTATAAATATAGAAAAGTCAAAAGCAGTTTGCTTCTGATCCATGCACCCGAAAGGTCATTGAACTGAATGTTCAGCCAGTACTGTTGCATGTGATGTTGTGAATATTCCAGCAGATTCTCCTGGCTCCAAAATGAATTGGTGTGAGTTCACGCTGTCAAGAACGAAAAGGGGGAGTCTTTTCAGGGACCAAGAATGTTTGGCCGCAAACCACAAGAAGCTCATATCACTGATGCGACACTCACATACTTTCAAGAAATTTGCTATATCGGAAGAGATACTCAACCGCCACACTGAAGAAGAAGAAGAGATAATTCTGGAGGGGAAACGATTGTGTTTGAAGAAGAGATAATTCTGGAGGGGAAATTATAGTGTTTGATCTCAGCAACACAAGATGAAGAGTCTCTCAGTATCAGAAAACTCCATTTATATTAAAAAATGAAGCAATTGGCCGCAAAAGAAATTATGCATACCATAGAGTTTATGTAGGTTGATCCGACAATGGAGGAAATCTAGAAAGATTTTCAGTTTTTGCAGTTCCTTGTCCAACAACAAAAAGCCTATTTGGACAGAATTGAAAATCCCGTTAAGTGTCCCCAACAAACTGATATTCCCTGGTCAAGTGCTAAAGACTAGGTGTCCATGAGTCCTCTAAGGGCTAATTTGTTTATGGTGTTGTTTGTTCTTGTCATTTCTTTGTTTTTATATGTTTATGTCTAGTTTGTTGAAGGCAGTAGTTATAGTAAGTTGAATTTTGTTAATGCTATAGAAAATTCGGCATATAAAGCTGAGTATGATAAATTGAATTCTGTTAATGCTATAGAAAATTCAGCATATAAAGATGAGTAAGATAAATTGAAAGCGATTTGTTTCCAGTCAGAGTAAATTGAGACCAAACAAATTCGGCATATAAAGCTGAGTATGATAAATTGAAAACAATTTGTTTCCAATCAAAGTAAATTGAGACCAAACACTTCATGTAATATGCCTTTTTAAAAATAAATAAATAAAACAAATACTCCCCAACTTACCAAAATAATAATTTGTTTTCTTTTAATATAAAATAAAAATAATTTAAAAAATCATTATTTATTACAAAGTACATCTTCACTTAATTCCGGAAAATATTTTCCGGACGTATAAATTTCTCCAAAACATATAAATTTTTAACATAAAACGAATATAAGTCAGAAGCTCATATTTTATTATAAAACTGCATGTTAACTTCAGTCTTCATCCCACATGACATTGATATTGTATCTCTTTTCCGAATATGATAGAGATGCGTTTAATGATTATTCAGGTTCAAGAATATTAAAATTAAAAAAAAAAAAAAAATTATAAATACTGCGTGGATGTCTTAAACTACTGTGATGACAAGAATGTTTCCATAACCCAGTCTTATCCCCTGTTATGACCAGAATGTTCAAAGATTTAGAGAACAGCAAGAAAAAGGTAACGATCATCAGGGCGCAGAGTAAACTTGTCATCACATACTAAGCCCATACTAAGCCCGTGGCTGTTATTTGTGTGGTTTCTAAAGTGGGGTAGTTTGGCGATTTCATTTTTGAGAAATGGTAAGGGTTTATAATTTAAATTTATTAGTGAAATCACATATATTAAATTTTCGGCAAATGTTTATAATCATTTATTCATAATAAATATCAAAATAATTATTTTATTATATGTCTTATATTATTAAAATTTTAAAATTTATAAAAAATTAATTTAATTTATAATAATATTAATGTTTATATCTATATATATATATATATATATATATATATAACTTTTATCATATCTCGCATATAAAAGATTATAAAATTAAAATTAAAAATAATATAAAAGTTAAATATTTATATTTTATTAAATAGATTTTATCACAATAGTGTAAATCAATACCATGGTTTATCAATACCACATGCCAAAAAAAACATAACTCATTTTATAGGTCACTTGTACATATGGTATTTTTTTTTAATGAATATATATTTCATAATTAAAAGGAGAGAAAAAGGCCTAAATAATATTAACTCAAGATTTTTATTTTTTTATGATTTTCTTTTATATAACCGCATAAGATAAGACATGACATTAAATTTCTTCCCAAGATAAAGAGTTATAAGCACAATTATTGATAATTGAATTAAAAAAAAAAAAAAAAACTATATTCCCAAATAAACACATCCATATACTTGGAAATCAATTTTTGTGAAATTATAATGGTTTATGGTTTAAACCATAGATTATTTTAAATTCGTTTAATAAGTTGCTTAGATCCATTTTAACTCTCGATCTACCAAATTCCCATAGGGATCAAAACTCTTGAGATGAAAACCTCCTTTAGAATAAAAAAATTAATGGTGCAGTAAAGTCCGTTCATGTCTATTAGAAGTTGTCTTTATGACCAATTGAAGAAACATAGATTGGACCTTATTTTCCTGTTAAGTAAAATACCTCATCTGCAATTGTAACATTATATAGAATCTTCCTTCCAACTGCAAAATCTGTTTAATTCTTCGAGACAAGCTTCTACAGAAGTCATTCCACATTTTTTTGTCACTATATTTACACAGGTGCAGGATTTTAGTCTGCAACTCTGTTTTAGTAAGCTTGCATTTAAGAAAGATCACAAACAGAGCAATCATATATTTTGAGCATATGTCCATTACCAAGTGCTTATACCAAGGCAACCCAGGTAGCCCATCTGCATCTGTAAATGCACACTTTGCCATTACAACATTGTCATTCAAGCTCCTGAGCTCTGCACTTCTATGCTCAAGTCCCTCCAGTTCTTAATCTGCAACGTAGCTTTTTTGAGCTCAGCAATGGACTTATGGAATGGGCTTGTAGACAACTCTACCCTTCATATTTGCAAAGTAATTATGCACTTGGAAATATTTCCTCAACTCTATTCTTTTAATTATTTTTTGTCATCATAGGTATCTCTACAAAAAAATGAACGCACAATTGTTTTCCTTTCTGAAATAGCTTTGCTCATGGCAGAACAACTCATAGACAAAAACAAGATTTTCAGAACTTCCTTCAACCACCTGTGAATCTCTCCTTGCTCATCATAATTTTCCCTTTGTTTCTTTTTTAGTTTCAACAATTGTATGATGGAAAACCTTATTTCTTTGAGAGAAATATAAACTTGCAGTAGCAAGTCCCTTTTTAAGTCCCTTTTCTACTACTTTTTAATTTTTCACAGATATTGTATGATGGAAAACTTTTTTTTAACAACTAACAGTGATCAGAAATCTTAGATCAGTTTTGGATACTATTTAATTGTGAAGGTTGCTACACAACTCATCGAATAAGTCTCCCTCTTCATATTGATTTTGTATGTTTTAGATTTATTGCCCATCATCTTTGTGCAAAATTCTGCAAAATCTCCTTCATCTCAAAAACTACAATTACTTCAAATTAATAATTCACAAACAATACACCTATCAACCTCTCCTTGCACCTTCTGAGGCAACTTCTAGTTTATTATAAAAGTGCATGTTAACTTCAGTCTTCATCCCACATGATATTGATATTGTATCTCTTTTCCGAATATGATAGAGATGCGTTTAATGATTATTCAGGTTCAAAAATATAAAAAAAAATAAAAATTATAAATACTACGTTGATTGCTTAAACCACTCTGATGACAAGAATGTTTCCATAACCTAGTCTTATCCCCTGTTATGACCACAATGTTCAAAGATTTAGAGAACGGCAAGAAAAAGGTAACGATCATCAGGGCGCAGAGTAAACTTGTCATCACATACTAAGCCCATACTAAGCCAGTGGCTGTTATTTGTGTAGTTTCTAAAGTGGGGTAGTTTGGTGATTTCATTTTTGAGAAATGGTAAGGGTTTATGATTTAAATGTATTAGTGAAATCACATATATTAAATTTTCGGCAAAGGTTTATAATCATCTATTCACAATAAATATCAAAATAATTATTTTATTATATATCTTATATTATTAAAATTTTAAAATTCATAAATAAATTAATTTACTTTATAATAATATTAATGTTAAAAAATAATATATATATATATATATATGAATGAACGTACAAAAAACTTTTATCATATCTCACATATAAAAGATTATAAAATTAAAATTAAAAATAATATAAAAGTTAAATATTTATATTTTTTTAAATAGATTTTATCACAATAGTGTAGATCAATACCATGGTTTATCAATACTATATGTCAAAAAAAACATAACTCATTTTATAAGTCACTTGTACATATGGTATTTTCTTTTAATGAATATATATTTCATAATTAAAAGGGGAGAAAAAGGCCTAAATAATATTAACTCAGGATTGTTATTTTTTTATGATTTTCTTTTATATAACCGCATAAGATAAGACATGACATTACATTTCTTCCCAAGATAAAAAGTTATAAGCACAATTATTGATAATTGAATTAAAAAAAAAAAAACTATATTCCCAAATAAACACATCCATATACTTGGAAATCAATTTTTGTGAAATTATAATGGTTTATGGTTTAAACCATAGATTATTGTAAATTCTTTTAATAAGTTTCTTAGATCCATTTTAACTCTCGATCTACCAACTATGGATCAAAACTCTTGATATGCAAACCTCCTTTAGAATAAAAAAAGATTTGATCACTCTTGATATTTGGTAGATCTGGAGCTAATAGGATCTAGGAAAATCTTTTCAGTTTAAAGAGTCTTTCCAAATATACTATATTCCTCATGAATAACATAGGTCAATAAGATATTTAATATCAACCTATAATTATTTTTATTATTTTATGATTTTTTTTCATAACGGCTTAAAATAAGACATGACATTACATTTCTTCCCAATATAGAACTATAAACATGATTGTTGATAACTAAATAATTAAAAAAAAATCTCTATTCTCAAATAAATACACCCATATACTTAAAAATCAGTTTTTGTGACATTATAATGGTTTATGGTTTAAATCGTAATTTTGAATATCAAAATAGAGTTAATTTCTTGAAAAGAAAGAATTGATACATTTAAATTATATAAATTTTAACAAATTTAAAGTTATATTTTTCAACAAAGCTGGAAAAAGAAATCTTGGAATGAATGCTTAAATTCTATATTTGAGATGTTGGTTTGTGATGGTTGGGAAATTCTCTCAACCTTTCTTTATAACTTAGGAATAAGTTAGATCTAAGAAACTCTATATATTAGAGTAATTTGAATATAATCAATATGGTTTTTTGATGCATACACCTTAGTGTGAAATATAAGAATGCATTGAGTAAATTTTATCATGGTATCAGAGCCTCTCTATACTAACCATTTATGGGAAAGCCGAGAGTGTACCTTTTTTTTCTTGTTAGAGTAGGCGCTCGCTGCGTGGTAAGGTTGTGAGCATGGAGGCTGCAACAATTTACGTGAAGGCCTCTTATTCTTTAATCGACTCAAGAGATCACACCATTGCACCTTTCTAGATCAAAGAGTATCTTGTCAAGGTTGTTTTTCGGAATGTACTCATAAACAAGCAGTTTTTCCATTCTCGTGGCTCAACAACCTAATAATTTCATAAGATTCCTATGTTGAATTTTGGCCACCATATTCACTTCATTCATGAATTTTGTTTTGCCTTGCGTCGATTTCATAAACAGTTTTCTTCATTGCTATTTTTCTTCCATCAAGAAGGATCCCCTTGAACAAGACTAAATCCGCCCTCTCCTACCTTATTTTGATCCTCGAAATCCCGCGTAGCGAGTTTGAGTGTCTTCAGCTTAAAGAAGATTCATTCTTGCTGTGAAAATGCGAGCTATGGTGGTGAGTGGTATTGCCTGAAAGCTGTGACGATGTTTGGTCATATGAAAAATATGCTGACAACATGATATTGAGGGTAGCGATTGCGTTTAACTATTTTTTTGCAAAGGCCTCGATGCAAAGGAATTCGTGGCAGCGTGAGGGATCAGACCAATGATGACAACAGGCAAAGGAAACTAGAAAATTAGAGGAGTTGATTTTTTTCATGTGCAACTTCTGTGTGACCAGGTTGTGATGTCACCAAGGGCGAGGAAAGCAATACGAATGTGAGAAGGAAGTCTTCCTATCCCGTAGGAGCAATGAAGGAAAGACAACTTCTCTAGATAACTGGCGAGTACAGTGGTTAGCACCCATGTATCTGGGTGGGTAGGAGTTTGTCCATAGAATGACTAGGAGTTGATCTATTGCAACCATGGAATCAATTGTGTTTGAAGAGATCGAGTGGAAGTAAGGCTCAATATGGATGGTTGTCTAGATAGTATGGAAATGGCAGATCTTGGATTTAGGGAAGTATCCCTCAATGATTGAAGAGGTGGAGTTGTCTTCTATTGAGGTTCTGGGACAGCTTGAGACGTTGTTTGGTAATTGACTTCGGGAGGTTTTTGATTCGGGAGTTCAGGGGTCGAACTCAGGGATCCAAATTGCTGACTATATCTTTACGAGTTGGGGAATCCAACTTGCAGACTACACCTTAACGAGCTCGGGAATCCAACTTGCCTACTACACCTTTAGGAGGGTTATGTGGAAACTTGATGGAGAATCTACTAATAAGCTAAAAAATGATTTTTTTTTTCAATAAATTTATGTAATGTAAGCATTAAGAGGGATGTTGAAATTAATGCTTACATTCTATATTTGAGATGTTGGTTTGTGATGGTTCAGAAATTCTTTCAACTTCTCTTTCTAACTTAGGAATAAGTTAGACCTTAGAAACTCTATATATGAGAATAATCTGATTGTAGTGACTCATACAAAGTTGTGTGAATTATATAAATGCATTCCGTCACTTTTATCAAAATAAAATTATATCATTACACCATATTAACAATATAAATCTATAATTTCCTAATTTTCAACTAAAATAAGAAAAAAAATAATGACCTTATTAGACTCCCCATAGATCTAAACATCATAGAAACACACTTCATCATATATTAAAGAGGAATATTTGTCTCTACTAGACTACTGCTTTGTATTTTATTTTAAAGTGTTGCTGCCTACTGAACACCACCTAATTTTGATTCCGATATGTTAAAATAAAGTGTAGGAGATCTTTCATGATAGACTGCAAATTGTATTTGCAGTTGTCTCGCAATATTTAACATCCTTTGGCGTTTTCAAAGATGCCAATAATCAGAACTAAATGACATCCTCGGGCGTTTTTAAAGATCGCAATACTCAGAACTAAATGTCGGCATCAGCAATAAAACACTAATATCACTCCATTCTACCACCACTTCTGATATACACTGATATGGAAGTACCCAAAACGACAATAATTGAAAATGCTTTAGTTACATTAATTGTTTCTTATGGGATCTGTCTATGGTCCCCTGGCCTTTCCTCCCTTTCGTCATCAGATTCCAGCAGTAGCAAACTCAGCGACAGTGGGCTTGATTTCTCTGTATAATCGAGTTCATGAATCCAATCCAAGTTTTGTGTGTGATCGTAGAATTCTTCAATTCTTTGATCATCCGGAACTGTAAAACCGTCGACGCGCAGCATGCGGGTCTGATCAGAAGAAACAACTTCAAACTCATTGGCCTCTGGAGCTAATATAGCTTGTCCCATGCAGAAATCTTGTAACACAAAATCTGTCGAACAATTGGCTGGAGGAGAAGGCAAACTACATTCTGGAGAAGATAGCTCGTTCAAATATAACAAACTCTTGGCTAAATGACACGCATCTGCTCCAAAATAATAAGAATTTGGAGATTTCTCCAACGCTAAAGATGGCATAGAGCTCGTTGAGATTCTACCCTCTATATCGTTCACAAGTAGGTCGCGCCATGACTTGGAAGAATTTGTAGTTTGCTTGACACTAGACAATTTGATGGCTTCCCGGAGCTGTCCCATCACCCTCCATTTGGTCGAACGAAAGACTCCTCCTCACTGGACTTACTTTTCAGCCAGTACAGTTGCATGTGATGTTGTCTTTGGGTATAAATATAGAAAAGTCAGAAGCGTTTTGCTTCTCCCTGCACGAGAAAGGTCACTGGACTGAGTGTTCAGCCAGTACAGTTGCATGTGATGTTGTGAATATTCCAGCAGATTCTCGTGGCTCGAAAATCAATGGCTGTGACTTCACGCTGCCAAAAATTATTTAAGAAAATTTCTTGGACCGTGAAAGTGGACAAAACAACTTGTACCGTCTATTCCGAGATTAGTTAGGAGAAAACAACGCTGAAAAGGCAATATTTTTTTAATTATTCCAGTGATTCCACTAATGAAGTGTTAGATTCTGTTGGAGAGACAGAGGATTCAATCACACAAATAACGTGAATATTTCACACACGAACAATGAGCTGCTGCTCTTCTATTAATCATAAAACTCTGAATCATAAAACTCTCTTACTCTCTTGAAAACAATGAACCCATGACGAGTATTTAATCTATTTGACATGCAAACACTCTCACACATAATTGGACTTAATCAAATCGCTTAACTCACTCTTTAACTCGCTCTCCAAATCTAACTGTAACTTAACTCAACTAACTCCACTTAACTCTTCGTCTAAATTCTGCATGAGGAAGTAATTATATATTTTAACACTCCCCCTTAATTACGACCTCTAAACTAAACCATAACTTATGACAACTCAAACATGCCTGCTGGTCTATGTCTCAGCTAGGCTTACAACTCCCAAGTTTCTTTTGTGAAACTCAAATAAATCTACTGCTAATGGCTTTGTAAATATATCAGCCATTTGATCACTCGTTCTACAAGGCTTCAAGTGAACTTCTCCATTGTTCACTAGTTCTCGAATAAAATGATATCTAGTATCAATGTGCTTGCTCTTTTGATGAAACACACTATTCTTGGATAGTGCTATCGCTGATGTGTTGTCACAGTATATCGCTGTTGATCCTTGCTGTTTCTGCTTGAGTCCATCCAATACTCTTCTTAACCATACTGCTTGACATGCTGCTGAAGTTGCTACTACATATTCTGCTTTTGCTGATGATAATGTCACAATAGGCTGCTTCTTAGATGCCCATGCTATCACACCTGAACCGAGATGGAACACATAACCGGATGTGCTCTTCCGATCATCCAAACTTCCTGCAAAATCACTATCTGTATATCCAATCAATTCTTTCTGTTCTGTACTTGCATACATTATGCCATAATATCTGGTTCCTGCTATGTATCTCAGAATTCTTTTTCCAACACTCCAATGTGTGTCTTTTGGAGTCTCCATGAATATGGAAATCAGACTCACTCCCTGCATAATATCTGGTCTTGTAGCTGTGAGATACATGAGGCTGCCAACCAATCTTTTGAATAGAGTTGGATTGACATCTGCCCCTTCATCATCCTTACTCAACTTTGTACCTATTGCAACTGGTGTAGGTACAGGTTTGGAATTATCCATCCTGAATCTTTTCAGCAAATCTGTTGCATACTTATTTTGACAAATAAAAATGCCTTTTTCAGATTGGTCAACTTCAATGCCAAGAAAATATTTCATGAGACCTAGGTCTGTCATCTCAAATTCTTTCATCATGGCTGCTTTAAATTCATCTATTTCAAGATCACCTGTAAAAATCATATCATCAACATATAAGCAAACTATCAAAATCTGTCCATGCTCATTTGCCTTTGTGTATAAGGTAGGCTCAATGCTGCTTCTGCAAAATCCATTCTTGATCATATAACTGTCGATTCTGCTATACCATGCTCTAGGTGCTTGCTTCAGTCCATAGAGCGCTTTCTTCAATCTGTAAACTTTGTCTTCTTGTCCTTCAACTTCATAACCTGGAGGCTGCTGCACATAAATTTCTTCTTCTAGAATTCCATTCAAGAAGGTTGATTTGACATCCATCTGATACACTTTCCACTTGTTCTGAGCTGCTGTCGCTAGGACTGCTCTTACAGTATCCAATCTGGCGACCGGAGAAAAAGTTTCTCCAAAGTCTATTCCCGGTTGCTGCGAGAATCCTTTTGCTACAAGTCTTGCTTTAAATCTGTCAATCTCACCTTTCTCATTCAATTTGGTCTTGTATACCCACTTCACACCAATGAGATTTTTATCATTTGGCAAATCAACCAAATCCCATGTATCATTCTTTTCAATTGAATTCATCTCTTCATCCATGGCTTGCACCCAATTGTCATCTCTGATTGCTTCTTCAAACAAAGAAGGTTGGAATGCCAGCAATGCAAAATTTGAACTAACATCCAAATCATCATAAATATCCTTCAAACTTCTCATCTTTTTCTTACCTGATTCGCTGCTTGGAGAATTATGATCTGTGGATCTGCTTGAAGATCCATGCTGCTCTGAAAATCTAGGGGTCCTTGCTGGTGTGACTCTGTTTGGTGTCTGCTCTTTTGGTTCTTGCTGCTCCTCTTCTTCTACAAGATCATCCTCCATCAATGGTGTTTGAGCATCGGTTAGTGTGTCTACAGTCCCATTCCATGACTCTTGTTCTTTGAACACAACATCTCTGCTAATGATTGTCTTCTTTGTGATAGGGTTATACAGTTTGTAAGCTTTTGACTGCTCACTATAACCAGTAAATATACATTTTTCACTTTGATCATCTAATTTGCCTCTTATCTGCTTAGGCACATGTGCATAGGCTACACATCCAAAAACTCTGAAACGAGAAACACTGCAAGACATACCTGACCATGCTGCTTCTGGAACTCTGTTCATCACGCTCTTTGTAGGAGATCTGTTTATCACATAAACAGCACATGCAACTGCTTTTGCCCAATACTCATTAGACAAGTGTCTTGCTTTCAACATGCTCCTTGTCATGTTCATGATTGTTCGATTCTTCCTCTCTGCTACACCATTCTGTTGTGGTGTGTATCTGGTCGTAAACTGTCATGTTGTTTGCAGTACTCATAGAATGCCTTCGAATCGTATTCTCCACCACGATCTGATCTCAATACCTTGATCTGTTGATCACTTTGGTTCTCCACCAAAGCTTTGAACTCTTTGAAATTTGGAAAAGTTTCAGACTTCTGCTTCAAAAAATAAACCCAAGTCTTCTTACTATAATCATCAATAAAGGTGAGGAAGTAACAACTTCCACCAATTGACTGTGTTCTCATAGGTCCACACAAGTCGGTATGCACCAATTCAAGTGGTTTCTTTGCTCTGTAAGAAACTCCTTTCGGAAAACTTTCACGGTGTTGCTTTCCCAAGATGCAACACTCACACGTGCTAGCAGGTTCTTTGATGGGAGGTAAACCTCTCACCATCTGTTTCTGCTGCAACAATCTTAACCCGGAAAAATGCAAGTGTCCAAACCGAAAGTGCCATAACCAGTATGCATCAGAACATGCAGTTGTAAAAGAACTAACTTGATCATTGTAGTTCATAATGAGAGGAAAGAGTCTGTTCCTCGTCATCTGCACCTTTGCAATCAGTTGCTTGCTTGGGGATTTGTCGTAAATAACACATTGTTGCCCCTGAAAGATAACTTTGTATCCTTTCTGCATCAGTTGGCCAACACTAATCAAATTGTGTTTGAGCCCAGGGACATAGTATACCTTTGATATGGTCTTTGGCTCCCCCTGCTTGGTCACAATGTTGACCATTCCTTTGCCATCTACAGCCACAGTCTTGTCAGTCCCCAACTTGACCTCTGTCTGCACTGTGACATCCAAATTAGCAACCAAATCCTTGTTTCCTGTCATGTGGTTACTGCAACCACTGTCTAATAGCCAGACCTTATTAGACGGTGCATGCATGGTGTTGCATGCTAGAAACATAGAGTCAGTATTTTCTGTACTGACATTAGCTCTCTGATTGCCTTGATCTGCAATCTTCTTCCTACAATCACGAGCATAATGACCAAATCTATTGCAGTAAAAGCACTTTACCTTTGATTTGTCAGACCTTTGATTATTATGAAAGCTTCTGCTGCTGCTGCTTCCACGTTGATGCTCATGATCATCTCGGCCATCTCTGTGACCACCGTAGTTGCTGCCTCGTCCTCTGCCTCTCGATCGACTTCTTCCTCGACCTCTTGAAATATTGACTTGACTTTGGAAGGTTGTTTCCAAAGTGGAATCCTTATTTCTGTCTATCCTTGCCTCATGCGATAGAAGAGATCTCATCAACTCATCAATTGTGAGTTTTTCCAAGTCCTTTGCTTCTTCTATGGCTGCTACCACCACATCAAATTTGGTAGACAGGGATCGAAGAACCTTCTCAATCACTGTTCGATCTTGAACATCTTCGCCATATATTTTTAACTGATTGACGATAGACATGACCCTATTCATGAAGGAATCAATGTCCTCTGTCTCCTTCATCTGCAGACTTTCAAAGTCTCTCCTGGTGTTCTGCAGTTTAACAATGTTAACTTTCGCCATACCTTGATAGCTTGTCGCCAAGGTGTCCCATGCCTCTTTTGTTGACGAGGTTATCATGATCTTCTGGAACACGGCTCGATCTACTCCCTGCTGGATCAGAAGCAATGCTTGCGCATTCCTCCGCTTATCTTTCTTCCACTGTTCCCTCTCTGCATTACTGAGGGCTCGTTCTTCTGCATCATCTTTAGGTTCTGCAAACCCATACTTGACATGATCTCAGACATCATGCGCTTTTAGCATAGTCTCCATCTTAATGGCCCACACATCATAATCCTTTCCTGTGAAAGAAAGAATTTGTGGCTGGAAGCTGCTTGTAGCCATCTTTCTTAAAAAAAAAAACTCTCTTTTTCTGACAAAACCCTAAAAGAAATTTGATATACTTTGCAAAGCTTTAAAAAAAATATCTTTATAATAAAACCCTAGGTTTTATTATTCTTTATTATTTATATAAAAATTTCTTTATGAAAAAAAAATCTTTATATAAAAATCCTTTCTTAAAAACACTTATTATAAAACTTCCACCACTTAAAAACCACTTTATCATATGTTTATGAACGCTCCTTTTAAAACACTCCCTTTCAAATCAAACCTCACGTGCTTTTAGAAGTGACTTATATTAAAAGAACTCCTTTTGAAAAACAAAACTCACCCACGTGATTTTCAAAAATTCAACGGACTTACTTTTTGAAAATACGCACACGGATGTACCTTTTGAAAATAAATCTCACGTATCCGTGCTGTCGTTCGTTGACTTGTTCAACACGGCTTTTCGCTTTATAAATTTTTTTTGAACAGGGTTCCGCACCCCCGATGAAGGGAAGGTTGCGGTTTAAACCCGAATGCCCGCAGCTCCTTTTGGGAGAGGGTGCGGTCGGGTCCGCCGGTAATGCACTAAATATGTGCGGACCGCGGGTAAAAAAAAAAAATTGTGTAAAAAAATTTCGGCCTTTTGCTCTTGGCCTGCTTACGGGTTCTGCTCGCCTACGGATCTTTGATCCTTCATCAACTCCGATACCACTTTGTTGGAGAGACATAGGATTCAATCACACAAATAACGCGAATATTTCACACATGAACAATGAGCTGCTGCTCTTCTATTAATCATAAAACTCTGAATCATAAAACTCTCTTACTCTCTTGAAAACAATGAACCCATGACGGGTATTTAATCTAATTGACATGCAAACACTCTCACACATAACTTGACTTAATCAACTCGCTTAACTCACTCTTTAACTCGCTCTCCAAATCTCACTGTAACTCAACTCAACTAACTCCACTTAACTCTTCGTCTAACTTCTGCATGAGGAAGTAATTATATATTTTAACAGATTCGAAAGCGTTGAGAGAACTACCAAAAACTGACCGTTGGAAACGTGTTTCAAATGCGCGAATGATGGTGGTTGCTGCGAGAAACCAACTTATGCTTCTCGTGTCATTTACATAGTTTGAACGTTTGAAAACTTTCGCTTGTTTCATTTACATGCTTCTGTTTGGTAATTTAAACGTTTGGTGAACTTTTGAAATGTGTGTAAATTTATCCCGTGTCATTGCATGGAGAAATGCTTGGAGAATTATTACAGATGGTTGGATAGGTTAAACGTTCTATCGGGTTTGGTTGGATTGGTAAGTTTAAATTATTAAATTTATCACATACCATGTAGTAACGGGAACGGTAACTGTTCAAGATCGAAAGTGTTACGGGAATTATGACAAATTGCTAGTTGGAAATGTGTTTCAACATAAGTGGGATGGTGGTATATATTAGATATGAACTTACATCTGTTCTAAAATTGAATGATATATATTTGTTATATTTGTTTTATTATATTAATTGTGGTAATTTTTTTAAAATTTTAATTTAATTAATAAATATTAAGTGGATTTTAGAGATTTAATTTTTATGAAATATGTTAGAATATTCATAGTAATATTTACAAATTAAGAATTAGATTTATTTCAGAGTTAGTTATGTTTTTTTAATTAATTAATTAGAAAATGTCATAACAATACATCATATTGGAAACCTAGCATTGATAAACCATGTTATTGATCATGATGTTATAACAAAAACAAATTAAAAATTCCCATAGTAAAATAAGTTGTGAATCTACATGATTAAAAATATTATTACATGTATTTTAAAATGTATATATACTTAACTCATATATATATATATATATATATATATATATATATATATATATGATGATGATGATGATGATGATGATGGGTAACGTCCAATGAGACCAATCTTTGGTCTATCGGACCTAAAGTAAAGAGTTATTTAGTTTGATTTAAGATTTTATTCTTATGCTCAAAAAGCTTGGAGAGAAGCCTCCCGAGCTCACTATAATTTTAACATCTTAAAAGGCTATGAAGGTCAGTATTGCAACAAAGATTATGAAATTGAGCTTTAATGTGGTTGTAAGCCAGACACTCTAATTTAACAATATATATATATATATATATATATATATATATATATATATTAACAATAGTAATTTAAAATAAGGTTATAATTTAAGTCATTTTTAAGATAATTTTTTTAGTATGAGTAATGTGAAATGTATTATGGAGTGAGTGTTTTGATATTTATCATGAATTAATGTTTATGAATATTAATGAACCATGTGATCCATAATTTATATAGACCTTTAAGTGATAATCACATATGATAACATTTTGTGAATGCTTTTTAAATCAACCAGTATGATTCATGTTCAACTTATCCTCAAGATGAACCACACTGACTCATATATAATTATCACCAAAAAAATATTATACTCTTATATTAATTTTATTTAAAACTTAATTTAAAAAAAAATTAAAATCACAAATTTTATTTTTAATTGTGCAAATAAATTATGTATATAAACTTAAAGACTAGTAAATCCAAATATTCCACACAATCATATTACTTGATTAAAATATATTTCATAAAACTTATTTAAATCTCAATCACAATCTGAATCAGCGTGGGGTAAGACATCCTAGACACGTCACATCTGAACGGTGGAAAATACAATTCAGAGATCTAATTGCGTACCTAATTCCGTATGACTTTGCATGCTCGATTGAGAGCTGTAATTTCTGGATTGTTCTATCGTTGACAAAGAGACGACAAAGTGTCCATAGGATTTCCTGATTTCCTTGGGTGCGGTGATGTTAGCAAGAACATTTCTATTATTACCTAGTTTTGAAACCAGGTAGTTTTGGAAATTGAATTCAGATGTCTTTATCAGTCTATAATTCTGAAACATACAAATTTCAAATTAGGGCTCAATCTAAAGTTACTTAAAAGTGAAATACAAAAAAATGCACTTTTGTTTTATTTTATTTTTATTTTTAATTTTCATAATAATTTAGAATCTGATAAATAAGAATACAGGTAATTGCTTGAACTTACTTGTGTACATTAGGGTTTGGAACATTTCCAAAATCTATAATTGAAATTAAAATGGCAGCCACTGATACTCCAGAATATATGTTGATTGACAATTTGATATATATTGTTAAATGTCTGTGTAAAGTAACAGTACGACAATTTTGTTGGGGGCCATGAACAGAGCGTTTTCTTTCTCTGGTCTTCACTCAGTCACTGTGGTCGGTTTTAGCCCATATACTGTCAGAGGGCCATCTCATTATGTAACTCGCAGGAAGCCAGTTCTTGTCAGTTATTGTCTCACAGCCATTTCTTGATTTTGTGCTAGTTTCCGTGGTCCGTCAATACTCTAACTTTTGTGTTGACCGCGAGTAATGTGTTGGCTGTTGTGTCCACCAGCAAACAGTGGAGAGATTTTTAATTCATTGCTGTAGAGTTTATGTGCTACATAGTTGTCTTCCTTTTAAAATAAGAGTGCGATATTTCAATTACTGTGGAATTTCCGCAGTTGGCTTATCGTATTGTTGTGTGAAAAAATAACATTTCTGCTCACCTATTTGTGATGTTGAAATAAATTTTAGCGTAGTCCAAAAAAGTAACAGAATGGCTAGAATCTGACGGAGATTTTAAAAAAATCTGGCAAAGATTTTATCAGAATCTTGTTTACAGTTGTTAAACTTTAGTATTTTGGGTGTCCTAAGGATTTTTGATAGTGCTGAATCCATTTTTACTATCAAAAATAGATTCCAAACACTGCAACTACCTCATTTTTTGAATTTTACTGAACCAGATTCCAACAAAAACCTGTCATCTGGACTATTCTGTTGCCTGAAAAAACAACTCCTAAATTTCATGACAAAAACTTTTTCGTACCTCTGGTTCTATCTGTAGCTTAGTTGGTCATTTGGCCCTTTTTTATTTCTTTTTTAATTTTTTGTATTCAAACACAGAAAAGTTTGTCAGTCCACAAAGGGACAGGTACAAAGCTAATGTAAAAAGATACGACCTCAGTGGGCAGCTGCGCCTTTATGACTGCTCAGAGCTATAACCTCTGATGTGCAAAACAAAAGAGCTGTCTTGTACATCCATCAAAAGGGAGTCGTCTTTTCCAGCATTTGCAATCATGTGATTTGTGAATGCAAACAAGGATACAACAATTTACTTAAATTACATTAAACAGATTATATATTTTTTAGAAAAATAATAGAAATTTCGGCATGATTTTGAAAATCATAGGAAATTTTTGAAAATCTAGATTATAGCTGTCAAGCTTCAGGATTTTGGGTGTCATGGGCTTTTTGATTGATTGCACTGAATCTATTTCTCTCCCTCAAAAAAATGATTTAAACACTTTCACAATGGAATTTCTTGAAGTTTTTTTTTGTCATTTTGACCATAAATTGTATCTTTGCTAGTAGACAAAACCATTTATATTTTTATTGTGATTTGAGGAATCCCAATTTATCTTTTGTAGGCCTAGCCAATTAAACTGCCAAAGACTAATAATACAAAAATTTGGTTTAATGTTAGATCTATGACTTTTGTAATCATATCATTTGGATTTGGTCATAATCCTAATAATATGATTAATAAAAACATTCATCTACAATTTAATCTAAATTATACAATTCCGATTTGTCCAAATTTAACATTAAAGTGCAAAACTAGTGTCTATACACTTGGTCACACATATAGCATACTTGGATTCCGCTGTAACACACACACCACCAAAATAAATAAATAAAAAATTTACTTCTTACTCTACAGTCAAACTTACTATCCAAAGCTGTATTACACTTAATATAATTCTACAACACCTACAATATGATTTAGCTTTAAATCCCAAGATCCAACCAAGCTTTTTATAAAGCTTCAAAACTTTAATCAACATATAATTATAACTTACCGCCCACCATGGAATACTTGTCACATTATGTGTTTTTTTGTTTCAAGGGTTAATGTATTATTCTGTCGGCTCTAAACTTTAATTTTAGCATAGAGTTTACAACTCGCATATGGAAAGATCTTTATCCTTGTTACTACCGAGATAAAGTTGGCACGTCCTGGCAATTAAATGCAGAAGGTACTGGTTATTAAACTCAAAGGACAGTTGTAAGATTTACCATGATTTCTTGCATTTTTCGATGGTCTTTGCTTGAGATCTTCACCGTCGAATTTTGGAAGATCGATGTTTGTCATTTAGGCAGAAATTTTCATTGTTAACCCTGCCAACCCTAGGCGTTACTGGCTTTTGTCACTGTGTCTGCGTTCTGTAGTTCTTCCGCTCTGAGGGTTTGTCACTACCGCGTTTTCTTTCCAAGCTTCGGCTCCGCCAGTAATGACCTTTCATTCTGGTTTGTGAGGATCTTAGAGGTGTAGAGCCCCTTGGCTTTGTGGCATAATGAAATGGAGGTTCCCACAAACGTTACTTTTACTCTCAAAAATGGCTTTGTGGCTTTGTGGCTTTGATAGCGCTGAATCCATTTTTACTCTCAAAAATGGATTCCAAACACTGCAACTACCTCATTTTTTGAATTTTACTGAACCAGATTCCAACAAAAACCTGCCATCCGGACTATTTTGTTCCCTGAAAAAACAACTCCTAAATTTTATGACAAAAAAAATTTCGTACCTCTGGTTCTATCTGTAGCTTAGTTGGTCATTTGGCCCTTTTTTATTTCTTTTTTAATTTTTAGTATTCAAACACAGAAAAGTTTGTCAGTCCACAAAGGGACAGGTACAAAGGTAATGTAAAAAGATACGACCTCAGTGGGCAGTTGCGCCTTTATGACTGCTCAGAGCTATAACCTCTGATGTGCAAAACAAAAGAGCTCTCTTGTACATCCATCAAAAGGGAGTCGTCTTTTCCAACATTTGCAATCATGTGATTTGTGAATGCAAACAAGGATACAACAATTTACTTAAATTACATTAAATAGATTATATTTTTTTTAGAAAAATAATAGAAATTTCGGCATGATTTTGAAAATCATAGGAAATTTTTGAAAATCTAGATTATAGCTGTCAAACTTCAGGATTTTGGGTGTCATGGGCTTTTTGATTGATTGCACTGAATCTATTTCTCTCCCTCAAAAAAATGATTTAAACACTTTCACAATGGAATTTCTTGAAGTTTTTTTTTGTCATTTTGACCATAAATTGTATCTTTGCTAGTAGACAAAACCATTTATATTTTTATTGTGATTTGAGGAATCCCAATTTATCTTCTGTAGACCTAGCCAATTAAACTGCCAAAGACTAACAATACAAAAATTTGGTTTAATGTTAGATCTATGACTTTTGTAATCATATCATTTGGATTTGGTCATAATCCTAATAATATGATTAATAAAAACATTCATCTACAATTTAATCTAAATTATACAATTCCAATTTGTCCAAATTTAACATTAAAGTGCAAAACTAGTGTCTATACACTTGGTCACACAGATAGCATACGTGGATTCCGCTGTAACACACACACCACCAAAATAAATAAATAAAAAATTTACTTCTTACTCTACAGTCAAACTTACTATCCAAAGCTGTATTACACTTAATATAATTCTACAACACCTAAAATATGATTTAGCTTTTAAATCCCAAGACCCAACCAAGGTTTTTATAAAGCTTCAAAACTTTAATCAACATATAATTATAACTTACTGCCCACCATGGAATACTTGTCACATTATGTGTTTTTTTGTTTTAAGGGTTAATGCATTATTCTGTCGGCTCTAAACTTTAATTTTAGCATAGAGTTTACAACTCGCATATGGCAAGATCTTTATCCTTATTACTACCGAGATAAAGCTGGCACGTCCTGACAATTAAATGCAGAAGGCACTGTTTATTAAACTCAAAGGACAGTTGTAATATTTACCATGATTTCTTGCATTTTTCGATGGTCTTTGCTTGAGATCTTCACCGTCGAATTTTGGAAGATCGATGTTTGTCATTTAGGCAGAAATTTTCATTGTTAACCCTGCTAACCCTAGGCGTTACTGGCTTTTGTCACTGTGTCTGCGTTCTGTAGTTCTTCCGCTCTGAGGGTTTGTCACTACCGCATTTTCTTTCCAAGCTTCGGCTCCGCCAGTAATGACCTTTCATTCTGGTTTGTGAGGATCTCAGAGGTGAAGCGCCCCTTGGCTTTGTGGCATAATGAAATGGAGGTTCCATTGCAGAATGCAATGAGGTTCCGGTGGAATTTGTTCTTCATTGCCATGGATATTCCTTCCATTTTGGTTCTTGTTCTCCTCACTACCCGCAACTTAGGTAAATTATCCCGCTCTCCTTGCATATACAATTTCTTTTTTCTTTCATGCATACCGAATTTTTGGGGTTTAACCCCTGAACCCAATTCCATATTAATTCTATTTCTCGGTGTTTTGAAGTATTTTAGTGCTAGGATCAAAATGTCATGGCGAATCTTCTCCACAGCTAAATTCCTTATCGGATCCTTATTTTTTTAACATAGTTCTTTGTTTGAATATGAATACGTTTAGCGTCTTGAAACTTTTCTCACAGATTTCTTTTCATGGCTATTTGTTATAGGCCTGCTCTTTCACTGGTTGGTTGTTCTCCTGCATCGAAATATCATTTTGAAATACCAAATTGCTTCAGTGCATTGCTAATACGTCTAGCTCACCTTCCAGGTACTCCTAATGTTTGCACTCAGACTCAGAAGTCCTATCTGTCTCAAGCGAACTTCTAGCCTTTTTGGGGGTTTATGAACCAAATCTTGGCTCTGCCTGAGGAGTTGTCTATCGGCATTATTTATGTTTTGGTTCATTTTACATATTGTAAAGTTTTAAAAGAAAGTATCCAACCTAAATATTTGAGGTCTGAGATAGTCTTTCCCTCGTACTCCTATTTCTGTAAAATTTCTCTGTGCTTTTATTATGAAGGATTAACCGAAGGGTTCATTTCTAAATTTTGACTCTTACTCAGTTTGTAATCTTGAAATGGGAATTTTGTAAAGATTTACTTTTGAACAATTTGTTTTTCGTTTGGACTGTATGTAATATTTTTACTCACAGTGGCCTACTCGCTATTTAATGGAATGTAAAGTTTGTTTTTGCAAAAGTCTGAACAAGTTCCAGTTTAATTTTCAATATGTTTAATTTCCTTGGTTCATTCAAATTGATAATATGTAAATATGCTTGACAATAAGGTCTTAACCCAGTTTACTTGAAAATATTTGTTTACTGTCCTTACAGTAGTTTAAAATCTCTAGTTTTGGTTTCTTTGCTTACGATACATATATTTATGTCTGTTTCTTTTTACCTTAAGTGATTGTCTCGGTGACCGGACCACCTACAATTTTGTCCGTGTATAGTTAGTTAGAGGAGGCGACAAGTACTAGGCTGGAGTTTCATCCCCGTGCCCAGAACCAAAAGCTCTCTTTGTACTAGTTATTTAGACAATATTATTTCTAAAATTCTATTTTCCTTTCACAACAGTTTATAAGTTTAATAAATGTTCCTGAATCATTATGTCTCTCTGCCCTACAAATTTTGTTGACGTCCTAACAGATAAATGATCTTTCTGGCAAGAAACATTCTATGTTTAGTTGTCTAATTTTTCTGGGCTTTGATTCTACTTTCGATATTTATCTACTGTAATTTCAAGTAACTCATAGACAATAATTGTTTCTCTCGTATAAATGTACACAGAACTATTCTATAAAATATTATAGAAATAATTAATGAGTTAGTTAGTGTTTTCTAAGCTATTTATAATTAATCACTTGTCACCTTTCCATAAGAAAGAAAATTTTCTAAATATAAACATCTTTCTCCTGAAATTAAACAACACTTAACTATGTACAAATAACTTGTAAACAATCTTCCTATCTAGTTAATTCTAAAATAAGGGTCACTTATTTGAAAGTGTATTTGGCTCTTGGTGTCCACCCAACTTTCAAGAGAGGCAATTAAGTCCTCCTCTTACCCCCGTGCTCCACTCCTGAAGAGGTACAAGTTGACAATAGAGTTTTTTGTTGTGACCTTAGGACTCCAAGTCCAGTTAGTGCCAGAAACTTGCAAGACATTGCTAAGTGATTTCCACTGGTCTCTACCAGCTCAGGAAAATCTTCACTCCTTCCTTAGCCCATGGACAAAATCCCTATTCCTCACTGGGATGAGTCTCTTATCCCTAGAGGAGAAAGTAACTATTTAAACTGTCCAACCACATTTTAGTTCTTGGAAAATATTTACCATCAACATTTTTACTTTTTATAGAATTACTTTCCATAACTAATTTTATTATTCATAATTAAAAAGAAAATAAATTTTCCAGCAAAGCATTAATTGTCTCAATCTTTTTCCTTAAACAAATAATAAAATGTCATTTAACTAGTTAACAACTAGTTAACATTAAATGAAGCTGTCACAACTTCCCCCTAGAAGTAACACCGACTTCGGTGATTCACTCTAGCTCAGAAAGTAGCCCTAGGTAAGCCTCGCGCACAAACCCTTCGTCCTGCCAAGTAGCCTCATCCGGGCCGAAGTGCTTCCATTTCACTTTAACTTGGGTGATGACTCGCTTCCTAAGCATAATTTCTTTCTGGACAAGTATGTCTTGCGGCTCGACCAGAAACTCGTCGTTTGGCTCTACCTGCAAACAACAAATTTCTTTGCCAAATTATCATATATAAAACATATTTCAAGTTAGGATTTTTAATTCTATCCTACTTGTATATTCTGCCAATAAATTATTTTCTTCGAATCATGCACATATCGCTTTAACAGGGACACATGAAACACATTATGTACCCAGATGTGACCGGGTAAAGCCAGCCGATAGGCCACAAGTCCTACCCTTTCCAAAATTTGGAAGGGTCTACAGAACCTAGGAGTCAACTTGGCACAAGAGGTCCACCGCAAGGTACTCTTCTTGGGTTTGATCCTCACATACACATGGTCTCCCACTTCAAATTCCCGATAAGTCCTCTTCTTATATGCATAGATCTTTTGTCGATCTTGTGCAACCTTCAAATTTTGTCTTTTCTTCTTTACTTCCGATTCCATTTCAACCAACATTTCTGGTCCCAACATTAGTTTTGTTTCAGGGCTGCTCCAATTTATGGGTGTGCGACACTACCTCCCATATAGGGCTTCGAAAGGACTCATCTTAAGGGACTCCTGATAACCATTGTTGTAAGCAAATTCAACCAGATGCAAGTAGTCCTCCCATTTGGTTGGTTGCTACATCACAGACATGCGCATCATGTCTTCCATAACTTGGTTTACTCGCTCTGTTTGACCATCTGTCTGGGGATGATAAGCAGTGCTAAAGTTTATTTGGGTCCCCAGACCTGTAAACAGAGTTTTTAAAAATGTAGAAGTCAACTTAACATCTTTGTCTGAAATAATAGTTTTTGGAATGCCATGTAGTCTAAATATTTCTCTCATGAAAATATTTGCTATCTATACAGTCTTGTAAGTAGACTGTGCATGTATAAAATGTGAATATTTACTCAATCTGTCAACTACGACCATGATGGAGTCATTGTGAATCTTTGACCGCGGTAAACCTGTAATGAAGTCTAGGGATATGACCTCCCACTTCCATTCACGTATCGGTATGGGCTGCAACAATCTTGCAGGATGTTGATGCTCCACCTTAACCTGTTGACACTCCAAACATTTATTTAAATAATCAGCAATATTTTTACACATACTGGGCCAGAAATATACTTTTCTAATAGCAGTCAACATTTTCTGGTATCCTGGGTGACCCGCATAATTACTCCGATGGTATGCATCCATGATTAGCTCCTTTAGGTCCACATGGTTTGGTACATACACCTTTTCTCTAAAGGTTAGCATCTGATCTTTATCAACTCCATATTCAGAAGTACTTCCTTGCTTTCTGGTCTCTTCCATTTGTTTCCATAGGAATTGATATTTAGGATCCTTCTGGGCTTCCTCCTTTACTTGATCCAAGAATTTACATTCAAGCTGATTATAGTAAAGCTCATAAACACAATGCAGTTTTCTACTTAGAGCGTCAGCCACCCGGTTTTCCTTACCCTTCACATGTTGGATGTCCATATCAAACTCACTTAGGAATGCATTCCACCTTGCTTCTCAAGAGTTTAAATTAGCTTGTTTGAAATAACTGGTTAGGTTGTTATGATCTGTCTTTAGCACAAATTTCTTACCCAACAAGTAGTGTCTCCATACTTGGAGTGCATGTACTATTGCTGTTAACTCTAGATCATAGGATGAATATCTTTGTTCATGTTTCTTTAGCTTTCTTAACTCATAAGCCACTACCTTTCCTTCCTGAGATAAAATTGCCCCAACGCCCTCTTTACTAGCGTCTTTACAAACTTCAAATTCTTTGTTGGGGTCAGCTACCCTCAACACTGGTGCAGTGGTCAATAACTGCTTCAGCCTCTCAAAACTTTTTTGGCACCCAAAAATCCACTTAAAGACTTTTCCTTTTCTCGGTAATGAGGTGATGGGAAAAGAAATTCTAGAAAATCCCTCGATAAACCTCCGATAGTACCTAGCTAATCCCATAAAGGATCGAATATCTGCCACATTCTGGGGTACTTGCCATTCCATGATTGTCTTGATTTTCTCTAGATCAACCACAATCCCTTCTGCTGAAATGACATGGCCTTTTGAAGAACTCACATTTGCTGAACTTAGAGTACAACTGGTGTTTTATTAACATTTCCAGCACAATCCTTAAATGTTATTTATGTTCTTCCTAGTTTTTAGAATAGATTAAAATGTCATCTATGATTATAAATACAAAATTATCCAGGAAAGGATGGAATATACCACGCATTAACCTCATAAAGGTTGCTGGTGCATTTGTTAACCCAAAGGGTAACACCACAAATTCATAATGCATGTACCTGGTAGGGAAAGAAGTCTTGTAAATGTCTTCATCCTTGATTCGGATCTGGTGATATCGAGATCTTAAATCCATTTTAGAAAATACTGTGGCCCCCTTCACCTGATCGAACAGATCATCAATCCTTGGTAGAGGATATTTATTTTTCACTGTTAACTTATTGAGATGTCTATAGTCCATGCACATTCACATGGTTCCGTCCTTCTTCTTCACGAACATCACTGGTGCTCCCCAAGGGGACACACTTGGACGAATATAACCTTTGTCCAACAGTTCCTATAATTGCATTTTTAATTCAGTTAATTATGGAACACTCATTCTGTAAGGATCCCTTGACACAGGTGATGCTCCTGGCATTAATTCTATGGTGAAATCAATATCTCACCTTGGTGGTAATCCAGGGATATTTTCTTGAAAAACATCCATGTATTCTTGTACCACTGGTATGTTTTCCATCATAGGTGATTTTAACTTGGAATTTTCATATCCCACCTAGATGGCATAAATCTAACATCCCTTCCTCATACACTTATTCATCTGGGACACTGTAATAGGACGTAGCTATAGGGGTTTCTTGATCCCTTGAATCTCTTTGCGTGTACCATCTTGCATTCTATAATAGAAAATCTTTTCTTTGCAGTCCACTAGGGTCCAATGTTTTTCTAGCCAATCCATGCCTAGCAAAACATCATAAGACCCTAATGGAAGTATGTTCAAGTCCACGTTTAATTGTTGTTCTGCAATTTTTAATGTATAGTTTGGAATCTTGGAAGTTACCTTTATTTCTGCTCTTGTGGCTAGTTGTACCAGCCAAGGGTTTTTGAATTTCTGCCCTTTCAATTTACAAATTTCCACTAATTTTGGATTAGCATAACTTAGAATTACACCTGGGTCTACCAAAATAGAAACAAATTGAGACAGTAATTTACCTTCCAACTCTATCATTGTTCGATGAAAATATGGCTGTCGATCCTCCAACGCCGTGTTGATACGAGGTATGTTTCGAGCCACATCGCCTACTGTAGAAGCCTCCTGTAAATTTGCAATTGTTTCACTTCTTGCTTGCTGTGGAAAATTTTTGTAATAATGTGCTTCACCACACTCCCAACACTGTAGGGGTGGTTTAGTTACTTGCCCTTGCTCAGGCTAGCTAGATGCCTCTTTAGGCCTCTCTTCAGCTGGCCATCGGGTTCTTTGGTGATTTTTGCCAAATTGTTTACTAACAGAACTTCGTGCAAAATTATTAAAGTTATTGTTTTTGGTGCATTTGAAATTTGAGCTGCTTTTCTGTCCTTTCCTTGGCTGCCAACTTTTGCCAACCTACCATTTTGCCTTGGACTGCTGATAGCACATTCGTGCCTTACGAATGGCTTCGTCCATGGTTTTGGGATTTACAAATTCAATTCGCTCCTTCATATGTGTTGGCAAGCTACTCATAAATCTTTGTACCTTGGCCTTTTCATCTCAGAGATATGGAACATATCTTAACATAGAGGTGAACTTATTTATATACTCGTCCATGGTCATATATCCTAGCTTCAATTCATGAAATTATTTAGATTTATCATCATAAAAACATTATGCTATATACTTATCTTTAAAGTATTGCTGGAACGATTCCCAGGTAACGTCTTGGTCCTCAATGCTGCGAACATTCTTTACTTCTTCCCACCACAAAGTGGCTTTCTCTCTTAACTGATATATGGCCAATCTGGCCTTCAGGTTGCTGCTATACTCATACAACTGAAAATATTTTTTCGTATTTATCAACCAAGCCTCTACCACTTCCTCAACTTCACCATCAAATGTTGGTGGTTTTATTTTTCGAAACTCCCCCTGAAGCTCCACTTTTTGCTTCCTAACTTCTTGCTGATCCAACAAATTGCCAGATTCTGGTTCATTATAGTTTTTATTCTTATTGCTTCACTGAGATGGGCTTCTTTCCACTTTATCAGTGGTGTGGTCCCTTGTTTGTCACTCATCACCTTCTTTCATTTCCCTATGAGCACTAGGGTGTTCAATTCCTTAATTTTTCTTGTCTGACAGGCTCTTGAGTATCTTTTCTTTCTCTTGCATCAAGCGCTCATTATCACTTCGAACCCGCACCATTTGTTCTTGTAGCTTCTGTACTGTATTCAACAATATGTTGGTTTGATGTTTTTTTTCCTCCAGCAATCTACTTGTTTGCTGGTGCTGATCCACACTCAGCTGAACCCACATCTCAGGGCTCACTACTAGTTGTGTTTGGGGTTCCCCAGTGTTCTGGGGTGGTTCTTGCGTTGATCCCCTTATCATGATGTTTCCTGTTATGCTTCTTTTATGTGCATTAGTATACACACAATTTAATCGTTAGTTGACCCTTAGGGTCCCAGCGTATGAATGCTGCCCTGATACCACTTGTAACACACATGTTGGGGTTCCTATGTTTTGGCAAATTTGGCAATACCAAAAGATAAGACAACATAAAACCACTTTTAGACCCTAGGATCTAGCCCTCCTAGGTCCAGAGAGGGATCTCTCTATAATAGTCAAAGTATATATGTCTTTGAAAGCTCAAAATGAGATGTTAGGCTAGTTATGAGGCACAAAGGGGGGTTTTAAAGTGATTTGGTTGGTTGGTTGCTGGGTTGGTCATGAGATCATGGAATGAGAAAGTAATGGGAGAAAAGGAAAAAAACAACAGGATGTTTCAGCAAAGAGGATAGGTCAAGAAAGTGCCATCCATTGGGCTATGGAGTCATGAAAGGTAATTACATGCAACAACTAGCCAAAGCTTTCCAAAGGGCAAGTCATCTAATACTAAAGGATCTTCTTAGATTAGATGGTGAGATGGAACATTAAGGATTAAAAATTAAAGAAGGAAAGCAACCTAATTTCTGTCTATGGATCAGGTCAGAGGTCATTTAACTCCAGACCTGCTTTAGCATGCTCCAAAGGAAAAATAGAGATAAGTTTAACAAAGAGATCTTAGAAAGGCCAGCTGGTCGTACAAGGATCCTAGTGGACATGGCTAACTCTAATCCCTAGTGTTCCTGAATCTTCCAGATTAAACCCAACAAGAACATCTAAGGATAGATTCATTTAATCCATACATCAGCTAGCAGGCAATGACATCCACTACACTGGTTAAATTAACTGAAACCAACCCTTAGATAACACATTAAGCAGAAAACATCTAAGGCAAGGAGAGCAAAAGCATAGGGTGCCTAACAAGGGAAAATCCTATGCCAGATTTCTGATGCAAGCCAGTAGAACAACGAACAACATGAAATGTAATGAACAAAGTAAGAAAAACATCACCAATAGTAATAGACCAGGATCTTGTGAAATGTGCTTGATTAATGATGCAAAACCAGTCATATACACTGAGCTTAATGGCTAATACAGTCCAGACTTCTCCTCCCAGCCTATTACAATACAAAATACTCTGCTACTCCCTCCCAAGACTATTCTAACAGTCCAAATGAATCCCTCTAACAGCAACAACAACAGCCGAACAACCACCTTTACAATATGTTCCTGGGGATTTTATAGGGGAAGAGAAAAAACAGGAGTCGATACAAATTAAATGTGGTCATTAAGACAGAGTGGTGGAAGAGCCCGAGCCCACTCCGCTTAATAGCACCTGCATTGTTGTAAGTACTCTGTAGACCAGTTTGGAGATCTCTGTCAGGTCGATTTTGACCTCTGGTATTTATTTGGAGTCCTTTCTGGCTGTCTGGAACTCCTGCGCTAGCCTTCTGAAATAAATGCACTGGGTGAAAAGTCCGCAAGGCCTCCATGCTTCATCATGGTGGTCCTGACAGTCTTTAAGAGGTTTCTGTCAGTGAAAAACATTTAAGGGCTCGAGGAGGCATGGAGACTTCTGTAGGAAAGTGTCCATCTAGGAGAAACGGTGCTTTGCCGACATTAAACACAGATATGGCTCGTTTTGTGTGAATTTGGTTTTCATACTGCGCTCTCATCCTTTGATCACGGGATTAAGTGTTAAATCTTCAATTAACAGGTCTAGCCCCTTCTAATCCGTCTCTGCTATCTCATTTGGCCGCTAAATTGGCCTCTCGGTGACCCCTTCACAATGAAATAAACTTGTCACAAAACCCGGGCAGTGGTGGAGAAACGCTGCGGAGGCTGGAGGAGTGGTGGTGGAGCAGTGGAGAAACAGTAGAAATAATGGAAAGTGGCGGAGAAATGATCGCACAGCGTAAAGCCCAAAGGTTAAAGTTTGGGCGAATTACAAAGTAAAACACGGAAAAACAATGGAGCGGAGCCTTTGGACATGGGGCCCGGCTTGGGTTACAATCGCAATCGGGAAGGTTAGCGGGATGACACAAAGGAACTTGCGATTGCGATTGTGCGGGGAGTGCATGGACCGTTGGATTCGGCGGGAATATGGACGGCCAGGATGAGATCGGAGGGGAGGTGCGATCGGTCAATTGGAGGAAGGGTGCGATCGAGTCATCAGAGGGGAGGACTGTGATCAGGCGGATCGGAGGTCAGACTTGCGATTACGCGATCGGGCAGAAGGTGCGATTGGAGTTACGTTGCGATCAGTCGTATCGCAAATATTTGTGACGCGATCAATCGCATCGCAAATATTTGTGATGCGTGATTGGAGCATCCACAATATAACATGCGATTGAAACATATTTGCGATTGCAATTAATATGCGGCGGGGTTATATATGTAATACCAAACTTTATAATAAAGTTTATGGGTATGGAAAGGGGAAATGGTTTAAGGGGTGGGACTTATAATAAACGTTAATGTTGTTTATTATAAGGTTCTAAGGGGTATGGTCGGGGAAGTGGTTAAGAGGCGGAAAAGGGGCTAGGCCCTATTATAATGCTATAAGTGGGTTTTGGCCCATTTTAATGAAATTTAAGGGTTAGGAAGGGGAACGATAAGGGAAAAGGGGGAAAATAACCCAACAAGGGGTGAGGGTAAAATTTGAAGGATATTTTAGGGAGATTTAAGAGGACTAAGGGGGAAATATAAGGGGAGGCATGGAAATGGAACAAAGGTTTAGAAGGGATGAAATAAAGGGATAAAGGAGGCCTTTTGGCATTTCTTCACAAACAGAGAGGCTTTATAATGGAAATCGGCAGAGGGGATTTTATCAAGGGACAAAGGTGCCAGGGGGCTGCAAGGATGATGTGTTTTCAGAGGAAATGCATTCCTTGAAGGCTCGTAAAACATTTAGCCCCCTATTTGCTTGTCAAAATTTATGGGGGTGCTAATAGTGGCTCCACATGGGGATGGCTTCTTCTTGAAGGAGTCAAGAATCCAGAGAATGATCTTTGGTGTAGGCCAGATGCCTAATGCTTGGCACATCCCTTTCTTTGATTTCCAACTCCCACAAATATGATAGATCAGTAGAAAAATTCCCAAACAATCTACCTACCCATCCTACAGTCCTAACATTGTTCTTCTTCTGGGTGCATTTGGACTAGCAGACCCTTTACATCATTTTTTTTTTTTTATAACAGAAAATAAACCTATTCTAAATCTACCCTTATTACTCCATGAGACCAGATTATACTGTTGGTCTCACATGTTCCTCTACCTAATATAATATCTGCTAGGATTAGACTGTCCAACAGATTTCTTCTCTACATTCTAAGACAGAAATTGAAAAACAGCCAAGCCAGGATTAGACTGTCTGGCTTGCTGGACTTTGCAGAAATTAAAACAAATAACTACATGCTCATAGGCTAAGCTTTATTTCAGACCTCCTACCTACCCTACTCTAACTGGAAATCTCTGATGCTCTAGGTGATACAATAATGCCAATGCAGCCAGTCAAGTAATAACAGAAAGGGGAAGAAGAACTGACTGCTCATTAGAGACAACCATAGGATGCTCTGCATGTGGATCTTCGAAACTGAGGCCACCAACCAATTCTGATGTATTTGTCTCTATCAAAATATTGATGCTTGAGGAGCTGAGCCAACCAGGGCCTCCATGTATTCTGCCACAGGATCAATAAAAACATGATGTAAACCCTTTTCCTCAAAACCTCCCATGAATAGTAGGCTGTCTTCATCCTGGGCAGTTTTAATCACTGCATCTGTATTGAGGCCTTCGTAATCACACTCCTTCTTTTCCTGGTTGGGAGCTTTTGGCAGGTAAGTATCAACCAGGCACACCTTTTCTTCCGCCGGATCAAGGCAAATATTTCTGTGGGAAAGAAGATCTCCCTCATCTTCATTGCAGCCTGAGCCGGAGGGCTCATCATATATGGCTGGGCTGTCTTTCTCTGACCCTGGCTCATTCTGCTGGAGTGGACTCAACTCTGTGAAAAAATTAACACATTCTTGAGTGGGGGTTTCTTTGATTACCTCAATCCTTTCGGGATAAGGCTCCAGATATTCATTCCGCTCAAGATTTTTTTTACCCTTTTCCTCCTTGTCCTCTGCGCTGAAGAGCTGCTGGCTTCCGTCCTCTTGGCAAGTATGACTGATGTTCGGATATAAAACAGAGAGAAGATTCAATGAATCTCCGTCTGCCATCATGCTTTCAATGCTTTCTCCTTCAGTATCATAGACAGCCTGCATTGGCTCGTATTTTTCTTGAAGTTGATGGTCGTGATATTCCTCCCATGAATCTACCGATGATGGCCCTGAAAGTTCAGTTTCCCCTTGGAAAAGATTATCATCAGTCAGATCAACATCAAAGAAATCATAATTATGATCATGGTCACCCACCAAGTCTTCAGGACTCTCAGCAAGTCTTTCTTCACAGAAAACTACAAACTCATCTTCTGATTCAAAATTATGTTCATCATACATGCTTTGCATGTAACTCATGTCTCGCAGTGATCTAGTTTATCTTTCTTGAGGACAAGGAGCAGATCTTTTCCAATCATATTTTTTGATTTCAGTCTCATATTCCTCCTCTTCTATGTTCAGCAGAGTATTGGCAATCTCTATCATTCTTTCTAGCTTGTTTTCTAAAGAGATCTGCCTTAGTTGCTCTGCCCGACCTCTCTTTGTGGCCTTTAATCTTTCCTCCCTACACTTTACGTTGTACTCGAGAGTGAGTGCTATATTATGCATTTCCTCTAGGCTCGAAGGCTCTCTTTCCTTAATATGGAATTCCACCTCAGGATCAAAAGAACTAGGATAGTGCAGTAGTGCCCATCCCAAAGGTGGCTTTATATCTGAAGGTATTGCATCATATACCTTATTAAACCTAGCTGAAAAATTCTACACTGTCTCTCCTGGCTGCCTTCTCAAATTCTGATATTCTTTTAGGATGAGGAGAACATTCTTCGGGGCTGCCCACCTATCAAGGAAAACTTGAGAAAATTGATGAAAGCTGAAAATGCTTGCCACTGGAAGGCCTTTGAACCATCTCTTAACATTTCCTTGTAATGATAGGGAAAACATTCAGATGCACACATAATCTTCTTCTATTTCATACAACTCAAGCAAATCCTCAAGGTTTTGAACATGTTCTTCAGCAGTGACCCCTTTATTTTCTCCATCAAAATGAGGCAGTTGGTTTATAAGTTCTGAAGGAAGGGGTCGGAAGATAAGAGGTAAAACCAGAGGCTTATATCTTTCTATGACCTTTGTAGGTGTAGGTGGTGTAACAGGAGGATCATGAATGCTTGCAGTTTCTTTAGGAGTTGGGGATATTACATGAGGCTCTTGTTCCACCAGGTCTTTCACAGGAGTACAGGTCTCCTCATGGTCTGAAGACTGAGACTTGAGATCTTTCCCACTTTCATTGTGGGTCTCATCTTTGTACACCTGATTAGGCTTAAAGTAGGACAGAACATAGTGGTAGAAAAAGACAATGAATTCTTTAAAGCAAATCCAACCCATGTGTTCTATCCTTCTATGAGGTCTGGCCATATTTCAGGTTCTTCCTCCAGTAGAGTCTTTGAGAGTTATGGAGTGTGGAGTCACAAGGTGGATGAGTTTGACTGTTTGTAGCAGACTGCTTTCCACCATCAGCAATTGAAAGCCAATCTAACCAGAGATTTTGGGTCTTTGAGTGCCTAAGAATGTTTAAGGTGAAATGCACTCAACTCCCCAGCGGAGTCGCCATTATGTTGGGGTTCCTATGTTTTGGTAGATTTGGCAATACCAAAAGATAAGACAACATCAAACCACTTTTAGACCCTAGGATCTGGCCCTCCTAGGTCCACAGAGGGATCTCTCTATAATAGTCAAAGTATATATGTCTTTGAAAGATCAAAATGAGATGTTAGGCTAGTTATGAGGCACAAAGGGGGGTTTTAAAGTGATTTGGTTGGTTGGTTGCTGGGTTGGTCATGAGATCATGGACTGAGAAAGTAATGGGAGAAAAGGAACAAAACATCAAGATGTTTCAGAAAAGAGGATAGGTCAAGAAAGTGCCATCCATTGGGCTATGGAGTCATGAAAGGTAATTACATGCAACAACTAGCCAAAGCTTTCCAAAGGGCAAGTCATCTAATACTAAAGGATATTTTTAGATTAGATGGTGAGATGGAACATTAAGGATTGAAAATGAAAGAAGGAAAGAAACCTAATTTTTGTCTATAGATCAGGTCAGAGGTCATTTAACTCCAGACCTGCTTTAGCATGCTCCAAAGGAAGAATAGAGATAAGTTTAACAAAGAGATCTTAGAAAGGCCAGCTGGTCGTACAAGGATCCTAGTGGACAGGGCTAACTCTAATCCCCAGTGTTCCCAAATCTTCCAGATTAAACCCAACAAGAACATCTAAGGACAGATTCATTTAATCCATACATCAGCTAGCAGGCAATGACATCCACTACATTGGTTAAATTAACTGGAACCAACCCTTAGATAACACATTAAGCAGAAAACATCTAAGGAAAGGAGAGCAGAAGCATAGGGTGCCTAACAAGGGCAAATCCTATGCCAGATTTCTGATGCAAGCCAGTAGAACAACAAACATCATGAAATGTAATGAAAAAAGTAAGAAAAACATCACCAATAGTAATAGACCAGGATCCTGTGAAATGTGCTTGATTAATGATGCAAAACAAGTCATATACACTGAGCTCAATGGCTAATACAGTCCAGACATCTCCTCCCAGACTATTACAATACAAACTACTCTGCTACTCCCTCCCAAGACTATTCTAATAGTCCGAATGAATCCCTCTAACAACAACAACAATAGTCGAACAACCACCTTTACAATATGTTCCTGGGGATTTTATAGGGGAAGAGAAAAAACAGGAGTCGATACAAATTAAATATGGTCATTAAGACAGAGTGGTGGAAGAGCCCGAGCCCACTCCGCTTAATAGCACCTGCATCGCTATAAGTACTCTGTAGACCAGTTTGGATATCTCTGTCAGGTTGATTTTGACCTCTGGTATTTATTTGGAGTCCTTTCTGGCTGTCTCGAACTCTTGCGCTAGCCTTCTGGAATAAATGCATTGGGTGAAAAGTCCGCAAGGCCTCCATGCTTCATAATGGTGGTCCTGATAGTCTTTAAGAGGTTTCTGTCAGTGAAAAACATTTAAGGGCTCGAGGAGGCGTGGAGACTTCTGTAGGAAAGTGTCCATCTAGGAGAAACGGTGCTTTGCCTACATTAAAGACAGATATGGCTCGTTTTGTGTGCATTTGGTTTTCATACTGCACTCTCATCCTTTGATCACGGGATTAAGTGTTAAATATTCAATTAACAGGTCTGGCCCCTTCTAATCCGTCTCTGTTGTCTCGTTTGGCCACTAAATTTGCCTCTCGGTGATCCCTGCACAATGAAATAAACTTGTCACAAAACCCGGGCAGTGGTGGAGAAACGCTGCGGAGGCCGGAGGAGTGGTTGCGGAGCAGTGGAGAAACAGTAGAAACAATGGAAAGTGGTGGAGAAATGATTGCACAACGTAAAGCCCAAAGGTTAACATTTGGGTGAATTACAAAGGAAAACATAGAAAAACAATGGAGTGGAGCCTTTGGATGTGGGGCCCGGCATGGGTTACAATCGCAATCGGGAAGGTCAGCAAGATGACACAAAGGAACTTGCGATTGCGATTGGGCATGGAGTGCGCGGATCGTTGGATCCGGCAGGAAGATGGACGGCCAGGATGAGATTAGAGGGGAGGTGTGATCAGTCAATCGGAGGAAGGGTGCGATCGGGTCATCGGAGGGGAGGACTACGATTGGGTGGATCGAAGGTCGGACTTGTGATTACGCGATCGGGCGGAAGGTGCGATTAGAGTTACGTTGCGATCAGTTGTATCGAAAATATTTGCGACGCGATCAATCGCATCGCAAATATTTGTGATGCATGATCGGAGCATCCACAATATAACATGTGATTGAAACATATTTGCGATTGCGATTAATATGCGGCGGGGTTATATATGTAATACCAAACTTTATAATAAAGTTTATGGGTATGGAAAGGGGAAGTGGTTTAAGGGGTGGGACTTATAATAAACGTTAACGTTGTTTATTATAAGTTTCTAAGGGGTATGGTCGGGGAAGTGGTTAAGAGGCGGAAAAGGGGCTAGGCCCTATTATAATGCTAAAAGTGGGGTTTGGCCCATTTTAATGAAATTTAAGGGTTAGGAAGGGGAACGATAAGGGAAAAGGGGGAAACTAACCCAACAAGGGGTGTGGGTAGAATTTGAAGGGGATTTTAGGGAGATTTAAGAGGACTAAGGGGGAAATATAAGGGGAGGCATTGAAATGGAACAAAGGTTTAGAAGGGATGAAATAAAGGGACAGAGGAGGCCTTTTGGCATTTCTTCACAAACAGAGAGGCTTTATAATGGAAATCGGCAGAGGGGATTTTATCAAAGGACAAAGGTGCCAGGGGGCTTCAAGGATGATGTGTTTTTAGAGGAAATGCATTCCTTGAAGGCTTGTAAAACATTTAGCCCCCTATTTGCTTGTCAAAATTTATGGGGGGGCTAACAACACACACTACCAAAATAAATAAATAAAAAATTTACTTCTTACTCTACAGTTAAACTTACTATCCAAAAATTTATTACACTTAATATAATTCTACAACTACGATATGATTTATCTTTTAAATCCCAAGACCCAACCAAGGTTTTCTATAAAGCTTCTAAACTTTAATCAACATATAATTATAAATTATCGCCCACCACGGAATACTTGTCACATTATATGTTTTTTTTTTTAAGGGTTAATGTATTATTCCGTCGAATCTAAACTTTAATTTTAGCATAGAGTTTACAACTTGCATATGGCAAGATTTTTATCCTTGTTACTACCGAATAAAGTGGCACGTCCTCGCAATTAAATGCAAAATGTAATGATTATTAAAATCAACGAAAAGTTGTAAGATTTACCATGATTTCCTGCGTTTTTCGACGGTATTTTCCTGAGATCTTCACCGTCAAATTTTGGAAGATTGATGGTTGTCGTTTAGGCGGGAATTTGCATTCTTAACCCCGCCAACCCTAGGTGTTACTGAATTTTTTCATTGTGCCTGCGTTGTGTAGTTCTTCCACTTTGAGGGTTTATCACCACCACGTTTTCTTTCCAAGCTTCAGCTCTGCCAGTAATGACATTTCATTCCATTTTGTGAGGATCTCAAAGGTGTAGCATCCCTTGGCTTTGCAGCATAATGAAATGGAGGTTCCATTGCAGAACGCAATGAGGTTCCGGTGGAATTTGTTCTTCGTTTCCATGGTTATTCCTTCCATTTTGGTTCATGTGATCCTCACTACCCACAGCTCAGGTAAATTATTCCACTCTCCTTGCATATACAAGTTTTTTTTCTTTCATGCATAACGAATTTTTAGGGTTTAACTCCTGAACCAAATTCCACATTAATTGTGTTTCTTGGTGTTTTGAAGGATTTCAGTGCTAGGATCAAAATTTCATGGCGAATCTTCTCCACAGGTAAATTCCGTATCAGATCCTTATTGTTTTAATACAGTTCTTTGTTTGAATATGAATATGTTTAGTGTCTTGAAAATTTTCTCACAGATTAATTTTCACGACCATTTGTTACAAGTCCACTCTTTCACCGGTTGGTCGTTTTCCTACATCGAAATATCATTTTGAAATACCAAATTGCTTCAGTGCATTGCTAATACATCTAGCTCACCTTCCAGGTACTCCTAATGTTTTCACTCAGACTCAAAAGTCCTATTTGTCTCAAGCAAACCTCTAGCCTTTTTGGGGGTTTATGAACCCAATCTCGGCTCTACCTAAGGAGTTTTCTGTCGGCATTATTTATGTTTTGGTTCATTTTACATATTGTAAAGTTTTAAAAGATAGTATCCAGCCAAAATATTTGAGGCCTCAGATAGTCTTTCCCTTATACTCCTATTTCTATACAATTTCTTCGTGCTTTTATTATGAAGGATTTACCGAAGGGTTCATTTCTAAATTTAGACTCTTAGTTTGCAATCTTGAAATGGAAAATTCTGTTAAGATTTACTTTTGGAACAATTTTTTTTTCGTTTGGACTGTATGTAATATTTTTACTCACAGTGGCCTAATTGCTATTTAATGGAATGTAAAGTTTGTTTTTGCAAGAGTTTGAACATGTTCCACTTCTAGTTTTCGATATGTTTATTTTCCTTGGTTCATTCGAATTGATAATATGTAAATATGCTCGACAATCAAGTCTTAACCCTGTTTACTTGAAAATATTTTTTTACTCTCCTTACAGTAGTTTAAAATCTCTAGTTTTGGTTTCTTTTGTTACGATACATATATTTCTGTCTATTCCTTTTTACCTTAAGTGATTGTCTCGGTGACCGGACCACCTACAGTTTTTTCCATGTATAGTTATTTAGAGGAGGCGATGAGTACTGGGCTAGGGTTTCATCTCCATTCCCAGAACCAAAAGCTCTCTCTGTACTAGTTATTTAGAAAATATTCTTTCTAAAATTCTATTTTCCTTTCACAACAGTTTATAAGTTTAATAAATGTTCTTGAATCATTATGTCTCTCTACCCTAGAAATTTTGTTGACATCCTGAAATATAAATGATCTTTCCAGCAAGAGACATTCTATGTTCAGTTGTCTAATTTTTCTGGGCTCTGATTCTACTTTTGATATTTATCTGCTGTAATTTCAAGTAACTCACAGACAATAATTGTTTCTCTCATATAAATGTACACAAAACTATTCTACAAAATATTATAGAAATAATTAGAGAGTTAGCAAGTGTTTGCTGAGCTATCTATAATCAATCACTTGTCACCTTTCCACAAGAAATAAAATGTTCAAAATATAAACATCTTTCTCCTGAAATCAAACAACACTTAACTGTGTACAAATAGCTTGCAAACAATCTTCTTGTCTAGTTAATTCTAAAATAACAGTCACTTATCTGAAAGTTTATTTGGTTTTTTGTGTCCACCCAACCTTCAAGAGAGGAAATTACGTCCTCCTCTTGCCCCTGTTCTCCACTCCTGAAGAGGTACAGGTTGACAATAGAGTTTTTTACTGTTGCCTCAGGACTCCAAGTCCATCCAGTGCCAAAAAACTTCAGGACATTGCTAAGTGATTTCCACTGGTCTCTACCAGCTCAGGAAAATATTCAATCCTTCCTTAGCCCATGAAAAAAACCCCCATTTCTCACTGGGATGATTCTCTTATCCCCAGAGGAGCAAGTAAATGTTCAAACTGTCCAACCATGTTTCAGTTCTTAGAAAGCATTTACCATCAGCCTTTTTACTCTTTATGGAATTAATTTCCATAAATAATTTTATTATTCACAATTAAAAAGAAAATAACTTTGCTAGCAAAACATTAATTGTCTCAGCTTTTTTCCTTAAACAAATAATAAAATTTCATTTAACTAGTTAACAACTAGTTGACATTAAATGCAGCTGTCACACCGCCGCTTGAGTGTAGGAACACTACTTAGTTGATCGACTTGGTCATGATTACAGATACCAAAATATGCAGCAGGAGAATTATCACAATCAAATAATTTTCGAAATCATATCGATACATTGTGCAATGCTCACTTCTAGATGAGTTGTACCATTATTCTACGAAACCTAAATTATTTCGCTAAGATATGTAATTCCCTGAGAAGTTTTCCAATGATGTGTTTTAAAATATCTAAAACCTAAAAAGATACTGTCTATTGTAAATTTCCAATGCATGAGCTACTAAATGTGAAAATGGAAAGTGGAAAAATACGTCACTGCTATCGGTGTTCCAAGGATACAATTTATGGTCAAAATCTGACTCAATAAGTTGTAATATTTGTATTTTTTAAAAATAAAATTTTAAAATTTCACATTTTAAAATTTATTGGTTTAGTTATTATGAATGAATAATATTACATCAAGAAATAAAGAAGAAATAGTATGGAGTCTAAATGTATCTACTGATAAGGTAACAACTAAAGAAGTATATGAAGCAATTACTTAGAAATAAAAAATGGTGGCATAAATGTATTTGGAAATGGCATGTCTTTTTTTAAGCTTAAATACTTTGGTTGGGTAGTTTTTGAAAACAAAAATTGACTTGGTACAACTACATCAATAGGGGAATTTATGGGTGTTCTTTACAGTGAATAAAATGAAATTATTGATCACTAATTTGTTTCATGTCAGGTCTCCAAACTTGTACAGAAGAATATATTTTAGATCTTAAAACCCTTATGTATACGGAAAAACTTCCACCTTTCAAGGTAGTTTATTGAAGTGGTATTTTCCACTTAAATATTTTATAGTTCTTCCTATTTTTGTGAATGGCACATTAGGTGACAAACACCCAATGGATTGTGCTTTGTTTGAAAAATCACACATATCTCCATCAATTGTTGTCTTGGAGGTTGTTGGTTACTTTAAGGATTTTCATAGATAGTATAAGCACAATGTAATCATATACTCGTTCCTTCTCAACATAACTTTCAAGATAGGTTACTGCTAGTTTTTTTTTAATGGTGCATCTTAGTTTGATTCATGTGGAGCATATATAATTATATACTTACTTACAATGGAAGCTGAGCTAACTCTGGTAGTGTACAAACACTATAGCAAAATTTTACTATACTTTGCACTAATAAATGGTCTTTCTTTATTATAGGTTGTTGGTGATTTCAACTCGCAGTATCTTTTTGGCAAGACGAAACTCAAGAGTTGAAAGTAAAGTTTCATGCCATCTCTTTGGGACATATTTTTGGCCAACATAACTCACAAGTTGAAACGTTGTACAACCTCGCATTAAATGGTCTAATGAGGTATGAATAAGTAACGAACTATAATATTTTTGAAAGAGGCTTCTTACATGCTTCTAATATATCTTCTTGAACACATGTCAAATAAAATGATAAAAAATATCAATATGTTTGTTCTTCTTTTGAAATATTGGGTTCGTGGTCATTTTAATAGCACATTGATTATCACAAATCAACTAAGTAGGCTATTATGTCTTCTAAAATTCTTCTTAACCATACTTCTTCACAAGATGCTATTGCTGCTTATTTATACTCTACTTCGACTATGGAAAGAGAAACTAAATGTTATTTTCTAATACTCCCAACAACTGGTAGTGAGGCCATGAAAAATGAATATCCTAAGCCATAGCCAACAGTACCAAGCAAATATCTCAAAATCCTCTTAACTAAATTCCAATGCAATTCCTTGGGTTCTGACATAAATATGGATACCATATTGATTGCAAAATATATATTTAGTTTAGTTGGAATTAGGTAGATAATACTTCAAGACAATGAACTATATAAAGTAGCAATAATTGGATTGAAGTCACCATTTCTGTATAACTTCAACCCAACATCCAAAGGAGTTGAAACAAGTTTGCAACTCATATGTTGAAATTATTTACAATATCCCAAGTATGCTTGGATTATGACATAAAAATGTGATCATCCTTTTACCATACTTGAATTCCCATGAAATAATGCAAGTCACCAAGATCTTTCATTTCAAATTCTATAATAATATATGAATTAAACCTATGAAACAATTTAAAATTGTTCATTGTATATATCATATCATTAACATAAAGTGTAACAATAATAATTTCTTGTAATACCTTAAGTATAGAAATATTAGTTTAAGATGAACTCTTGGCTAAACCACGATCCTCGAAATACTAATCAATTCTTGAATACCAAGCATTTGGTGTTTTCTTCCACCTATACAAAGGTTTCTTTAAAATGTACACATGATCTTCTTTAACTATATTTTCAAAGCCGTCAATTTATTCTACATATATTTCTACATCTACATAACCATTTAAGGGTGCTGACTTAATATCTATCTAATAAATTATCCACTTATTGTGTAGTCGACTAAAAAAAATTCTTGATTGTATCCATCCAGGCTACTAGAGTAAATGTGTCTATATAATCAATCCCTTCCTTTCAAGCATATCCTTTGGAAACTAAATGAGTAAATTCTTATCAATTAAACCTATGATTTGTACTTAGATTTATATACCCATTTAGTGTCAATTACATGTGTTTTCCTTTAGGTAATTTGACCAAGTACAAAGTATCATTCTTCACCAAAGTATTGAACCCTACTTCCATGACTTCATTTGATTATTTTTATTTGATGTTGCTACATAATTATCTTAATTTTCCATCTTCATTACTTTAGCCATCAATGCAAAATTTATAGTTGAATTTTCAGATCTAATAATTATTTTCTCAAATTTTCTATACATATCACTTTTAGAATGACCTTTGGTTAGCTGCTTACAATTTTTCTTATAATAACATTGAATCCACTACAAATTTTTCCTCATATTTATTTTATTTTATTTATATATTTTATGGTTCATAAATTTCTTTCTCATCAAAGACAACATTTTCACTTATTATGATTTGTTTTTCATGAGGATCAAATAATCTGTAACTTTTTATTTCAGTACTATATCTAATAAAGATACACTTCATACATTTATCATCCAATACTTTTCTCTTTTCCTTCCACACATGTGAATATACTATGTTAAAAAAATACTTTCATATCTACAATAAGCTTCTTCTAGAGTCAAATTCAATATTTTTCTCATAGGAAATTTGTTGAGAGTATAAAAAATTGTGAGAATTGCTTCAACCCCTTTACAACAGACTTTCTTTTAAACATTATTTATTCCATTTCAATAATGATACTATTCTTTTGTTCAACTATTTATTTTTGTTGACGAGAGTATGAATGGGTAAACTCTTGCCTTATTCCATTTCATCTACAATAATTCAAAAATTCATTTGAATGGTAGTCTTCTCCATTATCTGTTCTTAAGCTAAGAATCTTAAAACCACTCTACTTTTCTACCATTTCCTTTAAAACAAGGAGATAATAAAACACATCAGATTTTTCCTTTAGAAATTAAACCCAAGTCTTCTTGGAATAATCATTAAAAGATCATTATTCTAATAATTAATAAATACCACATTTTATTATTTTTTCACATTAAAGTGGTAAATTAGTGACTACTTTGAATGATGTTTTACAGAAATAAGAATGAATTACTGTGTAATTCCTTTGATAATCAATATGAAGTTTACATGTGACAATTACAATAAAAAAATTAATAACAAAAAAATATTCCAATGTCTAGTGTATTTAAAATATTTCAATTTAACACTTTATGTATTATAATTTTATTAGGGATTGTGTAATATTTTGTATGTAGCAAAAAAATAGTGTTGTATAGGGAGGGAATTAATACATAGCTTGTTATATTAAAAATAATGTTTCTCTTCCCATTCAACTTCATAATATTTACCCTTTCAATCAAAGCATTTGGATGGAAATCCTAGGCACCAACTTTAAGAGGATTTATATAGCTATTTTTTATTAGAAATTTGTGGGTTTATTTTTTGTAAAATAAACAATAAAAATAAAAATTTCTATTACTGAGAACAAGATATTCACATTTTTGAGAAATGAATGTAATATCCTCTTTCTATGAGACTTTAATGTTACAATTACAACTAACTATGCTATTATTCTAAGATCTAATTCCAATTGTAATCCTTTATGGATAGATGAAGACCTTATATTAATAAATAGGTATAGAAGAAACTTTGAAGACTTGATAGATAATTTTTTTGATGGCAAGCTTATCAAATTGTGTATTTCATAGGACCTCATTGTTTGCAGTGGCGTAATGAAATAGTTGAAATCCAACAATATGGATTTCAATCATGGGATTAGCAGTAGTGTTATGTCTTATGTGATTTTAGATATATGTTTCCAATGAAATAGTTAATTTGTACCTCTTATATGAGCATCCACGCCACTCCAACAATAGACCTTTAACCCTAAATGTAAACTTTGCCACAAAAAAAAGATCCATGAAAGAAAATTTTGATAATTAAAGGAAAGTCATTTTTTGAAATAATTAAATATCTTCTGAAAAGATTAAAATATGGATTTAAACATTTTAATTTATAAGGGAAACATCGAATACCTCTATCATAATTTTACTACTACCCTTTATACTTTCCATTAATAAGCTCTCTATCACTGTGTCAAAGAAAAAGAATAATACAATTGCCAACCCTTAGCATAAGGAATGTTAAATAGGTAGAACAACCATCATGGATGCTTCCATTGAATGTTTAAAAATAAAAAATGTAATGGCCACTCATCTAACCACATACAAATACCCAATATTGTTTTTTGGATAACTATAATTGAGGGTAGTGGGTGCTACACAATTGTAACTATATTCACATCAAAATATTTTTTAGCTTTGAAATGTAAAGTTAAAATAAATATTTTACTTTTTTAGTGAACTAGATGCTTATAACATTAATAATTCAAATAATTAGTTAATATATCACTTTGGGTAATGAAATATCTATATGTGTCAGACTTCAGTTTAGTTTTATTAAGAACTAGGTATTTAGGAATAAGGTTATTAATATGATAGATTATTGTGTATGATAACTTTCGGTGAAAATCACATGTAAGAAAATTTTGTCGACGAGTTTTGAATTAGACAGTGTGGTTCATCATCAAGACAAGATGAGAAATATGATCAAGAAACATGTTTAAATAGATAAGGACATCTCCAACTAGTCGTTGAAAAAAACGGCTAGTTTGACTAGAATGAGAAATTGAATAAATTTTTTATCATATTTTATTATTTTTTAATTTTAATTCTATTATATTTTAAATTTAATTTGATTATATTTGAATATAATCTAATATTAATACTTTCTTAATAATTTAATATTAATACTTTTTTAATATAATTTAATATTTTTATTATTTTAATACTTTAAATTATATGTTATATAATTAAAATTCATTAATTGCTAAAATAATAATAATAATAATAATAATAATAATAATAATTAATAAATTTAATATATATATATTTTTTTCTAAATAATATTGATCTATTAACAATGGTGTAAAGTTACAACGTGACCGAGGTCAAAAACTACTGCCCTGGGGATGGCAGAATTAACAGGAAAAGCACAGTTAAAGACTGCCCTTTGATAGGGAAACAAGTCTGGAAAAGTAGCCCAAAACCCTTGCAGGGGTTCACATAATAATTGTCCTAAAATTGCAGAGTGTGCATGGATTCAAAAATGAACAAAAACAAGCCAAAATTACACATAATCGGCCAAACAGAAACAAGCCCCATTGAATGGGGCACCACATAAAATAGACTATTCATCTGGAGGAACTTCTACGATGCGACACCAACCTGAAGTAAGCATATCCCTGGCAAGAGCATCTTCGGATTCAGAAGGTCCCTGATCAGCTGGCGCCATCACCACCTTAGGAACGCTGCGAGCTGGATCATCTGGAGGTTGCAACGATGCGCCACCTATCCCCATTTGAGGATTCGAAATTTGGTCAGAGTCCGGAATGAGGCCTGTTGGATAAGCGCTGGACTCCCTCGGCTAGGCCTCCTCTTGGAAGATGACCGTGAAGAGAACTGAAATTCTAGGACAATTCAGAGCGCTATCGAATGTGAAGCGCGCAGTACCAGTGGTGGGTGGAGGCACCGAGGCCTGAGGACGGGGAGCGAGAGAGTCTATAAAGTGCCCTCGCCCACTGCGAGTATGCAGGTAGTGGCCAGCCAGTAAACTGCTTGAGCGAGAAGGCGCGTCAGAAGAATGACTGGACATCGTGCTAGGAGGGCGGCCCCTGGTGCTGCCTCTGCGGCTCCTCATCCTGTGGCGCAAATGAGGCATGGAATAAGCAGGCGGGGGCTGAGTAGCAGCTGTGACAGAGTTATACCAACGCGAGAAGGAGCCAAAGGTCCGAGAAAAGTGCTCAAGATTCAACGATGTCGACTTCACCAGAGGATCAGAGCAGGGCACCAGGCTAGCTTCCCCCTCCAGACAGTAAGGGATAACCAGAATGGTAGAACCTACAACATATAAAATAGGAATTGAATTGAGGCTCAAGACCAAGAAGAAACGGGAGCGGTGCGACTGATTCTCAATTGAAAAATCAACGCCATTCCACCCATTATCCTCCCCACTCGCACATCGATAAGCCCCCACCATAATAGCTTCATTGAAGAAGAACGTAGACTCCATCATGTTGAAGCATGCGATGACAGAATCCAAAGCGGAATACATGGTATGAGAACCAGACACCCCATCAACCGTGCCTTTGAACTCTGCGAGGCGTAAATGTGAAGATCTATCTTACAAAGGCGAGATATCTTTCTTGTCCTGGGTGGGCAGGTGTTGATCCACCTTGCCATGCCCCTATCCCATCACATTGAACTCAAGTCTGCACACCCGCATCCGGGAATTAATAAATTTAATATTACTAAATATGTAATTTTCCAATTAAACCATAAGGATAATACTAATAATAAAAATCATACTAATAAAAATTAAAATAATAAAACAAAAGGAACAGACAGGGAGAGAGGAACTAGGAGCGAGAGAAGAGGGAATGACTAGAGGGAGCACAAGGGAAGGGGAAAAAACAACTAAGAGTGAAGGGCATGAATCCAACATCTGCTAACACTCCACCCATCATCCCTGTTAAGGTTAATCGACTTATTTTCGATTTCCAAGGCTTACCTCAACTTTCAGTGGTGGAAATGGTCAATCCTCGTAATAACCTTAGTATCTTCAATAAAAATGTGATGATTTGATTTTTCAGCATGCTCTGCTAAGGCAGAGGACTGAGATCTGCCATGTCTAAGGTCAACGACATGTTCATGAATTCTTTGATTAATTGATCGACCAGTTTCACCTATCTAAGGTGTCCCATAGGAACATTGAATCAAGTAAACACCCTTACCATCCTCAGGTCAAATCGGGTCCTTAACAGATCTAAGCGAAATTTGAATGGTGCAGAGATGTTTGAATGTTGAAGAGACATTATGTTTCTTCAATATCTTAGCGATTTTATCAGTAGTACCTTGGATAAATGGAAGGTGAACTCCAACTAACCAATCACAAGGATCTTTCTTAACCCTAGGACCTTTTTTGGCTTTTTGAAAAGCTCTAAGACATTGAGCCCTGCTATAAACGTTCTTACATAAGACATTTTATGGATCACAGAAGCCAAATTCCTAATAATGATAGATTATCCCAATGTTAAGATATTTTTTATCTTACTTACGTATATACACATTTATATATTTTTAATTGTATATCAATCATATGTATGCATACCAACTTACATATGCATACATTTGACCTAGGTGCTATATAGGTGTCATCCTTAAAGATGGAAATTCTCCTTTAGGTACTAACACTGAACATTGTATAATGCTATGTTCCAAGTTATGAGTAGAATCTCTCTCTCAAGTTTACTATTTTTATAGTAAGGGTTCCATTAAGGTTAATAAATCACTTGTCCATTTCTGGGTTAGATGTTGTTTAAACTATATTACTATTGATCCTAACCTTAGTGATGTTTGCAATAATAGTATAACAGACAAGGTGAAAAAAGAATCACAACACATAAACTAATATTTTGCATGCAATTCAGCCTTTACCTTATTGGGCATACCCAACCCCTTAACACTAGTTAAGGATGTGGGGTGTAACTAGAGCAACCTGTTTTGTAGATCGGTAGTAAAAAAACTTCTTTATTTCATCATTTTAAATCAAAATCATGACATGTTCATTGTCTCCTTCTCATTGAGAGCTTACCAACAATATAAATTATAATAATTCTAATCTCTAAGAAAAAAACGTTTTCTTGGTTAAATTATTATCCCTTTAAGGACCACATCATAAATCCATATAGTCCACTAGGCTTGACACATGGAAATCCTTGGCCACACAACACCCCTGTGTGATTCCACATATTCTCTCCAACTGTCATATGAGGCTACCACTATATTGGAAATTTCCAGGCATCGTGCCTTGCTAAATATTCTGAGTATCCGATATGTCGATATACCATGCCTCCACTTTTTTGATATGGATATATTGATATTGACATATTAATAATCCTTGCATTGTTATAGATCCACACATGTGGAAATATGTTAATATGAACATACCACCAATATACCAAGTGGCCCTTGGCACAAATATTTGATATGTTGATATATCATAGCAGGTTATTAGGATATTGGGACCTTCTTATAACCATGAAACTTTAGATTCCAAATAAGACAATGGGCTGATAACCACCTCAGCCTACTGACTTAACTTTCCACCTCAAATTTTCCCTGAAATCACCACTGGACATGAGTATGATATTACATGACCTTTCCCACATGGAAATCCTTATGTGTGTATTTAAATATCTAAATATTGATGAATTTACAAGGTTACACATCAATAAAATATTGACACGTCGATATGCTAATACACCAACTTGGCATGCCACATCATTCTCCATCCACTAATAATCACATGATGCATGGTGTGTGTTGACATGTCACCATGAAAGTGGAGTTATTGACATGTCATTGCACATGTGGAATTACTGACATGTCATTACATTTGTGCTACTCATAATTTGTCCCTACACACATGGAATTTCTAACATCTCACCACACATATGGAATTGTTGATATGTTTCCATACACACAGAATTATTGACATGTTCCTAGCCACATTGAAATGTTGGTACATGATACCTATCACTCACCTATTTCTACCTAGCATGTCAAGTCATCGAATTCGATTGAAAAGTCACATTCCACGTCAACAATTGATGTCATCATGACATTATCTTTGAAAAGTTACACTACGAGGTTTCACCTTGAGCCTTGAAATTTCGTCAAGGATTTCCTTTTATTTAATTTTAACTAATGTACCAATACCTTGATACTACAATGGTTGAATAATGAGAATCTAGAGAAGATATCTTGTCATTTGTTGACGTTCGAATACTAGAACAAAATCTATATCAGAGTTCAAGGTTAGGGGATATATGTTGATATTCTAGTAATCAATTGATCGGTAATATTGTGGTCATTTGACCCTTTAATACCATTGATTTCAAGTGATGGGAAACTAGCCATCAAGTATGTTTTTTCATATCGCCCCTATATGAAAGGGATAACCATTGAAATCTTCGATTAGTTGATATGCCTATATAGGTATCACCTTTATACCCCTTTATATTTTTTCATTACCTTTAAGCTCCATTTTTTGTACCTGCCAATATTAAAACCTTTTACCACCCTATATACGACTCAATATATTGTCATTTTTTCCTCAATATATATCCCACAATATTAGTGGATGTGGTATGGTATTTCTCCCCCAGTGAAACCTCCATTATAGTATAGAAGGGTATTATTTTATAAGTTTTCGATGACTAGAAAATGGAGCTCACTCTAAGACTACACCAGTCTACCTAAAATACTTTGATAGTGCTGAAATACTTTTTCATGACATGTAATCATAGATTCTAGAGGTAATTTCCTTTTCCTACTTACTATTGGTATTTTATTACTTATGTGTGTCTTGAGTATGTTGTACCGGTCTTAAAAGCATCTATACATGGGCCTATTGTTTTTTGGTACTACCTATGTTTGGTGTATCTGTTGTCTGGCGAGAGGGATTTTATATTTGGTTATTTTGTCCCTCTACTAAGGGAATTATGGAAATTTTCTATTGATGAAAGCTCTATAAGGAGATGTTGGAAACAAGTTTTTAATTCTTCCCTATTTCTTGGTGAGTTTGGGGGTACTTGTTGTAGGTCAAACCATTCTTTATTTTTTTTTGTAGTAAGGAAGGCAAGTATTCCTTAGTCTATGATCTTTTCTTTTAAACCCAAGGGTGGTCAATGATGTGAGAATTATGGGACTGATGGGTGTTGTTTCCTTTTTCACAATGTTGGCATTGTACCTATGGTGGTATTTGCGCCTTGATAGAAATTACAAGTGTGTTATGGGGTTGGTGAACATGGAAAACCTTCCCTAGCACATGCCTAATCTTAGGCATAAGAGCTGGTTGCTATTTTTATTTTAAGAACTTATTATAGTACTAAGGCAAAGATTAAGGGACTTGAGACTTAGGCTGCATAAGGCTGACAAGCTCATTTTTAACTCTTAGAGGAGGTGTTCCACTGGCTCCTTAACCCTGGTCATACTAGGAGAAGAAGGAACCAATATATTCATTTGATTACTTTACATTGGTAGTTAAAGACCATATTGGGCCATGTATTAAAGGGAAAACATGAATATAAGAATGGAATTATCTCCATTCTCAATGATATTCAATGAAATCAATGGAAGCGACATGATTGTATTGATAGATTGTCAACTTGTATAGCTCATATTGAGAAGTATATCTAATTTTAATGTTATCCTTCAATGCCACCTAGGTCAAGTATGAAGAATCCTACTATGTTGACATCATCAGACACCTGATTTGGATAATATGTTTATGGTTATGTTCCCACATGCTTTGTTATGTAATGTGGTTTTTTCTATTGTAGTTTTCCATGGCTCAATATGTATGCTTTTTGTGTGCCTAGTATTAGCCAACAACTTTGTTTTCTTGAGTGGGAGAGAGGACAATAATTTTGAAAACTAGATGAGTAATGATCAAATCTAATTTTTGGAGGAAATAAAGTGCAATTTAAAAAAAGAAGAAATGTACCTTAACTTATAATTAAAATATTTATATTCAATATTACAGTTCACTTTTCATTAATATCTTGTTGATTGACTGGATCTTTATACAATTAGCTACAAATGTAAACAACTAAAATAATTTCATTCACTACTCAATCTTATGTATAGGTATTATAGGGATAGTTTCAGTCGATTGTTGATGTAGTCCAATGTCCACTTCAAGGGATCCGACCTTGATCCCTCATATGATTTTTATATAACATTGAGTCATTAGTAACCTCCATGCCTACTCCTTAATACTCTTCTTCCTAATGAAACCCAAGCTACAATGAGGTAGTCAGAGAGATGGATAATCTAGTAGTGTGGAGCTAAGCTATCAAGTGCAAGAGGATCCCACTCATAGTGAAAGAAACACCAAATACACCAAACTCCTAAGAAGGCTCAACTTAGTCACAAAATATAATTACAACATGAAAACACATGTCTAGCATTAGGTTTAATAAGATGAGTCTTTTATAGAATGGTATTCTTTTACATGATAATTTGGTTGTCCCTTGGCATTTTTTCCAAAACTATCCCAATTTTATTCTTTTTTAAACCTCCCTTATTTTAGTATTTTATTTTAACTTCATTTATTTTATTATTTCCTTCTATGTTCCTTTATTTTATGGTTTTCTTATAACTTCCTCTATTTTAGTTTTTTTTTTTCTAACTTCCTATATTCTATTGTTTTCTTATAACTTCCTTTCTTTTATTATTTACCCTATTTCTATTTTTGTTAGAGATTTAAATTTTAAGTTTATTTTACAAGGAGTGTTATCATGAATATAATATTTGTAAAATTCTAGTTTTGTTTCTTCTTATTTCATGAAAACCACATCCCTTTAATGCTAGTATCAAATTGACATTTTATTTCCAATATTTCTAAATTTCAAATATTCTCTCAATAAATTTTACAATAGCTAGAATATTTAATTGAGGAAAATATTACTTCATATTAATTTTATTTTTGAAAGATTTTTATTATGACTATCCAACATGAGTGTATTGTAATGGAACAAATATTAGGAACAATAATCATTGAGAGAGATACCATGAAATAAACTATAGCCCCCTTACTGTCATCCAAATGCACATTGTAATCGACTTTCTCCAATTTTTTTCAAAATTTGAATAAGCTTTTACTCTAAAACCACATCTAATTATACTCGTTAACTTTAGTTATTTGGCTCATTAACTTGAAAAGTCAATTTCCTTCTTTATTTCATGATACCAAGGGTACCAAGTTTTTTATTACCTTCAATTACTTTCTCATAATGTTCCAATGGTGCCAATATACATTCCCTTGAAGTACGTTGGTACTAAGGGTTCCAAGTTAGTTTTTCCATTCAATAATTTCCTCACAAAGTTCTAAGTGTACCAAAACACTTTCCCTTTGTAACAACCCTGGTAAAAAATCCATGGAAACAAATATAAGACCAAGATCATGGGACACATATTCCAAGTTGAATGGTTGGAAAAAAATTCTAGCAGGTGTTCATTTGGTTTATTATGGCTAAGGAAATTGGAAAAGGAAATGGAAAAGGCTTTGGAAAGGCATGAGGACTTAATTAGAATTTTATTTATGAAAATAATGGAAATTAGGAGAAAAGGAAGGTAAAAGGTCACATGTTACATGTGAAGAGGAGATTGAAGGAAAATAATGGAAGATTGAAGAAATTAGAGGCCTCATTAATAAAATGGTTTCCGAGGATTAGTTTTCAAGATTCTGGTTGGTTTAGAATTTTTTCAATTCACTTATGGCACTCATTTTGATATCTCTCTCATATTCTCAAAAACTTAGAGTTTTCTTGGAGCACTCTTGGAGGAGTGTGGTATACATTTGATTTGGAAGAAGAAGGAAAATGAAAGAAGAAACGAGTAAGGGGACAATGGGATCAACAACTACAATTTTATTTCCTTGCAGATATCGAGTTGCTTGTATGATTTCCTTTCTAGTTTTGGAATGCATGGCACATGCATGTGGTTTCTTGGTCATGATTTGTCATTGACATGGAGGATTTTCTGAATTGACAGTGGTTTGCATAGCCTTTCCGTTTCCTTGATAGCCATTGTGTTGTGGGTTTTACTTTTGTTTTCTGGTTGATCCTCATGTTCCTTTGGTTGTGGGTTGAGTTATTAGTTCCTAGATCCTTGGTTGGACAAGTGCTATGGAGCCCTATAACAGCTTGGGTTGAGCTACTAGTCTGGGAGCCTTGGTTGGAAAAACACTCTGGACCACTTGGTGGGTTGATTTACTAGTCCTGGAGCCTTGGTTGGACAAATACTCTAGAGCCTGACATCTGCTGTGGGCTGATTTAGTAGTCCTGGAGCCTTGGTTGGAAAAATCACTTTGGATCCATGACCAACTTGGGTAGAGACAAATCTGTTGATGGTTAGTGACGTCCAACCGTGAGGTGGAATCATTGGTTGAGGGTTGAGGTGATTTAGCCTCTGGAAGCCCTGGTTTGGTTTTATTGGATTTGTTTCATGAGATTCCACATTCATGCTTGGAATATGATATAAGGGTTATTGCCTGAAGAGATATTTGGCTCAACCAATCTATGGTCAGGTGGAACATGGAAGTCCTATACTTTTCATTTTTCATATATCAGGAAGAGCTCATTTCCTCTTGTAATTTATGGGTAGATTTACTTGGAACATTAGACCTTGGGGTAAGAGAAACTCATCATACAAGATTGTATGTTAGGAATGCACGTTTTATTTTGGTTAATGGATTGTTATATGCCTTAGGGTTATATACATCTTTGTCATTTTATTATTGTTGTGGTGACATGCAAGGTAGATGCTAGTGAATAAGTGTGGTCATATGCACATGTGTCAAATAATCATGAATGATAGTAACTTGTTTCTATATGAATTTTTGTTACTGTTTTATGTTATTTAACTTGATGATTATGATATATGTTGTTGATAAGTATGTTATATGTTAACTTGTTGTTGCTATATGTTAGTTAACTTGATTATTAGGGTTATTCGTTGTGAAACCAACTCCAAAAATAGAAGAAAAGAGAGATTAGTGCCTTAGAAATCAACCACTTCGAGGGGAAAACCTCAAATACATTACATAAATGAACAATTATTTGAAGATACAAATGGAAAAACCTCCTTTCTATATATAGGAGTCCATGGGGCCACAATGTAATCCTAATGGGGCCACAATGTATTCCTAGCCGACCTAACAATAATAATTTAAGGGCACAATAATAACAATATGGGGGTTACAGGGGTACAAAAATAACAATAAGGGGGTTACACTAACAACAATAAGGGACTATACTAGTAATATAGGGACCTAACATGCTCCTCTCCTTCAAAACAGTGTTGTCCTCAACGCTTGAGTAGCTCTGGGTGCTTTTGTATAAAATTATCATCCTCCCATGTAGAATATTTAGTGGGTAAGTTCTTCCATTTGATGAGATACTCTAGAATTGATCGATTTCGTAGTTGTCGAGTTCTTGTTTCCGTGACTGCTTCAGGTTCCATTATGGTTTTTCCTTCCTCATCAAGTTTTGGAAATATTGTTTGAACTGGAAGTTTGTCCCTTATAACCTTTTTTAAGCATGAAACATGGAAAACTAGATGCACTCGCGAAGACGCAGGAAGCTCCAATTTATATGCCATAGTACCAATCTTTTGCAAAACCTTGTAAGGACCATAGTAATTTGGCAATAATTTATTATCCTTCTTAGCTTGCTTGAGGGACATTTATTTGTATGGTTGTAGCCGTAAAAATACCCAGTATCCCACATCAAAATTTCTCTCACTGTGATGTTCATCTGCCTGTTGTTTTATTCGATTTTGTGCCAAATTTAGGTTATTTTTTAAGAGTTGGAGAACTTCTTGTTGATGCTCGATGTGATCCTCCACTACTTGAACCCTATAATTTTCCCTTAACGAAGATGTGATGGATGGTGGATGATATCCATAAAGTGCCATAAATGGGGTCATTTTTGCTGCAGTATGGAATGAAGTGTTATACCACCATTCAGCGAGAGGTAACCACTTGACCCATTGTGCTTGCTTATCAGATACAAAACAATGAAGATATCCTTCCAAACATTTATTCAATATCTCTATTTGGCCATCGGATTGAGGGTGATAAGATGAGCTATGAGCTAGTTGAGTACCCAAACAAGAAAATAATTCCGTCCAAAAATTTACTGTAAAAATGGGATCTCTGTCACTTACAATAATCTTCGGGTTTCCATGTAGCTTTTGAATTTTTTCCATAAATGCAGTAGCAACTGTACTCGCTTTAAATGGATGAGATAATGCACAAAAGTGTGCATACTTGGTAAGTGTATCAACTACCATCATGATGACACTCCTTCCTTCGGACTTAGGTAAACCTATAATAAAATCCATTGAAATCTCCTCCCAGCGTTGACTTGGAATGGATAAAGTTTGTAGAAGACCCGAGGTCTTAATTGTCTCAACTTTATTTTGTTGGCAAACCAAACATTCTGCCACAAACTTTTGAATATCATATTTAAGGCCATACCTAAAAAATTCTTTCTTCACCCTATGGTAAGTTTTAAAAAATCCCAAGTGTCCTCCTAAAGGAGAAGTGTGCAATTCCAAAATAATATTTTGTTTTAGTTGGAAATTATTGCAAATATATAAGTGATATTTGTAGCATAATGAATTATTTTTCCAACTAAATGTATAAGATGTAATAGGATCTTCCTGCAAATTTTGAATGAGAGTCCACACTTCTTCATCCTTCTTCCATTCATCCCTTGCTTTGGTTATCCAATCTGGTTAGATAATTGAAATGGCACAAAGCAATGCTTCCACCTCTTCATCCTTTCTTAAGAGTGCATCTGCAACAATATTTAGCTTCCCTTTTTTGTAGATGATTTCAAAGTCATAACCCAACATCTTTGTGACCCATTTTTACTGCTCTTCTGAAGATAGTCTTTGTTCCAAAAATTGCTTAAGACAATCATGATCATTTTTTACCTTGAAGTGTCTTCCCATTAGGTAAGGTCTCCATTTCTTTAGTGCATGTAGTATTTCCAAAATTTCCTTCTCATAAATAGCCTTCTGTAAATACTTTCCTTTGATTGAACAACTTTCAAAAGAAATGGGTCTTCCTTCTTGCATTAAAACAACACCAATACCATTTCCTAAGGCATCACATTCCACAATAAAGGTTTTTGTGAAGTCTAGTGTAGTTAAGACTGGTGCTAGGCACATTGCCTCTTTAAGATGTTCAAAGGCCTTAGTTGCTTCAGGAGTCCATGAAAATGCATCTTTCTTCAATAATGTTGTTAGAGGTGCTACTATTCTCCCATAATTCTTAACAAACTTGCGATAATACCCTGTTAACCTGAGAAATCCTCGCAACTGCTTTATGGTCATGGGGACTTTCCATTCCTTAATGGCTTTAATTTTGTTAGGGTCTACTTTAACACCCTCGTGAGATATAATATGACCCAGATATTCCACCTCTTGCACTCCAAAGAAACATTTGGATGTTTTTGCATATAATTGTTTCTCCTGCAATAGTTTGAGCACCCTGTCAACATGTTTAACATGATCCTTCCAAGACCTGCTGTAGATTAGTATATCATCAAAAAATACTAGCACAAATTTTCTAAGGAAGGGTTTGAAAATGGAATTCATCAACCCTTGAAATGTAAAAGGTGCATTGGTAAGGCCAAAAGTCATGACCAAAAATTCATAATGACCCTCATGAGTTCGAAATGTTGTTTTTGGAATATCTTCAGTCTTCATTCTAATTTGATGATATCCTGAACGAAGATCCAACTTGGTAAAATGAATTTCTCCATGTAATTCATCCAATAATTCATCAATCACAGGAATGGGAAATTTATCTTTAATGGTGAGCTTATTGAGCTCCCTATAATCCGGACACATGCGTCATGATCCATCCTTCTTGTGTACCAATACTACAGGAGCAGAGAAAGAACTTTGACTAGGTTGAATTATACCCGCCTCTAACATTTCTGCAATCATACGTTCAATTTCGCTCTTTTGGAAGTAAGGATATCTATAAGGCCTGATGTTTTGAGGAACACTTCCTGGAATCAAATGAATAGCATGATCATGATCACGAATAGGTGGGAGTCCTTTGGAAGTTTCAAACACCTTGGAATGATTGTCCAAGACTTGTTGGAGATCTGCAGAAATAGATGATTTTGATGTTGGAACTTCTAGTGAGCATAATTGTGCAATTACGCCTCGCTGTTCTTTCTTTAGAAGCTTTGTCATGACATTAGAGCTTATTATCCTTCCTGGCTTCCCCACAATACCCCGTAATTCAATTTCCTTTCCTTCTGAAAAAAATTTCAAGAAAAGTTCTTGAAAATTAAAAGCTACCGTCCCCAAAGATTGTAACCATTGTACTCCTAGTACAACATCAGCACCTCCCATAGGAATGGCAAGCATTGGACTAGTCAATACATATTCCCCTATGGTTAGCTTGATATTATGGCATTTTCCAGAGCAATTTATAGTTCCTCCATTTGCAACCATCACTTGACATTCTGGTGCTGGGTATAGGAAACAATTTAATTCCTTGGCTACCTTATAATGAATAAAATTATGGGTGCTACCTGAATCAATCAACACTATTACCCTTTTCTTCTTTATATGTCCTTCTATCTTGAGAGTTTCAGGAGTGGTAATTCCTGCCAGTGCATTACACGATATGGTCGGATTCATTTCTTCCTCTTCTAGGGGTGGTTCCTGGTGTATATCCTCTTCTTGTTCATTTTCTTCTTCTTCTTCACAATCTATATAAAATAATTTCTTCTCAGCACACTTATGACCTTTAGTGTATTTTCTATCACAACTATAGCAAAGCCCTTTTGCTCTTTTTTCTTCCAATTGTTGTGGTGTCAACCTTGTAGGCTGTGGAAATCTAGGCGTAGCAACACTTCCTTCTTTATAGAATTGAGTGGTAGGCTTCCTTGTCGCCATAATTTTACATTCAACTTTTCTTGCCAACCTGAATGCCTTCTCCAATGAATCAGTTTCCAGAACACAAAATTCATGTTGAATGTTATCATTTAAAGTGCCTATGAAGATATCAATCCTGTGTTCCTCTGGAATATCAGTTACCCTTATATTCAATTTTTGGAAGTCCTCAATGTGCTGCCCCACTAAACCCTTTTGTTTGAGATTTATCAATTGGCTAAAGAAGGTGTTTCTCTTTGTATCCTCATAATGTGCTATCATTTCTTCCGTAAAAATTGACCAAGTGAAAAAAAAATTTACGGGAGCAAAGCCATCGATACCATACAAATCTATTTTGTTCTAAATGTAAAGTTGCAATGCGTACCTTTTGTGTGTTTTGCACATTATGGAGATCAAAATATTGCTCCATCTGTAGTATCCATGTTACAGGATCCTTTCCATCAAACTTCCTCATATCCATTTTTGTAATATGGTGGTTCTTCCCGCCAACATTAGAGGTTATGAAATCACGATTAACATTTATTTTGTTCTCATCATGAGTTTCCTCTACTATCTTTTCACCATTAGGAAACATTTCTTGTATCAACTTTGTCAAACCTTCTATGTCTGCTTTTAGATCATTATTCATGTTTTCCATTTTAGCTTCCATGTCATCCATCTTAGATTCCATGCCAGCTTCCATGCCATCTATCTTAGATTCCACGCCTTTCTTCAAACCATCCATATTATTCTTCACACCATCCATCTTTGCTTCCACGCCTTTCTTCAAAACTTCCATTTCATTTTTTGCTGCTTTTTGCGAGAGCGAAATTTGGTGCACTTGCTCTTGTAATTTTGATAGATCATGTTGCAATTCTTCATCTTCATGAGTCATAGTAGAGTATTCTGAGGGATTAATGGGTGTTCAATTCTTTTTAGGAGGAATTTCAGAACCCAATACTGAAATATATGCTCAATAGGCCCTTGGAATCACTTCAAACTCATTTTTTACACAAAATGTATGCAACTCGGAAACAAATACACACATTTTTCTTGCTTTTGAGGAGCTCGATATTGAAACTAAATTATCTCTGTGATTTCGGATCTTAAATATCTGTAATTTGGCCCTGCGGTAGCCCTCTCGATCCTCTTTCGAATTCCATAGGTCTGACCTGATTTGGATTCTTCAAGACGAAGTTATGTCCAATCTCCCACAATGACCTAATTATGGACTAGTTCAATAGAGCGAACTTGTAAGACTTTCCACATGTCAATGTATCCTCCTTCATCTCTAAAATTGATAGGAAAGAAACTTCAGTCCGTGTGTTTGTGGTGTCTTTTTACATCATTCCAATCTGATTCTTAGAGAGAGAGAGTTATGAAGATTTTCCCACAATCACCTCTTTGAGATGAAATTTGGGAGCTTGAAAAATCCATAACTTAAATAGATCATATCTCTGAAAATATTGTGAACCAAGCTCTGAAATATTACGATGATGTTCCTTAGGATTTTGGCTTCGCGCTCTAAAAATTTCAGCTTCTAAACCTTCGTAGAAAACATGTTATAGCGAAAATGCCACCATGACCTGTTTGGAGTAGCGAAACCATAGAATCCAAAGCTCTGATACCAAATGTTGTGAAACCAGCTCTAAAAATAGAAGAAAAGAGAGATCAACACCTTAGAAATCAACCACTTTGAGGGGGAAACCTCCATTACATTACATAAATGAACAATTATTTGATGATACAAATGAGAAAACCTCATTTCTATATATAGGAGTCCATGGGGAGGCAAATGTAATCCTAGTGGGGCCACAATGTAATCCTAACCGACCTAACAATAATAATTTAAGGGCACAATAATAACAATATGGGGGTTACAGGGGTAAAACAATAACAATAAGGGGGTTACACTAACAACAATAAGGGACTATACTAGTAATATAGGGACCTAACATTATTGCATTAAGATCTTGATGTTATATGTATCATGATGATATGTATTTGTATATGCAGATTGTTATGGCTACAATATTAAGGTTTGAGCTGACATATTTGGGATATTGTATTGTACCAATCTAGACTGCATGTGCATATGTGATTGTTATGCATGAATGATAATTGTTTATGAGCTTATGATGTGAAAATGTTAGTTAGTTACTTTTATAGACATCATGACTTTATTTATGTTTGATTTGATATGTTGTAAATTTATATCATGCTAATATAAATTGATTATGCAGAAAAGATAGCCTCCCATGAGATACATTAAGGTATGAGTTTTCTTATGTTGCATATTTGGTGTGTGAATGTTTAATTATATTGTCTATTTGGTGTTTGATTCTTTGGTGTCTATTATGTCATCAATTTGGTTTATCTAGCATGGTATGTTTACACTTTGATTGAATGCTTGATTAATTTCATGATATGAGTATGTGTAATATTGCACGAAGGAATGATATTTTTTTAAGATGGTTGTACTAACACATTATGTGCTGAGACAGTTGATATGTACTTGAGTGTAAGTGGTTGCTAATTTTAGTATTTTCATTAATGAATGTGAGTTGAATTTTGGTTCTGACATGACTATTCATCCTGGTAAAGGTTGATTTCAAATTAATATACACGATTTATTGATCTTTGGAATGTGTGACTGACATATGTGAATAGTTGGAGGGAACATGCTTTGTATTAGTGTGACAAGGTAATAGTTCATGTGTTTATATAAATAACAGTTGGGTGAGGTGAGAGTGTATAAAAGATTCAGTTGCATCAAGGAAAAGGTAGAAGAATAGAATTGGGTCAAAGTTCCTTCGACTATATTTGGAAACTACATTTCCAAACAAATTAGTGCTTTTCATATAGGAATTATTATTAACCTTGATTTTGTTTGACATTGTGTGGATATATGTTATATTCCTGAACATGTATTTGAAACGTATAACAACTAGTTTCTAGTTATGGTTGGATGCATCAAGGGAATTGGAGTCCCTTGAGAAATGACATGGATGTGTTCAGATACAAGGAAATGTGCTTGGCACATCAAGGTAAGGTAACTGATATATTGTTATATTTATTTATACACTGACATTTATGTGTTTACAACCGTATAATGCAGGGAATTGTATAGAAAAAGAGACTACTATGAAACCTTGAGGAAGGCTCGGGTTGAGCTTTCCCTTGGAAGCATTGGGAATCCATGGGGACTAGGTCATGGTGTTTGTTCCTAGTTTTATTCTTTTGGCCTTTTGTGATTTTTTTGTGCTTGATTTATAGTTTTGTGTATCACTGGTGCATGGCCATGCCACTTTGTTGTGGTGTTTTATTGCTATTATTTTTCATGGTATTCTTCTTGTTTTCTTTTTTTCTTTCCATTTATATTTTGAGGGTCATGGGAATTAGTTGGGAAAGAGGAAAGTTAATGATGTTCGGGAAGAGTTGGATGAAACCCAAAAGTTAATGTAATATTTGGATGAAGCTTGAAGCATGTATAAGGGCAATGGAAGGTAAGACTATGACATACGGTTGGACTAGTTGGGTCTATTGTGGTAAATGGAGAGTGGCAGTACAAACATGAGAAAGATAATCAAAAAGGTAAAGTAAAGGGATTTGAGGCATCACATGCCTTGCTTATGTTGGGAATTTTTGTTTTCAAGGTTGTGCATGTAGTGCATGGATACAGGGAGTTCTATTAACCTTTCCCTTATGCTATCTGGTAATTATGTTGTGATCATGGTTATGCTGGTGTTTATATATGAATGCATGCATGTACATGTGTATGTCATGTCTAATAGGGTCATCATGGATGATTATTGTTTAATTTTAAAGTTTTTATGTATACATGTGTGAATGTATGACATCATATGAAAATATCATGATTTTTTTATGCTAATGTATGTCACTATCTGAAAAGGTTGCCAACGATCATTCTTGTGGAGGAATGATGTCTTATGTGGGTAAATGACATGAAAGAGGTTCCTGGTTTTATGAGTAATCGAGTGGGAAGAGTAACCTTGAAAAATACAAGAGGTCAATATCATGTGGATATGATTTGATACTATGTGTTTATACTATGGCTCTTTCTATTTTATGGTAGGTAATGCTAAGAGATACAATAACTAAATGAAAACAACGTGATCTTTGACATGATAGGATCATCATGGATAGTGGAAAGACACTTGAAGCAAGGTTTCCTGGTTGATATAATGTGGTTTTGGATGTGAATTGTTATTTTTCTGTATATGTTGTGCATATTGTACATTCAGTGATTGCACCTATGGCATTGCATGTATATTTCATATGCAGTGATGGGCATATATGGTGCTATGTACATGTTGGATATGCGGTGTTGTGTACATATCGTACTGTGCGAATGTTGGATATGGTGTTTTGTGCATATGGTGTTCTGCACATGTTGGATATGTAACACATATTTCATTAAATTTGGAAGTATTCTGTTAATCTAGAATTTAGAACTTTAAATAGATTAAGTTTTTTCAAAATGTGGAATTATAAAATCACTTAGTTTACTAATTTTAATGTAGATATTCACCATTTTTGGTGAAACTTTTATCATGGTAAAGTATATAATTTTTTTTTATATAAACTTGCAAAAGAAAATATTTCACATCTTAATCTTGGATTCCTTACATTATATCTTTTAAGATTTTTTATGGTTTGTACTAAAAGCTAAGTTTGTTAAAGTTATCTTATGAAAATAATGTTGTGTATGTTACTATTATTAACTTTATGAAAATAATGTTTTGTGCGTTACTATGATTAACTTTATGAAAATAATGTTTTGTATGTTACTATTATTAACCCATTTAATTTTAATTTGATATAGTAAATATCATGTATGTGTTAAATTACGATTATTACTAAGACAAGGTTGGCACAATTTAAAATTCTATCGCCTTTGCAACACTAGTAATATGGTTGAAGATAAAAAAACTTCTTAGATCATCCACTTTATACTCAAATTTGGAATAAATTTCAAAATATTTGTGGCACTAATAACCTTCTTGATCTTTTAACTAAACAAAATTATTATGATCTTGAAACAATTATTTTAATGCTTTTTTAACATAACAATAAAATTCTTAAGAATTTTGAGTAATATATTTATGACTTATTATATACCATATTATTTGGTCTTAGTGGATGATAATCATCATTATCACCATCATCATTACATAGTATTGTAGTGGATGATAATCATCATTATCACCATCATCATTACATACTATTGTAGGAAGTTTGAACCATTTTAAAGTTGACATGAGAAAATATTTTTTACGATCAATTTAAATGTTGAATGAGAGTAGGAGTATAGTTTATTTATTATTTAATATTTTTTCTTTTGTGTTAAAAACTAACTTAATTGAGACTTAGTTGATGAATAATAGATTAATATGCATGATATATATTAAGTATAAAGTCATTTAATGACAAATTATCATAGTAATGTGTCCAATATATACTAGCATAGATCCATCTTAAATATAGATTTAGCATGAGCCTAGAGAGATTAAATGTTGATTTAAATGTTTAATGAGAGTAGTAGTATAATTTACTATTTGTACTTTTTTTGTTAAAAACTAAGTTAAAAACTATTGTTTTTATAGACCAAGTTTAGAAGATGTTGTTTTTAAGTGCATTATTGAATTTGATTATGCATATTTGATATGGTGAGAAGTCATGTTGGTCAAACAAACCTTTGAAAACTTAAATATTTTATGGCATTGTCATGTCATTTGTATCACCACATGATTACATTGAAATAATAAATAATATAAAACTCCAAAAATAATATGAAGAGAATAGTTGATATACAACAAATATTGAAAAGTGTGTCTGAATGTATATTAATAGATCCTTCAAAAAAAAATTATAGTCGAACTTACACATCCCCTCATACTAGGCTGTAGAATGAGCCTCACCTCTAGACTCAATTACTAATCATTTTAATTATCAAAATCAATCATGAGTTAGAATAGTAACAAAGTAATACAATTTTATTATTTTAAAATACAAGAGGAAAGAGAGAAAATTGACAAAACTATTTATTACAAATGTTTAGTTTTTATTCCTGGAGTGTTTACGGATATTATATTGAAAATAACATATTGAAATTGATCTAAAAATTAGATTCCTTACATTATTTCTATTATCATTAATATTTATATTTATGTATTAAATTTGACTCGTGAATAATAGATTTTGTAAAAACATTCTTACCTATAAAATTATTTAACAATATATGAATATAGTGTTTCTTACTATTATTAACCATTTTAAATTGACACTAACTACTTTTCCTATGTTAAGTACAAATTTGTTATACTAGTACAATGTTGGCACCACTTCAAAGTCTATAAGAGGAAATATTTTATAAGTCTAGTTGTGTTGTTCGATGATCAAAATCATTTTTTTTATAAATTAGAGTGCAACAAATCAAAAATTTTGATATATCAATTATAATAAGGAATATTTTTTTCTTTCTAAATTGGATCTATTGATAAAACATAGTGTACAGGTCAAAACTTGCCTCCGAAATTGCTATACTAGCCAATTACGGAGGGAGTAGGAGTCAAAAAACAAAAAATTGACTGCCCTAGATGGGGAAACCAGTCTGAAAATTGTTGCCCTCTATGGGGAAACCAACATTGTCAAGAAACGACCAAAAGTTTGACAGATTGTTCATGAAATACATAATAGTAGAGGAATTAAACAAAACCAAGAGATGAAACCTCTCAAATCTATAGCTGAGTGTCATGCTAGGTGTCATGCGATGGTGGCGGTGGATCTTCAACTATAGGACACCTATTTTCATCTCAAGAGTCATCAAATTTCTTCACAGGCTAGGTGGCGGGTTCTGGTGTGGTAGCAGTGTTGGCACTGCCCTTTCTCCTATCACCACCAGACCATTCAGGACTAACACTACCACTGCTTTTGTCATTGGTGGAGTGAGATGTAGGCTTGAATAGAAAAGCCTATGATTTTCGAGAGAAATCTGGAGGCACTAGAGCGATTATGGATTTCCATGGTCACTTTATGGAGCCTGTTCCCACCGAGCTTGAAGGTGCCTCCTGGAAGGTGACGATGATTGAGGCTGTGAGACGAGGCATGTCCAAGGAACAACCATCGTGGAACTGGGAAGAGTTTTGATCATGAGGCAAGGAGCGACTGTTGGAATGGATGGATAAGGGCGGTCATGAGGCCTGACCCCTTCCACAACCACGACGACACCACATCCGATGCCTCCTCGACATACTGGGGCTGGAAGAAGCGTGAGAGAGGCTAACAAGTGGAGGCAAGGAGGTTGAGTGAGTGATGGGGTCAGCGAGCTAGAGCTACGAGAAGGAATGATAACAAGAGAAAATGAGTGTTAGACCAGGCGAGCGAGAAGGAATAACAACAAGAGCAGATGGGCATCTGAACAATATGAAATGAAGGTCACAATGTATCTCTGTGGGCGAGCGAGAGCTCGGAGCCCAGACAACAGAGAGAAAGAATCGGTAAGAGGAAAATGGTAGCGTTGGAGGACGTAGAGCCATAATGAAGAGCTCAGGGCAGCGTTCCAGACTAGAATTAAGGTTGATAGTAGAGGGAGTTAAGATGGTATGAGGCAAGCATCTGGTGTAATTTAAGGCTACCAGACAGGCTGCATGCGTGGCCATGTGGCACGCGATGGGCCTGCCACCTCCCATATGTGATCAAACACTCACATCTGAGGAATTATAATAAGGAATACTAAGGAATACTCACTTCCAAAATTATTAAAAATGTTTAACATTTTTTCGTTAAGTGTTTAAATGGTTTATATTAAATAGAATACTAATTAGCTACTCCATTATTGTTTTAATAGACCAAGTTTAGAATATGTTGTTTTTAAGTGCATTATTGAATTTGATTATGCATATTTGATATGGTGAGAAGTTATGTTGGTCAAAAAAAGCTTTGAAAACTTAAATATTTTATGGCATTGTCATGTCATTTGTATCACCATATGATTACATTGAAATACTAAATAATATAAAACTCCTCCAAAAATAATATGAAGAGAATATTTGATATACAACAAATATTGAAAAGTGTGTCTCACTGTATATTAAAAGATCCTTAAAAACAAAAATCAAATTCATGAATCATATAAACCTAATCTTAAGAGATTCTCTCAAGTAGTTCAAGAACAACTTCTACACCATATTTATTTTTCTTGGTCTTCTTGCAATGTTCCTTCTTTTGGAGCCATGCCCAAACTATGGTATTAATTAGAATAGAGCCATGTTCTGTGTCATCACGATTTGGTATCCAATATTTCTCTAAAAATTTTCCATTGTATTTCTCTGAAATAGGCTTCCACCAATATACCTATACTTGAATATTCTCACTTTCATTATCCCTAAATATATCTGAGATGGATTTTTCCATCCAAATCATCTCTCTTACATCCTCATTTCTTGATCAAACTAGCAACGTCTTTCCTTTTTGAACATCAATATTTGGATTAACTGTTGGCTTTGGCTTGTTGCATTTGGGTCCAACATATACTGGTTCATATATTGCATTATCAAAATCTTCATCCATAATTCTTGAGAGTACACGGAGTGCATTACGATCAACATCAACAAAGTGCCTTGTATTGGGCCATAAATCTTCAAAAGATGAATCACTTCCATCTATTATTATATGATCATTATAGATTCCATCTAATGTATCAAGAACTCTTTCCCAATACACTACTTTATTTTTCCATTCCTTTGTAGCAATTGGTGAATCCTCGTTCTTGATTATGTCTTTCCACAGTTTTATGTATGATGTTATCCCTTCCTTTAGTTCTTTGAAATAGGCATCATTATTTTTGGAAGCTAAGAAAGATGGGTTCCCTATGGGAATTATAGGTCGACCTTCATCATCTGTATTCCATAACTCAACTAGTTTTGACCACTTAATATTTATAATGGATTCTTTGTACCTTATTACTAAAATATCATTGAGTACAAGAATTTGGAAGTATTTAACATTAAGATGTCCAACTAGTGCATTTTTTCCCTCCTTGATGTATCCATTAAGGAAAATTATGAAGTCATAGACCTTGTCAATAAGTGTAGGTGGAAACACTTGATTTTCTTCAATTTTGTGATATGTATCCATCATTTCATGTAAACAATATATATCTTTACTTTTTAGGTTGGAATATATTCTTCCGTAGGTTCCATCTATGTCTTCATGGGTGTGCCCCATAGGAAAGAATCCAACCTCAGTAGTGATGAAGACACCAAGTGCAGTTAACAGTGATAAAAACATGAAAATATAGAGATTCTTATTATCACTTGCTGCATTTTCCAACTGTAACAACAAATGTGGAGGAAGAGCTTTAAAATCAACATTTTGACTCTTTAATATTCCATGAGATATAAAATCATCCTTGTAAACTTGAAATTTTGAGTAAATATAGGTTTCAAGTAATGCATTTGTAAGTTGGTTTCTTGAACTTCCACTCTCATAAAGTAGATCACCATACATATCAATTTGTGGGTCTTTAAGGTCCCTTAAGCACTTTGCAAGGGATGTAATAGTAAATTGCGATCCCATTTGTACAAATGGTAGGGAGAAATTACAAAAACCTCCTATGTTATTCCCATGACCTAAATATTATAGTTAACCCCTCCCAAATGTTGCTTATCCCAAAGAAACTGTAAAACTGGGTGCTGCAAACTCTGCCTGTTTTCCCACATGGCATCCTGTTAATTTTGAGTTAACATGTTGTTAGCTTAGGTTAGCTACATAATTTCCCATTAATCCATTAGAAATCTCATTAATCATAATGTAACTAATGAAATAACATAAGTAATAAAATTTGAAGACAAGCGAACACTGAAGAACACATGAATATGGCTCAAGCCAAGGAAAAACCCCAAGATGGGGAAAATACTTAGCAATTATTCTTATCATTAAAAATGTTCAGCAAAGAGAGAGAATACAATACTTCAAAGTTAGAATTAATTTAAAATAATAAGGTTTAATACCACTTCCCTTAGACAAGAGGATGGTTCCAACAAGGCTACAAATATGATGTTTGGTGTACGCTCTAAGGACTTGTGTCTTCTCTGCAATTCTGGTAGGAATGACTAGGGTGTAAACACTGTCAACAAATACCTCATTCACAACCTTAAATACCTTTAATAGACTACAAATTACCTTCAACCATTCCCTTCAAATGCGGGTAGCCCATAAGCCTTCTTATAGGCTTCAAAACACACTACACATCTTCATGATAAAGCAGTCCTGATTGTGGCTTTCTTGTTCTAAGTTCTCGACCTCCAGGACAGGGTTCTTAAGCCCTTGGCCTAGCTATAGGTGACCCAAATTAGTGTGGATGGCTTCAAGGAGAATGAAACCTTCACAACAATCCAAAAATGTCATCAAAATCACCCTTAACAGGTGCGACTTCTATCTACTTGAACTGAGACCTATGATGAAGATAAAATGCCCAAGAAAAATCATAAATGTGCCCAAACTAATCTCGTCCTCCATGATGTGGAACTCTGCCCTTGAAGATGAATAAACTGAACCCAACCTTTCCTTCATCTCCTTCGTTGGAAATCACCTTCTTCCGCGGCTACTTTAGAGTGAAGAATGAATATCAAAGTGCCTAGGATAGGTTATTTTTATCCTTCTTGGGTAGGCTGACTTGATTAGGGAAATTCAAGTTTTCAATTTTCATTTTTTCTCGCCTAAATAAGGTCATGCCTTATGAAATTTCATTTGATTGAATGAATACCTTTTCTTATCCAAATTTAGTGACCTTTAGGTCAATTTTGATCCTCTCGAAAAGAGGAACCCAATGTTGGAATCATCTTCCTCATAGGAGCGGTCCAAAGGGAATTTGGCTCTAGTTTCCAATTTTAACACTCCCTCTCAACTAAGGAGAATTACACCCACCAATCCATCCATCATGAACCATCTCTAAATATCATCTCTGTTCTGCTCTGCTTTTCTGAAAACTGATATGAATAATAAATAAGAATTGATCGAAAGTGAGTCACAAGACCTTGCCACTCTCTACTGACAAAAGTTAGTTCGGAGGTAGAACCTTAGTTGGTTCCAAATCAGTTTGTTGACACCATACATCCTAGCATAGGGAGTACAAAAATACATGATGCGTCCATAGGTAGTGCTATGGTCCCTATCCTCATTTCCCAACTCATTGGCCAGATGAGAGGTACTTCCCATGTGTCCCAGACTTCATGGGTAGGATGATGCAAGAACACCAACAGGGAAAGAACATATCACATCCTTCTCACAACCACTCTTAGGGAATGGTGAAACCACATCCTAAAAACACACATCATAATCATATGTAGGGAAAGGATGAACCACTTCCTACATTCACGCATCAAAATAATCGTAGGGAAAGAATGAACCACCTCCTATAGGCATGCAAAACATCGAGAGTAGGGAAAGGAAGATTCCTACATGTGAGGAAAGGACGAACCAGATCCCACCGACATGTCATCCATCAATCATAGGAATGAGAATCCTACATGTGGGGAAAGGATGAACCACATCCCACCGACATGTCAACAGATGCCTATATGCATCTCTCACTGGGGTACTTGCAGGAGAAGGTGAACCTCTCATCTTGTTCATATGCCATAGGAGAAGGTGAACCACTCATCCTATGGATGTCATTAAATGTAGGGGAAGGTGAACAACTCACCCTACACACATATGCCCATAGACGTAGGGGTAGGTGAATAACTCACCCTACACACATGTCAACGATTATGGGGTATCATAGGGAAGGTGAACTACTCACCCTATACATAGCGCACCACTAGGGGAAGGTGAACCACTCACCCTATGGTCGTTTATAGCTCAATAAGTACCCCAAGCCCCCAAGAGTTCCGAGAGCTCAATTCTTCAACCAAGAATCCTTTCATATAGGGAATAGTGCTAAGTTTCTTCCTAGAAATCAAAACTGGATCAATGGGAGCCTCATCAATCTATTCAGTAGCATACAAATGTATATAAAACATATTTATTTACAGCAAAGACTTTGATAGTACTTAGAAATCCTCTGCAACTATTCTTACTCTCTCGTACTCAGGAAGATTACAACATAAACTAGTCTTTTCAGGGTGCACAGTGTCCATTAGACAACCTGCCCATCATGAGATATGTTTGCTCAAAAAATGTCTTACAACAAAAATTTCCTTTGCTGTACCATATGGAGAGGTATGTGAACTACTGAATTCTCAGAGTATTCTTCTGCAATGACGAAGTGCACAAATGACTCACTAAAGAGCTTTTTCAATAGAGTGGCTTCATAATAAGTCATGCATTTAGCTTTAATGGAGCTCTCAACGCAAGAGAATCAAGTAATGTATCATCATTTTGCTAATCGATACAATATCAAAATATCTGAGTAGCTGTCAATAAATGAGGCACAAGAAAACCAGGGATCAGTGGTTTTTCCATTTCATCGGGCTATGAAAGACTTGTAACAGACATTATTAAAAGTGCATTTTCAATCATTTCTCCCCAAGTCCTAGCTACTTTTTCTGTCATATTGCTTGGGTCTTAGTCATCTCTAAGGCACCCTCTGAAGCCTTTCTTCAGATAGATATGCAGTCTTCATCATTAATTGAATTTTAGTAATCCAATTATGATGGATTGTCCATAGGTCCCTCTGAATGTAGGGAGAATGAACTTCCCAGAACATAATCCTCGAGACATTAGAAACATGTCTTATATTCTGTTATGGATCATTCTGTGCTCATAATCAATACATAAACAATCATCAAAATGATTTGCTAACCATGTCGGTCTGCAATACAAGGTTGTCAGCATCAATTACAACTTCCTCCACTTTTTCTCAACAGAGCATTTGTAATATTTCGTGCTAAAGTTAGCTTTGCAACATATGTAGAAACCATCATGTATTGTACAAAATATTCATACTGATGTTTTTCAATTTTCCAATTAGATCACTAAATAACATATTAAGGTATTCGATAACTAAATCCTTCAAGTCATGGATTATATTATATTTGGAACTACTTTTCATTTCAGAACTATAATCTATGATTCAACTCTTAACAATTTGTAGTGACAAACTAGAAATTCCCTTCAGAACTTGGAGTATTCAATTGTCTATGTCCATATATGTTAATTGAGATATTTTCTTGATGATGCCAATAGACCCACCTTAAGATGATAAGGTTTTTTCCTTCTAGGCATTAATACAGAATCACTACATTATCATGGCATAGATACGAAGACTCTGATTTAAATTGTCATCCCCAATATACTCTAGCATTGATATATATAAACTTTGTTAGTCATGCAGTGTTATTACTTTGTTCACTAGTTGTAAAGATGTTCATACACAACAATATAATGAACAATCCTAAGTCTTTCTTAGATATCAAATCTCCACAGACATAATCCTTAGCACATGGATGCATTCTACAGGAAAAAGGGAAGTTGATCAGAACCTTTTCAAGTTCAAAAAAGGCTCCCAAAATTTTTAGAAAGGTCATAATGCACTTAAATTATTTTGTTCACATCATCATGCAAAACTGATCAGGATATGATTCGCTGCGTTGTGGAAAAATCAAGGCCTAGACATCTGATCAACACATCACATGGATCTTATCATAATTTTTATGAAAACCATACTAAGAGTGTATTCCAGGTCAGATTCTTGGTCACTCGATTGATGTATGTAGTTTTTCTATTAATTTAACAAAAAAAATAAAAATGTTTAGAATATATTTAAGAGGGCTAAAATTTCACTCGAACAAATATATATATATATATCATCCACCGGCTTCTTAATTTATTCCATATTTCTATTGAATAGAGATGCTCACACAGTGCTTGTCACCGAGCTCAGTATGCTATGTAGATTGGCTTGTAGGCAATCACCGAAGAATATATATGTATATATATGTGACAAAGGCTATCTCTGTTACACAACACTTTTACATCTTGAATTTTCACACAGTGATATGTTAGATATCACTGTGACATATGTACCAGACTTTAATACTTCAGGTTGATTGCGTTAGGTCTGCAAGCTTCAAGACTGACACTTCTTATTAAGAACAAGGCCTAAGGAAAAAAATAATAATTTATTGACTTCGGTAGCTGCTTTACACTTTGTCTAGAACTAAGATCAGGTTGCCCTTCAAATGGAGTTGCACAAGTCTACATAGGAAGAGTAGGTCTTCATTGTAAAGGAGGAACCGAGGTTCTATTCAAATTTGTTGTTCTCTTACTACCTCAAACTTACGATCTTCACAGAATATTATAGAGATTGTTTTGGAGTGGTGCCCTAAGAGGGCCACAAGAATGAAGGCCTTAAAAACAAGATTTGAGCCAGACCATTCATTGAAATGTAGTGTCTTGAAACAAGGGCAATTTTACCAAAATATTTCGCTATTTTGTGATGAAGATCATAGAATATGGTGAGACTTGGAGCTCGGTATTGAAGAGATAAAATGCCTTATGACGTCCAAATGAAGCCAAAATCACTAGATATTAGTCTTGTGCTTTGATGTCCTAATTGTAGGATAAGGTCACTATTTCTAGAGCTCCACACATCAAAATAATTCTTAGAGTTTTTTTGTAGAACAGAGGTCGGGATTAACATTTTAGTCTTACACTGATACTATAATAATTCCAACAATACTTCTTACTACTTTTTCAGAGAATAGGAATCAAGTTACTCAATCTTCCACAATACTAATGAATTCAGATCATAGTAAATTATGAGTTGTCTTAACTCCACTAGGCCAAGGGATTATGAGTTCTTGACATATAAATTATTTTTTGTTACTATGATACCTCAGAGTCCAAGCAAGGATATTGAAGGGAAACATTTCCTTTTGGAGTTCTACTGCTAAATATACCTCTGAAAATATCTTGAAACCACTTAAAAGCACACCTCATAAATTATGAAACATACCTCGATGACTTCCAACTTTTTTTTGTAATGATTGAGCTGCTCTTTGAATTTGTGCCCAAGTTTACTAATTAGGGCTTGTAGAAGGCCTTAAGACAATGTCACATATTTTCCTTTTCTAACTCGAATTTTTTCCTACCACAAAAGTCTGAAGGTGACTTCTGTTGAAATTTCTTAGGTGCTTCTTTGAGATCACAATACCTTAAGCTTGGGCTTGTCCTCACTTGGCTCTGACACCATGTCAATTTTGAGTTAGTTACATCATTTTCCCATTAATCATTAATCATTAACCATTAGCAATCTCATTAATCATAATTGTAACTAATGAAATAACACAAGTAATAAAAGATGGAGACAAGCGAAGACAAAAGAACACACGAATATGGTTCAAGCCAGGGAAAAACCCCAAGATGGGGAAAACCATTATCAATTCTTCTTATCATTAGTGTCAAATGTTCATAAGAGAGATAGAATAATACTTCAAATTCATAATGAATTTAAAATGAGAAGGTTTAATACCAATGCCCTTAGACAAGAGGATGGTTCCAAAAAGGCTGCAAATCTGATGTTTGGTGTAGGCTCCAAGGACTTGTGTCTTCTCTGAAATTCTAGTAGGAATGACTAGGGCATAAACACAGTCAGAAAATACCCCATTCATAGCCTTAAATACCTTTAATAGACAACAAATTACCTTCAACCAATCCCTTCAAATTCTGGTAGCCCATGAGCCTTCTTCTAGGCTTCAAAACCCACTACACATCCTCATGATAAAGCATCCCTGACTGTGGCTTTATTGATGTAGGTTCTTGGCCTCTAGGAAAGGGTTCTTAAGCACTGTGGCCTAGCTGTAGGTGACCCAAAATAGTGTGGATGGCTTCAAGGAGAATGACACCTTCACAACAATCCCAAATTGTCATCAAAATCACCCTTAACATGTGCATCTTTTATCTACTTGAACTCAGACCTGTGATGATCATAGAATAATAGATGGAAGTGATTCATATTTTTAGGATTTCTAGTTCTTGGGCTTCTATCTACGTTCCAGTATCTGGTTGTGGCTATACAAGAAGCAAACAAGTGCTTGCGACGATCTAGCAAGAGATGAAAGGAAGCATGCAGGTGATTTGCAAATATTTGATTCAAACACTGAGTATGGAGTAGGGACAGAACATGGTAAAAAAGAATAATTTAAAAAGGTGGTTGTTGATGATTTTGATGGTGCATGTGTTAAAATGGACAAGGAATTTTTTGCAATATAACTTAAGATTTCTAAAAAACATGGAAGAAATTGCACAACCACCTACATTATTGAAAGATAATCTGTCACACAAAGAAAACTTTCCAAATCAAAAAATAAGAAGATAAGGCAACGTGGGTATATCTAATTGATGACCTTTGATCATTATCCCAAATTAATGTGGATCAAATTTTAATTCACATAGGGGTCTCAGTTACATGAAAAATGTGGAAGAATTTTTTGCATTTTTTGAATGGTAGAAGACTGCAGAAATAATAATGACAAAATGGAGGGGAGAAAAATCACCCGTTTGTAGCCAATCTCTTAAGACACAGGTAAGGTGCAAGGGGAAAGAAGTAAAATAATTCTTAGGAAATATGATGTGAAGCTTCTTGAGAACACTAGAAAATTTACTAGTTCTGAAGGACAATGTCTACTTTCACTAGTTCTGAAGGACACACTTGTGAGTTGATAAATGAAGCTGATGGAAATATAGAATCTTTTCTTGAGGGTTTTGTTAATGAACTGTAGTCCCAAAAGGATTCTCATTTGGATAGAAACTTGCAGATAACTATGCACACTCGCGATCAACATAGTATGGCGCATTGTTTTGATGATCTCCAACTAGATCCATTTCAAAAAAATGAATCATTTTTACATTTGAAATTGAAGAAAAGTGAAACTTCCCTCCAAAAACTTCTTGTCATCCTTTGAAAAATCCTTGGGAAGTTATTTTCAACAAGATTTACATTTTATGGGCAGAGATGTGTTGAAAAGTTAGAACAGACGAGACAATTGTTGAGAAGGAATGACCATTTGTCTATCAAAAAACTCGGTTTGGAAAATTTTCATATATAATTGGTGATCTTCCTGCTGGAGATTACCTTATTCACTTAGCAGAGATGATATTCACAAATGGCCTATCTGGGATGCGAGGTTTTAATGCCTTTATATATCATGATAAGATTCTTTCTAAGCTTGACATATACAATCGGGTTGGTTCAAATGCTCCACTTGTTTTGATGGATACCCCAACACATGTTATTGATGCAAGAACTTTAACTCGTAGATCTGAAGCAGTCACTGGTAGCCATATTTTACGTGCCAACTACATTAGAAAGGGCATTATTTTCCTTGATTTTCCTCCTATACTATAACTTTAGTTGAAATGATCTGAATATCATTTCCTGTGAGATACAATGATCTAGATAAATGAACAGTATGAATTTCCATTTCAGTTTGACTTAGATAGGGACAACGATGAATATATTTCTCCAGATGCAGGTGACTTGTTGAAGTTGTTGGATGTATCTTCTGATGAAAACAAATTATCAACTGCATATGGTGAACTTCGACCTCCTCTTGGAAAGCACTGTTTAAAGATAGTGGAATTCATTACAGTCCCACTAAGGATGCGTAGTGAAGTGGAATAATTGGGAAACAAATGTTCCTTCATACATTGTCCAGTGGACATACAGACGATCAAGAATACAGAAACGGACTATAGCTGGTGATGAAGATGATTTTCATGGCAGAGATTATGCTAAGTCAACAATGGCCAATAACCCAAGTCAAGTATTCTGATATGGAATGTTTGATAGTGAAGACGAGGAAAAGTCTCGTGGAGCCATTGGTAGAGACAATGAGGATGCCTTCTTTGATGACAAGTCAACATAAGTGGTTTTCTTCTCTCTTAGAATGGGCAGAAAATATGGAGTGATGCTCAAAGAGACGATGTTCACCAATAAAAATTGGTTTTCCCTTCAAGAGGATAGGCATACTAACTGGTCAGTGCCGACATCTCTTGTTTTGTCATCTCCCAAAGTAGAGGATGGTCAAACAAAAAACATAACAACATCAACTAATACTGGTGATAATAGTAGAAGTAACAATGAAATTGTGTTAAAAGATGTTGGAATTTGGTAGATACAAAAGGAAGACCAGTGCCAAGCATGAAATTAGGACAAATGGAGTCGAAGAACATTTAGAGAGTTGGAATATATGTGAATGGTGATGGGAGATAATGCTTTTTACAACATTCTAGGATCTATCTATGAATTATGTTTCAGATTGCAGAAAATTAACTAGAGGGCCCTTCCTAGGATGCTCCACATACATATGCATGGAAACAAAGAGGCGACCTTTCTATAAACTAGGATCTACCCTACGTTTCAATTAGATGATAGCAATAAATTATCCAATTTAATAACAAGAATCAGTGAGGGAAAAGCATAATAAACACCTCAACAGACATCCTTGTTTAGATGGTAGATTTTTCTGTTTAATCAAAGCCCTTTACAACATAATTTAAGTGTAATTTCTAGTCAATAGAAACAGCAATATGAATTCAAAAATGAAAAACCTTACACGAAAAAATATACTCAGACATTCATTTTCCTTTCAAAACTTAGGTAAGTGAAGGTACTTCTATTATACATAGATTGAGCTCAAAATCTTCAACAATGAAACAATAATTAAGAAATCATAAATCCGTGATATTTCATAGGGTGAATAAAAACAATGTATCTCCTAATGGCCTCCCAAATATAAGTAAAAAATGCATAATAACGTTCTAGGACAATTAAGTGGGATGCCATTTTTCCTTTCCTCAAGAAATATACCCTCTTAGCATTGGCTTGTCCGACCGTGTTATAAGCATATTGGAATATTGTGCATTGTTCTCTGCTAGAGTGATAGTCAAGGGATCTCTCAAAATGTGCCAATGGTCAAAAAATGAATGGAGCACTCCACTATGTGAAGGGGTCAAAAACCTAGACATGCACAAAATGTGCTAAAAGTACCATGATCAAGTAGGGTGTTCTCTCTAGTGAACAATAATGCCCCCAAAAATATGGATCTCATGAATAAGTGTGCAATATGGTCCTTTGGTTGTTCTAACAAGCTCCTCAAGGAGGTCGGCCTAAATAAATGTGCAAATATTATTGGTCCATGTGCATAGTAACTGTATCTTCTCCAAACAAGCCAATAGAAGCAGAGCACTCTAGACAAATGTTCATGAGAGGTGGATACCTTCTCATAGAATAATTTTGGGGACCCAAAACCATGTGCCAAATGACATGAATCCATGTTCCAATACCATCAACCATCTTAGTACCATGGACTAAGAATAGCATGCCCTCGGAATATGTGCCACAAAGTGGAGCGATCCTAAAAAATGGGAATGCAACCAATTGTTAAAGCATCTATCACTAATCCTACTGCTCCACCATTCAAGTCTCTAAATTTATGTAGCACCAAATGTGACCTCATATGAAGCCAATAATGCAAGACACTTACATGATTGTAGCCCCTGTTGATGTGGCATGCCTCCACATATTTTCTTGTGCCTAGGGAGATGTGAATTGTTCTCTCAAGAAAACAAATATGCATGCAACTGTCTAGATAAAGGCTTCAAAAGGTGCCCCCAAATATTTGAAGTAACACAAAATTTCCCCCAAATATGTGAAGTAACACCTCAAAAGTTCCCCCAAATATGTGAAGTAACACTTCAAAAGATGATTCATAATAAAGAAACGGCATAAAGAGAAAAAAAATCGCTATCAAGCCAACATCCTCCATATGGAGGCTACTTGAGTAGGTATTCAATGTGTATCAAGGCCTCATACAACATGATGAGTAAGAGGATCAATTAAAAGAATAGTAGGAATAACTTGGCCAGTTTAGGATCTAGAAGATTACATTTATTATTGGAAAGGAAATGTGTCATGAGGTGAAGGAGATCTTGGTAGGCCTGGCTAATGATCTCTGTGATTTGTATGGCTATGTCATGGATTTTCTATGTGGATTGATTTTTTAAAGGAAATGGTATCCTATGTTTTAATAAGCACTTTGATATTGATACTCAATAAAGTAGACTCCTCATTAATAAACTGCGAAGATCTAGCAGGCATCTACATTCAGTAAGTCATTGGATTAATACTTGCATATTCAACGAGAAGCATTATTTTTTAGTTTTAATACATCATAGGAAATATTTCAAGCATATTTACATTGAAAAATTTTCATTATAGTTGTACATAATTCCATATAGCTCAATTTGTATGGAGGATAGACAGTGTCCAAATTTTAATGTGGATGCTGTGGTACTGCAATACTGATTTTGGGTTTTATCGCCTTGGTTGATATTGTAAGTCATATTTGGACTCTACCATCTTGTGAAGGAGTCTAGCATGATGAAATACTGGCAAAGATGGTTTTTCCTTTATTTTTTGGTGAAATAAGAAGACACTGGGAATCTATGGTTAACTTTATTTCTCGATGTGGAAAATTTTTCTCAAGTGCCAAAGGCAGCCAATATAAATTTGATACTTACATCATGTGTAGTTTGTATATCATTATTTTAATGTATTCATTATGTGTACTTGATTATATTGTTTTATTTGTTTTTTAGCTCAAAATTCTATTCAAGGCGTATGTTGTATTGTTTTTCATCTACTTGTAGTTACATGGAAATCACTTAATTGCATACTAAATTATAGTGATGTAATCATCATATTAAAAATCAGTCACCAAGGTACACAAATGATTTACTCTGAGAATTTTCAAATTACAATTTTGAACCCTGTGAGGCCTGCCAAGCTACAATGCATGGTATTCAAATGTCTCTTCTTAAAATTTGGAATAATAAAATCAGGGATGTGGCTTTGACAGGATGAGTAGATAAAACACAAATGTTAGAAAGAAAAAATTGCATAAAGATACAGTGCTTGGTGGTTGATGAATTTTCCTTTGTAATCTCAATCTCTCTCTGCGTAGATTGTAAAAAAAACCCAAATTGAATAGCGTTGAAAGTAAATGAACAAATCACATCAATAAAACCCAGAGAAAGAGACCCTAATTCCTCACTGTTGCTATAGAAACAACAACAACTCTGATATTCATGAAAATATTAATTATTCAGGCACTGGCACTAGATGTCAACTCTATATCAATCCCAACAATGATGATTTCAAACCATTCTCATAATGCTTTGCAATACGACTGATCATAGGGTCGAATCCAAATTGGTTATTTCAATGTGAACGGATTAAAATAGAGAGAGGAGAAAATGTGGAGAAAATGTATCCAAAATGCAGTGTAACAATGAAACTAAGTTTCCAGGAAAAGAGTAAAGGATCTGAGAAATAAAAATGCAATAGTTTACTATGACAAGTGGTTTACGCAAACCAATATGAATATCACAACCTTTTTGTAGCAACTATTTGTGTAGCTTATAAAAAAATAACGTTGCTTATAAAACCCAAACGTTGGAAAGAAAAAGTTTGCATACAGTGCCAAAAGCCCAGGGTACTCGATCATAGCCATTTCGATAGAACATGCAACAATGCTACTCGACTGACCTTAGCAAAGGAGACTTGGATTATGCTTTGAGAACTGGAACCCAATAGGATAATGAGTTACCACCAACTTCAACTAATTGATGAAATGTAGTGTATGAATTTACCTTTTAAAACGTGGTTCGAGGGTAATCTTGGTCTCTCTGTCTACCCCGTCACTCCCTTCAATCACCCTTTAATAACCAAGACATACCTGTAGCATTACAGAAGGAATCCAGGATGTCTCTAGATGCATTCACATTTCTGAATGAGTCGTCAAGGAAGATAAATACATGAACAGTAGATGTGTGACAAGTGTATATCCTCTGCCTATTTTATCAAAATGTTCATTAATCCTGAAAATCTCCATGACTCCCTCCTCCTGCCTAAATCTTCATTCATTCCGAAAATATCCATGACTCCCTCTTCCTGCATGAAAATATTCATTAATCCTGAAAATCTCCATGACTTCCTCCTCCCACCCCTTTTATGTCAAAGTCAATTTTAGGTCAAGAATCTATTTTCATAGTGTCATATTTATATTATTAATATTTTTTTTTTCAGATGAAAAACATTAAATGTTTTCCCTAGTCTCTATTTTAAGAAAATTATAACCAATTTTTTAATACTTTATAAAGATTTAATAATTGTTTTTCTAATATTCTATATGAAAATTAATTAATAAATTATTAACTATTTTTTAATAATACTTTATATTAAAAAAAAAATTGTGTTATAATTTTTTAATACTATGTTAAAAAATAGTATTAAAAAATTGATTGTGTGTGGATAGTTTATAATCGGTGCATTTATTATTGTAAAGTCTAATTCAAAAAATATTTAAGTTGAGATAAAAAAAAAATATTAATGGATATGGCGAAAACCCTAACCTGCAACAAACCCTAGTTTGTTGGTAGACTCCATGGGAGATTTTCTGCACACAAGACTGGAATGATAGTGGATCAGGGCATCAATTATGGGTTTATTTCGGTGACAAGAGTTTCAGGGGACGATTCTGCCACAACGTTGGGGAGTTTTTTTATTACCCGCCATACCAACAAGACTGCTCGGAGCTCAATACCTGATTTTTTAAGGTGGTCTATCACGTTCGGTCACGGGACTCACTGCCATAGCCTGGAAGTTGCGTGCTTTGGAATTTCATTAATGGTTACGAAAACCAAATAGACGGTTATTATACACTTTCTTTCTTTCTAGACCCCAGTGGATACGACAGACGATCACAATAGTTGAGCCAGCTCCTCAGAACAGAAAAGGTTTTCCACGGCAAGGAGAAGGCGCTCTCAGAACGGAGGTGAACACTTGAAACAAAGAGATGATTAAGGACGAGCTAGAATACTTATCCGACAACTTGGAACCATCTGATATTTGGGCTAGGTTAACACCTCAACAGACAGGTGGGACGACTCAGGGAGATGACCTCGCAGGAAAAGAACAAGTGGATATGGATATTGGTGACTCATCACATACTCCATATGCCTTATCAGAATCCTTCCAAACAACTGTTGTAGTTTACTCAAAACCCTTCCCAATGGTACTGGCCTCTCCAACATATTCTATCCCCTCGTCGTTGGTTCTTAGACGATGGGAGCAACAAGCCCAAGTCACACCGGATGTTTTGGGTCCGATAACGAATGATTTGGTGGCTAATGACAGCAACTTGGAGGGGTCTTTCGTTTTCAAACATTTAGGCATAAATCATGCAGAGGATGAAATAACACATAACCAATTTATGGGAGCCCCCTTTTGTGGTGACATTAGGTTGTTTTGAGGCCATCACTCATTTGGTTCCACCTCCGGAAGACATCAGAACGTCGGACTCGGACAACACACCAGAAGGATAAGGGCACATCCGGGACAATACCACCCACAGGAATGGAGTTCTCAGACACTGGATGCTAGAGGGAGATTAGGTGGATGTGCAATGGGATTCAACAAAAGGACTATCAAAGTGGGTAACTAGTGTGGTAGAGAAGGGATACTGGGGGTTGAAATAACTATAATTGGACTTGACATGGCCATATACATGATCATTGTTTACTTCCCTTGCTACAGCAGGGAGGACTTTTAGGACAAGTGGATGGCCACTACCATCATGGAGGGGGAGCACATTATCATGGGAGGAGATTTAAACTTCTCCATTGGACTTGTTGAATCTTGGGGGTCGAACGTTGTTCCAGACCCCTTGTCGGTATACTTTGAGCATCTAATTGATGATGTTGACATGTTAGATTTTCCCATGCCCAAAAAATTCCCCACTTGGCGAAACAGAAGGACTTAGGAGGTTTCTCTGGGTAGAAGACTGGACTGCTTCTTGATCAAGACTAGGTTGGCTGACATGATTGACAAGGCCAAACAATGGGTGGGGTCGGGAGGATCCTTGGATCACTCCCCCATATACCTTGAAATTCAAAGCGATAGCTTCAAACCAAACTCCCCCTTTAAATTCAACTCTAGCTGGCTGGAGGATCCAAAATTCCACCTTATTATCAAAAGAGCATGGATTCACTGTGATCAGATACTTGAATTTGAGCCTCCTAGTGTACTCTACTGCAACTTGTCAAGATTAAAAAGCTTAACTATAAGATGGGCTAGAGAGAATAAAAAACATGAAGAAGAGACATTAAAAAATATTGAGAATGAGTTAGAGAATCTGATTGGATTGGATGGCATTGGCTTTGAGTCCACTAAGGCCAAGGATCATCTCATACAACTGGAAATGGAGAAACCCAAATTGTTAAGGAAATAGGAGGAAGAGGGGAGACTCAAAAGCAGGACCATTTAGCTCAAAGCAGGAGATGACAACACAAAATTCTTCTAGCAATGTGCAAAAGGCAAAAGGAGTATTAATACTATCTGGTAACTGAGGGAATAGGCTCGAAGGGTATTAATACTCTACCTTTTTGTATGTCTATAGTCCACAGTCCTCGAAATACACTATAAGGTAGATAATTTTTCAAAATTTTGCTAATGGAAGTTTATGCTATGTGTATGGTATTACTGGTGTATGCATGATCCTCCAAGTCAGATTATGAAATGAAGGCTCTCAATGAAGTATCTTATGTACTAATTTTTTCTATCAATAGAAATACATTGACCAATTTTACAACAACAAAAAAACCTCTTTCACTCTAGTAGTGTTATGTCCTTTTTTACTATAAATGTTATGACTTACCTGACCTTTCATCCTTTAATTTGAAACTTTTGGATATGTGGTGGTATATTATCGATGCAAAACCAGATGGAGACTATTTTTCGAGCATTTTGGGGCTCATGTCAAGGTACAGAACACTAACATAATTTTCCATGTCACTGGTCCTGTCAGTGTCCATGTCAAGTGTTAGGTTCATTGGTGTAGTCATTTTTCTATTTTTTCATCGACCCTACAAATGTTATGACTTACCTGACCTTTCATCATTTAATTTGAAACTTTTGGTGAACTAACAGTGCTGCGTAGCAACTAGTAGCAAAAAGTCATCTTCCCTTTATGGCTGACACCTTTTCGATGAAATATGGGTTGATATGGCATCCTGATGTATGAAAAACCAACCTCTAAAATCTTTGACAAATGGCAACTCCAAAACATGCGTGAAACTCAATAGGCAAGGTCTATGTAGCACCTGCGCAACACACTTTGTTCTGGGTATATCTCCCAAACTGTAACATACTTTTTTTGGGTATATCTCCCTTTATTCATTATATAGGAAAAATATTATAGCGTAATAGGCCTTTGCATACCAAACATGTTTGATGCATGGAGAGGATCAACACAAACTAGAAAAGTATAAACATCATGGTTGTTTACATCCTTTTAAAAAATGATAAAAGGAAATTTTTCTAGGATACTTACCTTAATCCAAAAGAAAAACATATTTGAAACAATGTGTATCTTCAAACCTTATCGGTCCTCAGTAAAGAAAATAGAAGCAATGGAAAATCATAAAAGTTGCCAGTGAACTGACAGTGCTGCACAACAACTAGGTAGCATAAAGTCATCTTTCCTTTATGGATGACAACTATTCGATGAAAGATGGGTTGAGATGGCATCTTGATGTATGACAAACCAACCTCTGAAATAACTGACATCTCAAAACTCCAAAACATGCGTGAAACTCAGTAGGCAAGCACTATGTAGAACTCTTTGTTTTGGGTATATCTATGAAACTGTAACATATTTTGTTTTGTTATATCTCCCTTTATTCATTATATAGGCAAAATATCAGTGTAATAGGGAGTTGCATACAAAACATGTTCGATCCATGGAGAGGATCAACACAAACTGGAAAAGTATAAACATCATGGTTGTTTACATCCTTTTAAAAAATGATAAAAGGAAAATTTCCTAAGATACTTGCCTTCATCCAAAAGAAAAATATATTTGAAATAGTGTGTATCTTTGAACCTCATCCATCCTAAGTAAAGAAAATAGAAACAATAGAAAATCATAAAAGCTACCAGTGGATTGACAGTGCTGCACAAAAATTGGGTAGAACAAAGTCATCTTTCCTTTATGGATGACACATGTTCGATGAAATATGGGTTGAGATGGCATCCTAATGTATGAAAAACCGACCTCTAAAATCTCTGATAGCTGGCAGCTCCAAAACATACATGAAACTCAGTAGGCAAGGACTACACAACACTTGCGTAACACACTTTGTTTTGGATATATCTCTGAAACCGTAACATATTTTTTTTGGGTATATCTCCCTTTATTCATTATATAGGAAAAATATCATAGTGTAATAGGAAATTGCATACAAAGAATGTCAAATCAATGGAGAGGATCAACACAAATTGGAAACGTATAAACATCATGGTTTTTTACATCATTTTAAAAAATGATAAAAGGAAAATTTCCTAGGATACTTACCTTCATCCAAAAGAAAAACATATTTGAAACAATGTGTATCTTCGAACCTCATTCATCCTCAATAAAGAAAATATAAACAACAGAAAATCATAAAATATGCTAGTGAACTGACAGTGTTGCACAGCAACTCAGTAGAACAAAGTCATATTTCCTTTATGGCTGACATCTGTTAGATGAAATATGGGTTGAGATGGAATCCTGATGTTTGACAAACCAACCTCTAAATTCTCTGATAGCTTGCAGCTCCAAAACATGTGTGAAACTCAGTAGGCAAGGACGGCGTAGCACTTGCGCAACACACATTGTTTTGGGTATCTCTCCCAAACTGTAACATATTTTTTTTGGGTATATCTCCCTTTATTCATTATATAGGAAGAATATCATAGTTTAATAGGTATTTCCATACAAAATTTGTTCGATCCAGGGAGAGGATCAACAAAAACTGGAAAATTATAAGCATCATGGTTGTTACATCCTTTCAAAAAATGATAAAAGGAATTTTTCCTAGGATATTTGCCTTCATCCAAAAGAAAAACATATTTGAAACAGAGTGTATCTTCGAATGCCATCCATCCTTAGTAAAGAAAATAGAAACAAAAAAAAATCATAAAAGCTGCCAGTGAACTGATATTGTTGCACAGCAACTTAGTAGCACAAAGTCATATTTCCTTTATGGCTGACACTTGTTCGATGAAAGATGGGTAGTGATTGAATCTTAATGTAGACAAACCAACCTCTAAAATCTCTGATGACCGGCATCTCCAAAACATGCGTGAAACTCAGTAGGCAAGGACTGCTCAACACCTGAGAAACACACTTTGTTTTGGGTATATCTCCCAAAATGTAACATATTTTTTTTGGTATATCTCCCTTTATTCATTATATATGAAAAGTATCACAGTGTAATAGGTAGTTGCATACAGAACATGTTCGATCCAAGTGATGCCAATTTACCTCTTCTCGGTTCTCGTGGCCCTGAAGTCAGTCATCAAGAAAATAAGGGCAATCCAGGGAAACTTCCTTTGGGGTAGTACTGAGAATAAGTAGAGATGGGTATTGGTTGATTGGAAAATGGTTTTCCTCCCCAAGGAAGTGGGTGGTTTGGGGCTCAGAGACCCAGAAGTCAGTAATCAGGTACTGGACTAGTAAATATGGCAGAGGTTGGAATAGACATAACCTAATTCGATTCAACGAGGAACACCCAAATTCAATAATCTAGAGGGTGTCTAATTCCAACCGTAACATAGTCAAAGAGCATCTACTTTTATCAGATTTTCCCCTGTAAAGATTTTCTTGTGCATGAGAACCTATATGAATAAATTCATTTTTGGGAGAACAAAGGAGTCCCAAACTTGCTTCCAAAAGATCATAGGCTTATTCGTCTCGTGTTGCGTTTGGAGATACATAAATCCTTGCACAGTAGTGTAGGTTTCGATGTTTCCCCAACCGCAAGAATCTGAAGACTGATTGTGAATCAGAGCTGAGAAAGTTAACTTCACTTTGAGAATGTACTGTTGGGATTGTAGATGCTCAGGGACTCAGGGAAATGACCAGGTTTGCCAATTTCCCGTCTCATCCCAAACAAAAATGTCTTCAAGTGTGAGAACTCCATGCCGAGAAAGTCACGTGTGGATCTCTTTTAGATCTTTAGAGTTGGAAAGAGGTGGATGTCCCATTATACTATCTTGCCACAACAATATTTTCCTTCCATTACCAGGAATATGATAGAGATGGTTTTGAAAAAAAATATATTTCTCTCTGGTATATATTTTGTTATCACTCCAATAATTCTCATGGTTGTTAGTATTTTTGGTTTAAAGAATATTAGAGGTAACCACAAACCTACTTTTAAGCCTTAGGATGTAGCCTTCCTAATGCTCAGAGAGGACTCTCTCTATATGATTTATCTTTGTTGTTTTTAATTGAATTTGGGCTAGTTATGTGAGTTTTATTGGGTTTTGATTTTAGGTTTGGTTTGGTGGTAGAATCACTGTTTCAGATGGATAGATGTAGGTCTATTTTCCATTAGGCTAATGTAGTCAATGTGTCAAGCAGTCAAAGTAGAATCAAGTTTCTAAAGGGAAGTGTTAACAGGGCAAGATAGCTCAGTAACTTCAAATATTTAGGCTGATGGTGAAATGGTTTTAATCGGGATGAGAGAGCAATTAAGGGTTTCCAGATTCAGATATTGAGGGAAATGACAGAGGTCAATCAAAACTAGGGAGAAATTAAGAATTCCCTAATCTGGATATCAGTAGAAAACATGAAAATGACATAACAGTTCAGGACAAAGTGTTTTTAAACATATTCTAAAATAATATTCCTGTTATACATTTAGATTTAGAAAACATGCAAGTATGTGAAAAATTTAGATAATAAAAAAGAAAAATCGAGAGTACTTCACTGAAGTGGACCAACACACGAATTCTGTAATATAATGCCTTTATTGCTCAATCTAGTCTACTGACTTGAAAATGGTACAAATAACCCTTTGGTTCAGATTAGTACATCTATAGAAATATTTAGCAATCCAAAATCTAGCCTCAATACTTCTAAATGTGAAGTATTTATACAAAAAAAATAATAGAAAATATCCTAAATTGTCTTAGGAATTATTCATGGAAAAATAAATATCTTCATGTAAGACGATAGAGACAACTATCTAACTAATGCAAGATGTCCCTGCTTTTATTGATTTGTTGTTTGATCTTTTGCTGACTTGTCTCTGACTGTTGCTCAACGAAGGATGTCCTTGCTACTTTAACCATCTGATACACTTTAAACTATGATACTCTTTATTCTTACTACTCTGTTTACCTTTGAACTGCGTGTTTTACCTTTATCATTTTACTGTTCTTTTTACATTAAAATTTCATAGTAAATCAATCAACTTCTCCCAATATTCTGCTTCTGGTAACTTTATTTTTACCATTATTCTGAGTATCTCTTCTGCCTCTGTATACTTTGAAAATGTAGGATTTTTAATGAATAATTTTTTTACCTCATGTTGTAGGTAAAAGAGGCTCTCAAAATTTTTATAGAGTACTTTTCTTGTTGGAATTCCTTGCATAGCTAAATTTTTGGCTTGTTCCTTTGCCACTTCTCTGATCTTCCTATCATAATCATCCTGTTTCATCAACCTGTCATTGATAACCAATATATTTGGCAGTCCTTTCTACCTTAGAATATCAAACTTCATCATGAATCTGGTTATGCCAAACTCCATGTTCTGACATTTATCTTCAATTTGAACCATTAAGTTTCTCTAATAAATCCCCTTCCTAACTTCTAGGATTGTTCTGTCGTGTCACTAACTCCAATTTCCTCCAATTCTTTCTTATTCTTAGAATTAAGAAACTTGATGATTTCATTAGCTTCTTCTGGCTTCTTACCAAGTTCTTCCTTTATTTTCTGGATTGATTCATTTGATGCTTTGATTAGATCTTTCTATTCATAAATAACCTGAATGGATGGCCAGATATCATTGACATATTCAATGATATTGGCCCATAACTGCTACTTGGCTTGTGCCATTGGTTCTTTCAGTGAAAGTTTTTTTTCTAAATTCTTCAATTTCTCTATCAATCTGTTTGTCTTTTGTATTTCATTCTTGTGCATAATCTGAACTAATTTCTTCTCATCCTCTAGACTTTTCAACTATTCTTTAAGTCCATTGATTTCATTTGTCTGAATGGACATTTCATGCATTGCTTTAACAAGTTTTCCTGCTTCATCACTGGGCTATGCTGCTGTTGAAGATGACTTTCTACCTGAAGTGGTTGTTGATGTAACAGGAAGTGTTGTAGCTATTGAAATTGATGGAGCCAATGAATCTACTAAGGTATAAGGAACAATTGTAGTGACTGTAGGAATAACAATGATAGGGATTGATTCCGATCTGGACTTTTCCTCCTTTACTAACTTGTCCATTTCATTTTCCATTTCTTTCAGTTGGGAAATTAACTGAATAATGAGGTTCATCATCTCATGTTTTTTTCCTTCATTTTATAACACTTCCTTTGCCTATGGATGTTGAGTAGGAAGCATTTTGAGTTGTTTATTTAATGCATCAATGTCTGCATTCTTTTTCTTTATGAGTTCTTCTACAACTTTGACATTATTAGGATCATATCCTACTTCAATAACCAAACCTTCCAGAGATTTAATTATGTTATATTTAGCCTGTGAGGATGCCTTTTCTAAATTTAGCTGGCCTCTTATGTTTTCAAGAGTGTTTTGCAGCTTCTATACACTCATGGCTTTGTTTTTCATAGTCGAATACAACATTTCACCAGCTTGTTTGTGAAATTCTATCTGGTGTATAGGATGAAGATATTTTTCTTGAACTTCGTATGATATCTTTTTATAATATGTTGATAATTTGGGATGCTTCATTGTGGGATGTAAGAAAGTGATCTGCATTTTCCGAGTCTTAAAACTGTTACTGATGAAATAGGTAACTGCACTATTACCTACTTTTTTTTGGTAGCATAAAAAGCACCCGATTTTGAAAAGTAGTGATGTAGAATCACCCCTTTTTTTTGTGCACATTTTTGACTCTCTAATATTTTTATTTATGAAGTATGAATATTTTTTTTAAAATGTTAGTGGTTTTCATGCTAATTTTGAAACGTATTGATGCAGCATCAACCTTTTTTTTAGAGTGGTGATTTTCATGTTGGTAATAAAACACAAAACTTGGATAAATATATATATATATATATATATAAACAATAAAAATGTTAAAAAATAAAAAATTAACTTGTAAAAATAAAAAATTTAAACAAAAACAAATTAAAAAAAAAAAAAAAAAATCGAAAATTATATCAAAAGAAATGACAAAATTTGAAAAAAAAACACATAATTTAAAAGAAAAAAACAAAAATTAACCAAAAAATATATATATAAAAAAACATCATAACATTTTTTTCTAAGTTATTAAAAAAAACCATATAATTAAAAAAAAAAATTAAATAGAAAATTTAAAAATAATTAAAATTACAAAATTAAAATTTAGATAAAAAAATAAAATACAAAAAAGAAAAAAATAAATTTTACAAGTTAAATTAAAATAATAATAATAATAAGGAAAAAAAATACAAATTTTAAAATTAACAAAAAAAACAAATTAAAAAATAATAATAATAATTTAAAATTGAAAAAGAAAATTAAAATAAAAAAAATAAAAAAAAACTATCATTAAAAAACAAAAAAAATGAAAAAAACCACGTGCAAATAATTAAAAAACAAATATCCATGAATTTACTAGTTTTTTTTTAAATGAAACAATTTATAAATTTTAAAAATGAAAAACTAAATAAAATTAAAGATTAAAAAAAAAAAAATTAAATTAAAATTTAATAAATAAATTTTAAATTTTAAAAAATAATTAATCTAAAATATTAAATTTAAAAACAAAATTTAAAAAAAAATAAAACAAATTAAATTTAAAATAAAAGTCCAACCTGAGCCCTGTGCTATAGCGAGGCCAAAGAAAAAGCTAATGGCAAACAATATAGTGTTGCGAGAGGCAACTTAAGCAGTTCTAGAGTTGCAGCATCAGGAATGAGAAGGGGTGTGGGTGGTCAACGAAGTAGCAGAAGGTTTAGTGGGGACGACATGTCGATGGTTCCAAAGGTGGATTCCCCGTCGTCGGGGAAGCCAATATTCATGAAGGGTACTGACAACTCGATGGGAGGAGTGGGAGTGGGAGTGAGGGTGGGTCCGGTGTTGAATGTTGCAGGCAGTTGGAATGGCGGTGGTGGCCTCCTCGGCTTCTTCTCCAAAAGAGAGAGGAAACAAAAACAATCATATGCGTATCTTCATATCGATAGGAATAAATATGGAATGATATCAAGACACCATAATACTTAGGTATTACATATAGAGAAATAGTGTGGTGATCAGGCAGGTGACACGTAGCCATAGAGTATGCAATATCGGATGTTTCCTTTCATGTTTACATAATTCCTAAGGACACCATCTCGAACAAAGCCTGCCTTGTGGAGAATCCTTAGGAGGTCGATTCCTGGAATTGGCCTCCACCAAAAAATCCTTTCTTTTTAATTTAATTTTTTTAACTTTTTTTAATTTTTAATATATATATATATATATATATATATATATATATATATATATGTTTAATTTGATTTTTTTTTTAAATTCAAAAAATTTTAAATTATTTTTTTTTAATATAATTTTTATATTTGAAATTTAATTTTTTTTAATTTTTTTTTTTTTTAATTTTTAATTTTTTAATTTTATTCATTTTTTTTAAATACGGAATGATATCAAGACACCATAATACTTAGGTATTACATATAGAGAAATAGTGTAGCCATCAGGCAGGTGACACATAGCCATAGAGTATGAAATATAGGATGTTTCCTTTTATGTTTACATAATTCCTGAGGACACCGTCTCGAACAATGCCTGCCTTGTGGAGAATCCTTGGGAAGTCGATTCCCGGAATCGTCCTCCACCAAAAAATCCTTTTTCTTAAATTTTTTTTTTTTTAAATTTTTAATATATATATATATATATATATATATATATATATATATATATGTTTAATTTGATTTTTTTTTTAAATTCAAAAAATTTTAAATTATTTTTTTTTAATATAATTTTTATATTTGAAATTTAATTTTTTTTAATTTTTTTTTTTTTTAATTTTTAATTTTTTAATTTTATTCATTTTTTTTAAATACTGAATGATATCAAGACACCATAATACTTAGGTATTACATATAGAGAAATTGTGTAGTCATCAGGCAGGTGACACGTAGCCATAGAGTATGCAATATCGGATGTTTCCTTTTATGTTTACATAATTCTTGAAGACACCGTCTCGAACAATGCCTGCCTTGTGGAGAATCCACCAAAAAATCATATATATATATATTAAATTTGATTTTTTTATTTTTATTTTTAAGTTCAAAAAAATTTAAAATTATTTTTTAATTTAATTTCTATATTTGAAATTTAATTTGTTTTATTTATTTTTTTTGTTTTTAATTTTTTTTCTAAATTTTCTTAATAATTTTTATTAAATTTTTTATTTTTTTTATTCAATTGATTTTTTTTTATTTTTTTAAATTCATTTTTTTTTTAATTATTAAATTTTATATTTAGTTTTTTCATTTAATATTTTAAAATTTAATAAATTTTGTATTTTTTTAAATTTATTTGAGTTTAATATTTATTTATTTATTATTATTATTATTATTTTTTAACTACATAAAGTTTTTATATTTTTTTATTTCAATTAAAATTATGTATTTAAAATTAGATTTTTTTTAAATTAAAATTAATATTTTCAAATTAATTTGTTTTTTATTTTATTTTTTATTTAATATATTTTTTTAATTTATTTTTTTCAATTTTTCATTTTTAATCGATTTTTAAAGTGTTTTAACTTTTTGTTTTAACAATGTTTTTTTTTCTTTATATTTAAAATTTATTTTTTATTTCAAAATTTATTTGTTTATTCATTTATTTATTAAAATTTAATATCTTTTTTTTTTTTAATTTAATTTGTTATTTTAATATTAACATTTTTTTTTAATTTAATAAAATCTAATATATATATTTTTAATTTAAGTTCATATATATATTTTTTATTTTTTATAATTTAAATTTAATTTATTTTTTAAATTTTTATTTTTTTTTAATATATATTTTTTTAATTTAATATTTTTATTGTATTTTATTTTTCATTTTTTTTCTTTTAATTTAAATAATGTTTTTTTTTTAATTTTTATTTTAAAGTTTTAAATTTATTAAAATTTAATATATTTCTTTAAATTTAATTTTTTATTTTAAAATTTATTTATTTATTTTTAAAATTTAATATACATTTTCTTTTTCTTTTTTAAATTTAATTTCTATATTTTATTTTTTATAATTTCTTTTTTTTTTTTACTTTTATTTTTTTTTAATATTTTTATTTTCTTATTTCTATATATTTTGAAATTTTAATCTTTAAATTTTTATTTTTATTTTTATTTTTTTCCCCTTAAATTTTAGGCTTTTTTTAATGTTTGAATTAAAATTTTTATTTTGTTTTTATTTTTATTTTTTTATTCCTATGTATTTTTAAATTTTAAGCTCTAAAATGTTTTTATTTTTTAAATTTATTTTTTTCTTAAATTTTAGGTTTTTTTAAAGTTTGAATTTTAAAAATTAAAAAATGTTATTTCCATTTTTAAAAATGTAAAAAATATGACACAATTTTTTTTTGTTATTCCAACATCAACTTGTTTTGTTTTGAGGGTGTTTTTTCAATCCTTTTTTCAAGAAACAATTTTTTTTTTAGCATAATTTTATAAAATGTTGAAATTTGACCTTAAAAAAAAACCAAGTGCGTTCTGGAATGCACTTTTTTTGTTTTTGGGGTGTTTTTTCATGTTTTTTGAGTCTTTTTGGGCTAGAGATCCCGTTTTGAGGTCAAGTTACCTATTTCATCGGTAACAGTGTTTCTTGTAGTCAAATGCAGAAAACAATCTACTTTGGTCACTAGGTGACTGCTTCCAATATTGCGTATATGTATCAGCCTTTAATGCCTCATTCCTGATCTTGATCTTTTTATACCTCTGCATAATATATTTCTATTTTTGTGCTGTATTACTGGATGAAGAAACTTCAACACTATGCTACTTCTGAATAATCTGAGTGTTGGATGTTGAAGGTTGGCGTGTTTCCTCTAAAACTACTGGAGGAGCATTGTCTTTTACCCCTATATCTGTATCAATCACTTCAATAGTTTCCACTTCTTCATTTACAGGATTTAATTTGGGCTTCTTCCTTTACATCAGTTTAAATTTAGTTTCAGTGGTAGTTTCAACTGAGTATGATCCTTTTTCTCTGATTATTTTAGAGTTCCTATCCTGTGGGGCTGGAGTCTGCAAGATGGAGCTAGTATCACCTTGCTTCTTTGTCTCTTTCAAATTGTTCTCCAACCATTCAGACTGATTGGAGTACTTATCTATGTTTGTCTTGGATTCATGTACATAAGGAGTTAATTTACATTTGACTCTTAACTTGCTTATTACTCCTAAAGGATTATAATACCATTGGAAACTTTGACTGAACTTAAATTCTTGCAAATATTTTTCTCCATGTTGACCTGCATCTCTACTATTGCAAATAAAAGGACCAATCTGATTCTTTATCTTAAACTGTCTCTTCCTTTTGGCTGACAAGAAATTTATTCCATCAGAGTTAAGGATCTCCCTAATATATTCAAGTGCAAATAACCTCATTGGGAGGTATTTGGGCAGCTTATATGGAAAAATATTAGATCCATATACCCTAATCTCTATGTGATTCTGATAAAGGTACCAATATCCTGTCCTACTGTGTTCTGATAATTACATGACCTTTTTTATATCATCACTGACTCTTGGTTGAATTTTGTTGTTCAGCATGTTGACAATAGGATAAAAGAATGAGTCAACAAAGTCTCTGTACGTGGACTGTGTGGAGTCTTTCCTGATTAATGGAGTCCAAAATATTACTGACTGTGAATTACCTTGAACATCGAGTTTCTGAAAGTTGATGGCAAATATTTTAGGTTGAAAGTATAGAAACATGTGGAATATAAGAGATGAATACTTGAAGACACCTTCTTCAGGAATTTTAACAATATGTTCATGGATTGTATCAGTAAGGTACTGAGAAAAATTGAATATGGTAGCAGGAGGCTGACCAGGGGAGAAAATAGACAAGAAACCTAAGATTGAAGCATCAACATGCTCATTAGTAAAATAACACAAAATACAAGATAGCATAGTGATGATGTGCCTAGTTTTCATAGAGAATATAGCAGCTGGATAAGGAGGGTTGGTCTTGGGAGTCTCTACTAAAGAGGGAATGAATGTCTAGAATATCTGGAACCTCTTGGAGAAATCGAGATTCAGATATAACTGTGTGAGGGTCTCAATTGATAGAGGGGTTTCATCAGGTCTAGGTTGAACTTGCAGCATCTGATTTATTGATTTAGCTGTGATGGTGAATAAGATTTCTTTATCAAGGGTTATGATGGCTCTTTTATTAGGGAAATAACAACTTTGGAAAAGTCTAATAACCTCTAGACACTAGAACGTCTGTGGGACAATATAATTGGGCAAATTGGACTCCAAAAGGAAAACCTCATCATCTTGGTCAATTGATTGGTCATGGCTCCAATAATGGAGCTCAAGAAGGTTAAACACAGTGATAGGGTTACTAATTTTAAAGTCTCTGTCTGCTAAGGGAGTGTGTTCCACATCTACAACTAGAGGTTGTAGGAGATTGACAGTTACAATACATTGGGAAGCCATATTTATTAATTTTAATCAATTGATTACTCTTTTGGTTTAGAAAAAATAGATTTAGGCCTTTAGGAGCACCTCTGAAAGATTATTACATGCTACAGAAGGGTTTGGGAGGAAAAAGTGGCTATTCATATGGTCTACAATGCTTCAATTGATCAAATAATTACTCTATGTGATAAAAAATAGCCTTAGGACTTCAGTAATTCTGTGAAAAGATGACTAGGGTCTACAGAAAAGGTTTGGGAAGCAACATGGGCTTTCTTTTGGTCTGCAAAGCCCCTAGATTAGTTCAATTACTTGTTAATTTCTTTTAGATTAAGTACAAGCATTTGCACTGAGGAACACTTGGAGAAAATGAAGATTTTGGTTTACAGAATGAGTTTTGGAATCAACAGAGGCTTTCTGGCAATGAAATATGCTTCAAGCTGGTTTTTATAGGGCTTCAGACTAGTTCTGCTGTGATTGTGGGAGTGAAAGGCTTTAATTATGGTTGAATTAGCTTTATAACAGGTCGACACCGGTTCTTTGGCTCGGAAATAGGTCTGCAGTAGCTTTCTTTGCGCAAAACTGTAACAGACAAATAGTAAAAGGCTTGAAAAGCTCCACTTTATGTGTTTTTAACCAGAATTGATTAAACTTTAATGCGCACGGTAAATTCAAATGGCAGGGTGGTTTTCATAACAGTCAGAAGAAATCGCTTGGAGTTTTTTGCATCGACAAAAGGTGGTAGGCGGTATTATTTCAGAGGATGCGATACAATGAAATGCTGTCATGTAGCATGGAGAAGTGTTGTGAAAATGACTCATTTAGAAACGTCTCGGAGTTGTTAAAACTCGGGCATTCAGGAATGCGACAAAGGATATCGTCCATTGGATTTAATTAATCGTGATCAGACGGCTAGGAGAATAGCAAAGTTCTGTTGGGGATTAGATAGGCGTGGAGCTGAGGTTTTTTAATTCATGCAATAGGGTTATGTGATACAATAATGGCCGGGTTTATATGAAAGGGGGTTTAATATATAGCCAATGGGGCTAGAGGAAAGTGGGACCAGAAGGATGTATAAGCGGGGTAATATAACATGATATAATGTGGGTTGGGACTTTATAATAAGGAATTAATATATACGGGGTAAATGTTTATATATAGGAGCTAATATAATAAAGTTAAAGCTAAGATTAGTATATGGGCGAGATTTTAAAATACACTAAGATTTAATGTAAAAAGTGATATCGAGGAGGGATGTTTCATAGTGGGACCCGATACATCAGTTTAAACAAATAATTAGGATAAGTGTATTTTAGGGGGGTTTTGGGGTACTTTGTGTTATGAAACTAGCTGCAAAAATAGAGGAAAAGATAGATCAATGCCTTAGAAATCAGCCACTTCGAGGGGGCAACCTCCAATACAATACATAAATGAACAATTATTGGATGCTACAAATGATCAAAACCTCCTTCTATATATAGGAGTCCATGGGCCCACAATATAATCCTAGCTGACCTAACAATAACAATGAAAGGGCACAATAATAACAATATTGGGGTTACAAGGGTACAACAATAACAATAAGGGGGCTACACTAATAACAATAAGAGACTAAACTAGTAATATAGGGACCTAACATGCCCCTCTCCTTCAAAAAAGCATTGTCCTCAATGCTTGAGTAGCTCTGGGTGCTTCTGTATAAAATTCTCATCCTTCCATGTAGAATCTTCAGTGGGTAAGTTCTTCTACTTGATGAGATACTCTGAAATCGATCGGTTTTGTAGTTGTCGAGTTCTTGTTTTCGTGACCACTTCAGGTTCCAATATGAATTTTCCTTCCTCATCAAGTTCTGGCAATGTTGTTTGAACTGGAAGATTTTCACCTATAAGTTTCTTTAAGCATGAAACATGGAAAAATGGATGTACTCACGAAGAAGTAGGAAGCTCCAATTTGTATGTCATAGTACCAATATTTTTCAACACCTTGTAAGGACCATAGTACTTTGGCGATAATTTATTATCCTTCTTAGCTTGCTTGAGGGACATTTTTTTGTATGGTTGTAGCCATAAAAATACCTAGTCTCCTACATCAAAACTTCTCTCGCTTCGATGTTGATCTGCCCGTTGTTTCATTCGATTTTGTGCCAGATTTAGGTTATCCTTTAAGAGTTGGAGAAGATGCTCAATGTGATCTCCCACTCCTTGAACCTTAGAATTTTCTCTTAAAGATGATGTGATGGACGGTGGATGATATCCATAAAGTGTCATAAATGAGGTCATTTTAGCTGCAGTATGGAAGGAAGTGTTATACCACCATTTAGCAAGAGGTAACCACTTGACCCATTGTGTTTTTTTATCAGATACAAAATAACGAAGATATCCTTCCAAACATTTATTTACTATCTCTGTTTGACCATCAGATTGAGGATGATAAGATGAGCTATGAGCTAATTGAGTACCCAAACAAGAAAATAACTTTGTCCAAAAATTTCCAATGAAAATGGGATCTCTGTTGCTCACAATAACCTTTGGGTTTCCATGTAGCTTTTGAATTGTGTCCATAAATGTAGTAGCAACTGTACTTGCTTTAAATGGATGAGATAATACAGAAAAGTGTGCATACCTGGTAAGTCTATCAACTACCACCATGACATTCTTTTCTTCAGACTTAGGTAAACCTGTGATAAAATCCATTGAAATCTCATCCCAACGTTGACTTGGAATGGATAAAGGTTGTAGAAGACCTGGGGTCTTAATTGTCTCATTTTTATTTTTCTGGAAAACCGAACATTCCGCCACAAACTTTTGAATATCAGATTTAAGGCCATCCCAAAAAAATTATTTCTTCAACCTGTGGTAAGTTTTTAAAAATCCTGAGTGTCCTCCTAAAGGAGAAGTGTGCACTTCCAAAAGAATATTTTGTTTTAGTTGGGAATTTTTACAAAGATATAAGCGATCTTTGTACCATAAGGAATCATTTTTCCAAATAAATGTATCATATGTATTAGGATCTTGCTGCAACTTTTGAATGAGTGTCCACACTTCTTCGTCCTTCTTCCATTCATCCTGCTTTGGTTATCCAATGCGGTTGGATAATAGAAATATTGCAAAGAAGCAATGCTTCCACCTCTTCATTCTTTTATGGTAGTGTCATATGACATTAAGCTTCCCTTTTTTTTGTAGATTATTTCAGTCTTAACCCAACATCTTTTGACCCATTTTTGCTACTCTTTTGAAGATATTATTTGCTCCAAAAAGTGTTTAAGACTATCATGATTAGTTCTTACCTATAAATTGTTGTCTTCCCATTAGGTAAGGTTGCCATTTCTATAGTGCATGTAGTATTGCTAACATTTCCTTCTCATAAATAGGTTTTTGTAAATACTTTCCTTTGACTGGATGACTTTCAAAAGAAATGGGTCTTCCTTCTTGCGTTAAAACAACACCAATTCCATTTCATGAGGCATCACATTCCACAATAAAGGTTTTTATGAAGTCTGGCGTAGCTAAGACCTGCGCTAGGCACATTGGCTCTTTAAGATGTTCAAAGGCCTTAGTTGCTTCAGGAGTCCATGAAAATGCATCTTTCTTCAATAATGTTGTTAGACGTGCTACTATTCTCCCATAATTATTAAAAAACTTGTGATAGCACCCTGTTAACCTGAGAAATCCTCACAAATGCTTTATGGTTGTGGGGACTTTCCATTCCTTAATGGCTTTATTTTGTTAGGGTCTACCTTAACACCTTCATGAGATACAATGAGATACAACATGACCCGGATATTCCACCTCTTGTACTCCAGAAAAACATTTGGATGTTTTTGCATGTCTTGTTTCTCTTGCAATAGTTTGAGCACCATTTCAACATGTTCAACATGATACTTCCAAGACCTATTGTAGATTAGTATATCATCAAAAAATACTAGCACAAATTTTCTAAGGAAGGGTTTTAAAATGGAATTCATCAACCCTTGAAATGTAGAAGGTGCATTGGTAAGGCCAAAAGGCATGAACAAAAATTCATAATGACCCTCAAGAGTTCGAAATGCTATTTTTGGAATATCTTCGGTCTTCATTCTAATTTGATGATATACTGAACGAAGATCCAAATTGGTAAAATAAATTTCTCCATGTAATTCATCCAATAATTCATCAATCACAAGAATGGGAAATTTATCTTTAATGGTGAGCTTATTGAGCTCACTATAATCGGACACATGCGCCATGTACCAGGTGCATCCTTCTTGTGCACCAATAATACTAGAGCGAGAGAAATAACTTTGACTAGGGTTGAATTATACCAACCTCTAACATTTTTGCAATCATACGTTCAATCTCGCTCTTTTGGACATAATTATATCTATAAGGCACGATGTTTTGGAGGAACACTTCTAGAATCAAATGAACAACGCAGTCATGATCACAAATAGGTGGGAGTCCTTTGGGAGTTTCAAACACCTTGGAATGATTGTCCAAGACTTTTTGGAGATCTGCAGAAATAGATGATTTTGATGTTGGAACTTCTAGTGAGCATAATTGTGCAATTATGCCTCGTTGTTCTTTCTTCAGAAGATTTGTCATGAAATTAGAGCTTATTATCTTTCTCAGCTTCCCTACGATACCCCATAATTCGACTTCCTTTCCTTCTGAAAAAAATTTCAAGAAAAGTTCTTAAAAATTAAAAGCTACCGTCCCTAGAGATTGTAACTATTGTACTCCTAGTACAATATCAACACCTCCCATAGGAATGGAAATCATTGGACTATTCAATACATATTCCCCCATGGTTAGCTTGATATTATGGCATTTTCCAGAGCAATTTATAGTTCCTCCATTTGAAACCATCACTTGACATTGGTCTTGGTGTAGAAACAAATCAATTCCTTTGCTACCTTACAATGAATAAAATTAAGGGTACTACTCGAATCAATAAACACTATTACCTTTTTATTCTTGATATGTCCTTCACCTTGAGAGTTTGTGGGGTGGTAATTCACCTTGATGCATTACATGATACGGTCGACTCATTTATTGCTCTTCAGGGTTGGTTCCTAGTGTATATCCTCTTATTTTGAATATTATTTTTCTGTTCTTCTTCCTCTTCACAATCTATATAAAATATTTCTTCTCGGCACACTTATGACCTTTAGTGTATTTGCTATCTGCTTCATGATAAGCCTTTTGCTCTTTTCTTCCAATTGTTGTGGTGTCAACCTTGTAGGCTGTGGAAGTCTAGGAGTAGCAACACTTCCATCTTTATATATGTGAGTGGTAGGCTTCCTTGTTGCCATAATTTTACATTCAATTTTTCTTTCCAACCTGAATGCCTTTTCCAATGAATCAGGTTCCCAAACTCGAACTTCATGTTGGATGTTATCCTTTAAAGTCCCTATGAAGACATTAATCCTATGTTCCTATGGAATATCAGTTACCCTTATATTCAATTTTTGGAAGTCCTCAATGTGCTCTGCCACTAAACCCTTTTGTTTGAGATTTATCAATTGGCTAAAGAAGGTATTGCTTTTTGTATCCTCATAATGTGCTATCATTTCCTTCGTACAAATTGACCAAGTGACAATTTTTTTATGGGAGAAAAGCCATTGAAACCATACAAATTTATTTTTTTCTTAATTTAAAGTTGCAATGCGTACCTTTTGTGTGTTTTTCACATTGTTGAGATCAAAATATTGCTCCATCTGTAGTATCCATGTTACGGGATCCTTGCCATAAAACTTCCTCATATCCATCTTTGGAATATAGTGGTTCTTCTATCCAACATTAGAGTTTATGAAATCATGATTAAAATTTATTTTGTTCTCATCATGAGTTTCCTCTACTACCTTTTTTCCATTAAGAAACATTTCCTGTATCAACTTTTCCAAACCTGCGATGTCTACTTTTAGATCATTCTTCATGTTTTCCATTTTTTCATCGATCTTAGCTTCCATGTCATCTATCTTAGCTTCCATGCCAACTTCCATGCCCTCCATATTAGCTTCCATGCCTTTCTTCAAACCATCCATCTTATTTTCCACGCCTTTCTTCAAAACTTCCATTTCATTTTTTGTTTCTCTTTGCGATAGGTGCACTTGCTCTTGTAATTTTGATATCTCATATTGCATTTCTTCATCTTCATGAGTCATAGTAGAGCATTCTGAAGGCTTAATGGGTGTTGAATTCTTTTTAGGGGGAATTTTATAACCCAATACTGATATCTATTCTTCAATATGCCCTTGGAATAAAGTCAAACTAATTTTTTTCAAATGAGACTTATGTAATTCAAAAAATGATACACACCTTTTTCTTGTTTTTGAGGAGCTCGATATTGAAACTAAATTATCTCTGTGATTTCGAATCTTAAATATCTTAAATTCAGCCCTAGGGTAACCCTTTAAATCCTCTTTCGAATGTCACAGGTCTGACCTTATTTGGACTCTTCAAGACAAAGCTATGTCCAATCTCCCACAATGACCTAATTATGGATTGGTTCAGTAGAGCTAACTTGTACAACTTTCCACGTGTCACTTTTTCCTCCTTTGGCTCTAAAATTTATATATAAGCAACTACATTTTTGTGTAATTGCATCCAATTTTTATAGAATCTCAATCAGATGCTCAGAGAGAGAGAGAGTTATGACGTTTTTCCCACGGTCACCTCTTTGAGATGAAATTTCGGAGCCTGAAAAAATCCTAACTTCCACAGATCATATCTCCAAAAATATTGCGAACCAAGATCTGAAATTTTTACCAGAGGGTTTTTAGGATTTGGGCTTCACTTTATGAAAATATCAGCTTCTGAAACCTCGTAGAAAAATATTTATAGTGAAAATTTCGTGATGACCTGTTTAGGTTAAATTCAGGAGCCTAAAAAAAGCTCTAACTTCCACAGATCATATCTCTGAAAATTTTGTGAACCAAGCTTTGAATATTTGCGACGATGTTTCTCAAGATTTAGGCTTCGCACTCCAAAAATTTTAGCATCTGAACCTTTGTAGAAAAAAATTTATAGTGAAAATTCCACGATGACCTGTTTGGAGCAGGGAAACCCTAGAATCCAAAGCTTTGATACCAAATGTTATGAAACCAGCTCCAAAAATAGAAGAAAAGAGAGATCAACGCCGTATAAATCAGCCACTTAGAGGGGGAAGCCTCCAATACATTACATAAATTAACAATTCTTGGATGCTAAAAATGACCAAAACCTCCTTCTATATATAGGAGTCCATGGGCCCACAATATAATCCTAGCCGACCTAACAATAATAATGAAAGGGCACAATAGTAACAATATTGGGGTTACAAGGGTAAAACATTAACAATAAGGAGGCTACACTAATAAAAATAATGGACTAAACTAGTAATATATGGACCTAACATTTTGAATGAAAATGGAGTTTAATAAAGGGATTTTACTTTTCCAAATGTAATATGCTTTTTTAACTAAGGAAAAGGTGTTTTGTAAGGGGAAACAGAGTGAAGAAATGGGAAAGGGTTAAAATGAAGGGGAAGGGGTATTTTTACAAGGGAAAATGAATTTAGAGGGAAATTATTAAATATGAAATGATCAATTTCTATTATCCATGCCTTGTGAAAACTGCTTCTGCCTACCCACTATCTACCCTAACATTTTTTCATTTCTTTGGGTGCATTTGAGCTTGCAAACCCCTTATTATTTTTCTTTTAAATATGTAAACTATATAATTATATCCTAATGATTTCCAATGGCTCAGATTAAACTGTTGAGGTCATTTTATTATTCTCTACCTAACTACTGATCTTCCAAGATTAAATAGTTTGGCTAGATCTTTATTCTCTATCTATCAACATGAAATTTAAAGCATGAATAATTAAGATTAAGCTATTTGACTATCATGGATTGTGGGATTTTTGACAAGCTAAGCAAAATATTATTTTTCAAAGTAAAGTAAAAAGTAGTTTCATTTGAATTTGCATCACTTTCAGGATCTATTTTTATCTCTTTTTTGGGATTCATTTTTTATATTCTTTTTTGATCTTTTTCTTTGAGTCCTTTGATTTTTCTTTTAGGACTTTTACCCTCTTTACATTTTTTAATATGGGAAAAAAATTTCCAGAAATAAAATTATGTACATATTACAAAGCTAATTATAGTCAATTCAAAATTATGAATCCTATTATTATAGGACCCTAATAGTGGCTCCACATGGAGATGGAATTTCCAGGTGAAATGTTAAGAACTTTAAGATCAGTAGCCTTTGAACTTTGACTGTGCTTGCCTTGAAACTATTTTCTAAGCTCTCCTTTATTCATACTTATGATATTTTTACTTTCAAAGCTCAGAGCCTTCTCTCCGGGCTTCAACTTTGCAAGAAACACATCCAATCCAATCTAAACTTTGCAATGTTAAGTAAAATGGGCAAAGTAAACAAAGTGAATTACTATTAATCTAGGGAATAGTAATGCATCAACATCCTACCATTGATAGGTCCACCTAGCAGATCTGATCCATCTAACCCCTTAAAAAAGAATGCATTGTTACCTTTGTAACCATGAATGATATAGGGACCTTTCCATAGGAAATCATATTTACCATGTTTACCTCTATCTTCTCTCCTTGAATCCCACTTAAGTAATTTGTCACCTATGTAAAAATCATCTTCCTTTGTTTTCTTGTGAAATTTATTTTTGATTTTATCTTAGATAACTTGTGATTTGACATAGAATTCTTCCCTAGTTTTCTGTAAGTGTATAGTCTTATTTATCCTTCTTTGTATATCATTGGTTTCTACCTACAATTCTTGGATCATATTCATCATTGGCACTCCTAAAGAGGATGGAAAAACAACATCCATCCCATATACTAAATGATAAGGGGATGTACCAATGGATTTCTTTGTGGTGAGTCTATCTGCCCATAAGGCATTAACTAACCTTAAGTTCTAGGTCTTTTTATTTTATTTTAATAGTTTTTTGATGATATTAACCAGAATTTTACTTGAGGATTTTGCAAGTCCATTACCTTGAGGGTAATAGGCAGTGGAATGGCCAGGGTTAATGTGGTAATTGTTACATAAATCAATCATTTTCTTAGACTTGAAAGCAGTTGCATTATCAGTAATGAGCTTTTGAGGGCATCCAAATCTAGACAATATATTGTTTTCTAGGAATGAGATTATGACAGAATCAATGGCTTGTCTAAAAGGAATGACTTCTATCCACTTGGTGAAATAGTCTGTGGCTGTCAAATTCCATTTGTGCTGGGTTGAGGAGGGTGGGCGAATTTCACCAATGAAGTCTCAACCCCACTGGTGAAATGGCATTTTTTTGGAGATGGGTTTTAGGGGTAAAGGTAATAGATTTTTCTTCACTTCAAAGCTCTGGTATTTGTGACAGGAGGTCACATATTTTCTTACATCTGCAAAAAGAGTGGGCCAGTAAAAACTAGCCCTTAAAATTTTATCTACAGTTGAATTCTAGTAAAGGCGTCCTCCACAGTCACCTGCATGAAACTCTTCCATAAATTTATCAGCTTCATATTTAAGTAAAAAATTCAATAAAATTCCACCATGATCTTTCCAAAACAAAGAATTATATATGATACAATATTTCATTGCTTTTAACTTTGAAAATCTAGCTTTATTTCTTGATAATACAGGAGGAGCTTGTAAGTTCAGTAATACAAATATGATATCTGCATACGATGGTGAATCTAAGAAACTGTCACTGATCTGTGGAGTCGCCATATCTTCCTGATCATCTAATTGAGAAATAAAATTTATATCTAAGGCTTGACAGTTCGATTCAACCATGAGTTTGGCTAAGCGATGGCCTTTAATGAGTTTGGTGGGCTTAATTTCCATGTCATACTCCAAAATAGTGACAATCCATTTGCCTCTCTTACCATCAGGCCCATTCTGAGTCAGAATTTCCTTTACTACTAAATTTGGAACATAAGCAATGATGTGTGAATACAAGATATACACTATAAAGTCTTTGATAACCTTCACTAAAGCAAGTGCTTGTTTTTCCATTATGTTATAATTTAGTGTGGAATCTCTTAGTGATTTGCTGAAAAAGGAAATGGGCTATTCATAACCTTGATCATTCTTTCGCAACAAGACTGCTGCAATAGTATCTTCTGAAGCAAAAGAAAAAATAATAAAATATTTTTTTAAATCAGGACTTATTAGGACTGGTGTTCTTGTAAGGGCTTTTTTGATTGATTGAAAGGATTTTTTGGCCTCTACTGTCGATTTAAGTGCCGAATCTTTCTTTAACATGTTATTTAGTTCTCTAATTAATTCTACTAAATTTGAAATGAATCTTTTAAGGAAATTGATTTTACCTAAGAAAGCCTGCAATTTCTTAATATTTCTAGGATGACTTATGTTCAAAATGGCCTCTATTATAGCCGGGTCTATCCTAATTCCCACTTTTGAGATTATATGTCCTAAAATTTTACCTTCTTCAAGTCCAAAGAGAGCCTTTTTGGGATTCAAAGAAATACCAAATTGTACGCATTTAATAAACCCTTGTCTCAGATGATCTAGATGTTCATTATTAGTTTTTGAAAATATAGTTATATCATCTAGATAAATGACAATAAAATAATGAATTTATTTGGCAAAAACTATGTCCATATCTCTCTGGAATGTGGCTCATGCATTCATAAATCCAAAAGGCATTTCAAATACATGAAAGTACCCCAAGGAGTAGTAAATGCAGTCTTTGCTTGGTCTTTTGGCTCAACTAATATTTGATTATATCTAGAGAATCCATCAAGTAATGAAATCTTGGATGATCCTACCACCCTCTGTAAAATATGGTCCATTTTGGGGAGGGGATAGTTTTCTTTTATTGACACTTTTTTTAAGTTCCGGAAATCAATACAAATTCTAATTTCCCCTATTTTCTTCCTAGGGGGAACTAAGTTTGAAACCCAATCAGAATATCTGATAGGTGCAATGATTTGTGCTTCATACATCCTTTTTACCTATTTTTAAAATTAAAAGCATAAGAACTACATTGATTCTCCTAAGCTTCTTTTTAAATGGTTTTGATCTTCTTTGATAGGTATTTTATGTTGTATTATGTTGATGTCATAAGATTTAAGGTCTTCATAACTCCATACAAACACATCTTGAAATTCCTTAAACAAAGCTATATATTTCAGTTTTTCTTCTTGAGGTAATTCTTTGGAAAGTTTTATGAGATTAGGCCTTTGTTCTATTCCTATATGGCACTCTTCTATGTCTGATCTTAATGGTTCCATTTTTTGTTTTCTTGCGATATCATTTGATTCAAAAAGATTTTCTAATGGGGCAAATCCCTTAGGTAAAAAGTTATTCTTAAGGTTTAAAATATCAAAATCATCATCTGTTATTTATTCTATTTCTACTTTTTCTAATTTATCTATTTCTACTTGAGTAAATTTAGTGGGTTTAGTGAAATCTAAATTATTTACCTCTATCTCACTGTCTATTTTATCATCTACTGTACAATCTGTACCTATGTCACAATTATGGAATTGTCCCTCAGCATTCATAAAGTGATAGATTTGAGTATCCCGTGTAAAAATATGCCAATATTTCAAGTTGTCTGGTATATTAGGCCTATGTCTTACCTCTATTGTATATTGGTGATTTGGCTAAAAAGGCAAATTGCACGTGCTAGCAAAAGTTGCTAAACTGTGTGCTTGTATGTTCTGTTTTCTACGAATTACAACAAAGTCAATCTTAAGAAACTCTTTAATCAGATCCAAAATTGTTTCTCTGTATTGGATTAATCTAGGATTATACACAAAATATTCTCCTCTAATTTGTTTTACAATTAAGTAAGAGTCTCCCATGATAGAAACTCTTTTGCCTCCTAAATTTCTAACAATCTGCAGTCCTAAGATTAAAGCTTCATACTTTGCCATGTTTTTTGTACATTTAAAGTTTAATCTAAAGGCATGACATTATGAATGATTTTTTTCCATGTTATGAATGCAAACTCCTACTCCTGCTCCTAATTTGTTCACCAAGCCATCAAATTCTAAGTGCCACATTGATTCATGAAATATACTGTCAGTATCAACTTCCTTCTTTTTTTGATTTAATGTTGTGTTTTTATCTATGCCAGAATCAGAATTATATAAAATAAAAGAATCCATATCAGAATGTACAGAGTAAATGGGATAGTTTTGTGGTTTTTCTGTACTACTGACCATGTACTTCATTAAAGTCTCTCTGTAAAGTTTCTTGGGTTGACCAAATACTGAAATTGTGGCATAAGACAAGTCTAATTGTAGAGGTCCCTGCAATTTTTTTCCCCATGAGCGAGATAATAGCATTTCATACTTTGGAGGGATATCAGCTACTACAATATCCATGACTATACTTTTCCCTGGGTATTGGACTAAAGTGACATACAAGGCTTTTATCAAGCCAAGAAATTTCACTTTATTGGAATCAAATGAGAAAATATCTTTATATGGTCTTGTGATATTTAAATTCAAAGTTTCCATGATAGCTTTTGGCATTAAATTGTGCGATGCTCCTGAATCTAGCATAACATTGTGTAAAATTTGATCATGTATACTCAAGCTAATGTAGAAAGGAGAAACAACACCTTCTTGATGTTTTCCATTTACCTCAGGGCCAAACAATAGTTTTGGTTGATCATCATTTAGATTAAAAAAGTCTTCTCCTTCACTAATGTTCAATGTTTCAGTGATCCGTGAATTGTATAAATCATGTTTTACCAACTCTGTTAAATGAACTGGTATTTTTAGTTTGGCAATTTCAGTTCGGATATTGAATGGTGCTTGTGTTTTTCCTAACTGAATGATCTCTTCTTAGTGACTGCAGTTTAAGTGTGTTTCTCTTCTTTTTCTACAGTTGGTTTTTCTGTTTGTGTTTCCAATGCTTTATTGTTTTCAATTTTATTTTGTGGAATAGTTTGAGTAGCATTGGTAAATTTGGCAGGTTCTGAAATTTCAGCAGTTGTTTTAGCAGATTTTGAATTTTCAATAGCTATTTTGGTAGTAGCTATTTTAGGATCAGTTGTTTTAGTGTCTATTGAAGTTTTAACAGTAGAAGATTTTTTAGGATTAGCTGTTGTTTTATCAATAGGTGTAGTTTTAGTAGAGGTTGTTGTTTTAGCAGCAGTATATTGTTGAGGATCAGTTGTTTTAGTGTCTATTGAAGTTTTAACAACAACATATTTTTTAGGATCAGCTGTTGTTTTATTAGCAAGTGTAGCTTTAGTAGAGGCTGTTGTTTTAGTAGTAGCAGATTTTTGAGGATCATTTGATGTTTGAACAACAGTATTTGTAATGTCTACAATTTTAGGACTGGGTGCAATTTTTGGACTAGAAATTTTCTGATTAGAACTAGAGTTTTGCTGGGTTTCCCTAGGGAGAATTTGAAATAATTTGGTTATAGGAGCTTCTACTGCTTTCTTTGTCTGAGTTTGAGTATTTTTCTTAGTAGGGGCTTCTACATTTTTCTTACTCCTAAGGTTATATTTCTTGTGAAATTCATTAATGGAAAACTCATAACCTTGTTTATAATCAAAAGACTCTCCAGATTCTAACTGTAACTACTGTAGCTCATATAATTCCTAATCTTCGTGTGTAAGAAAAATATTATTATCATCATTAATTCCCATTAAGTTAATCTGAGTGTTTTCATCTTCTTGATTTTGGTGAGAACTTTCAACACAGTTCTCTTGTAAAGGTGGTCTTATTTGTTGGTCAGGTGCCGATTCTCTAGATTTACCAGTGTTGGTATTCTTCCTAAATTTGGGATTTCTTATTTGAAGACCTTGTTGTTGATTATCCCACTGTGGTTTCCTTTCCATACTTTCTAATCCATCCATAATTTTTTCATAGCTTTTTCTAAACTATCTATTTTACTATATGATGTAGATGTTTCCTCTTTTATTTTTACCTTTCTTTCATTTCTCATTCTCGCTCCCTTAGCTAAACAAATTGCTTCTACACTAACTAAAATGTTTTGCATTTGTTCTAGTGTTTCTAGGTTCCTTTCGCTCAATTGGTATGACATATCCATATCAAAACCATCAGGAAATTTGAGTAAAGCTAGATCTGGTGGGGGTTTAATGTTTGTTTGAATAGCCTTATAGATACTATTGAATCTAGTACAATAGTCCTGAACTGACTCATTAGGTGCTCTTTTTATGTGTTCATATTCAGACAAAATTTGTAAAGGGTTCTTTTTTTTCTCCCATCTACTGATAAACAATCTATGGAAAGCCTCTAAATCAACAATATGATTGGCAGGTAAAGCTTTAAACCATTTCTTTACTTCTCCAGCTAAAGTTTGGGTAAAAAATCTCATTTGGACATCAGATTCATCAATTTCATGCAATTCAAAGTAATTAGTAATTTTGTTAACATGTTGTTGTGCAATGCATTGACTAGTTCCATCAAATTGAGGGATTTTTCTTCAGTAATATTGGGGCATAGCATGTAATTGAGCTGGTAGGACCAATGGGCCATATCTGGCATCCATGGCTAAGATTGTGGCGAGACTTGGAGGTAAATGTGTGGTGCTTAGTGATGAGGTTTAAGTACTTGCAAATGAGGTTGGTACACTAGAAGATGTACTTGGAAATGTGGTTGAAGTGATTGAGAATGTAGCAATAGTGCTAGAAGGTGAACTTGAAGTGTTTGTAGATGGAAATAAAAATTTGGGTTGAAGAGGAAGCTTAGGGATGAAAGATTCTGTGGAATGAGGTGCAGTGCAAATAATAGATGAGGTGTTACTAAATAAATTTGAATTTATAGACTGTGAATGAATGGTAGAAGACTTAGGGGTATAAGCAGATTAAGCAGTCAATTCAACAGAATGTTGGAAATAATATTCATCAATTTCCTTAATCAAAGTTGCAGCTAAAGCATCAAGTTTATCAAAAGATTCTAGAGCTTGTTGAACTGAAATAAGTGAAACAATCACCTTCTTAGTTTCGATAAATGAAATGAAATCAGGATCTATTACACTATCATAGATGGAACTTTCTGATTTAGTTCTAAACAAAGATTTCTCAAAAGTTAAATAAAATTCAATTTCTTGTACACTTGATAATTGTTTGGGAAAAGAATTTGCTTTGATCAATGGATTTTTATTACCTAAACTTTCTACTTTTTTTTCTCTTTAAAATTCTGTCAGGATTATCTACTATTATTGCAGGTTCTGGATCAAGATTAGATATGGTATAGTAGGTTCTTTTGGAAGCCAAAATTTTAGTTTTTAATGAAAAATGTACTCACAACCCTAAAACAACGTTAAGGTCTAAAGATAAGTAAAAGTATTTCTTTTAAGGTTTATTTTAAACACTGAGGACTAATTCCCCAGTATGGTCACTAGTATGTTATCACTCCAATAATTCTCAGGGTTGTTAGTATTTTTTGTTTAAAGAATATTATAGGTAACCACAACCCCTGTTTTAAGCCTTAGGATCTAGCCTTCCTAATGCTCAGAGAGGGCTCTCTCTATATGTTTTATATTTTTTGTTTTTAATTGATTTTAGGCTAGCTATGTCAGATTGATTGGGTTTTTATTTTGGGTTTGGTTTGGTGGTAGAAACAATTTTTCATATGGATAGATGTAGTTATATTTTCCATTGGGCTAATGGAGTCAATGTGTCAAGCAATCAGAGCAGAATCAAGGTTCTAAAGGGAAGTGTTCACAGGGCAATAGAGCTGAGTAACTTCAGATATTTAGGTTGATGGTGAAATGATTTTAATCATGAAAACATAGCAATTAAGGGTTCTCAGATCTAGATAATGAGGGAAATGACAGAGGTTAATCGAAAATACGGAGTAATTAATAATTCCCTAATCTAGATATCAATAGAAAACATGAAAATGACATAATAGTTCAAGACAGAGTGTTTTTAAATATATTCTGAAATAATATTCCCGTTATACATTTAGATTTAGAAAACATGCAAATATGTGAAAAATTTAGATAATAACAAAGAACAATTGAGAGTAATTCACTGAAGTGGCCCAACACATGAATCCTGTAATACAATGCCTTTATTTCTCAATCCAGTCTGCTGACTTGAAAATGGTACAAATAACTCTCTGGTTCAGATTAGTACATCTATAGAAGTGTTTAGAAAACCACAATCCACCCTCAATACTTCGAAATGTGAAGTATTTATAGAAAAAACTAATTCAAAATATCCTAAACCTTCTAAGGAATTATTCATGGAAAAATAAATATCTTCATGCAAGAAGATAGAGACAACTATCTAACTAATGAAAGTTGTCCCTACTTTTATTGATTTGCTGTTGTTTGTTGTTTGATATTTTGCTGATTTGTCTCTGACTATTTCTCAACGAAGGCTTTCTTTTAGGTTGTTTGAGTGTCCTTTATGTTGGTTGCTTTCACTATGATTTATCATTTCTATTTTGACTTTAACCATTTAACTTTCATCTGATACACTTTAAACTCTAATACTCTTTACTATTATTGCTCTGTTTACCTTTGAACTGCCTGTTTTACCTTTATCCTTTGACTGTTCTTTTTACACTAAAATTTCATAGTAAATCAGTCAACTTCTCCCAATATTCTGCTTCTGGTAACTTTATTTTTACCATTCTTCTGAATATCTCATCTGCCTCTGTATACTTTGAAAATGTAGGCTTGTTAATGAATAAATGTTTTCCCTCATTTTGTAGGTAAAAGACGTTCTCAAAAATTTTGTAGAGTACTTTTCTTGTTGGAATTCCTTGCATAGTTGAATTTTTGGCTTGTTCCTTTGCCACTTCTTTGATCTTCTTATCATAATCATCCTGTTTCATCAACATGTCATTGATAACCAATGGATTTAGCAGTCCTTTCTTCCTTAGAATATCAAACTTCATCATGAATCTGGTTATGCCAAGCTCCATGTTCTGACATTTTTCTTCAAGTTGAACCATTAAGTTTCTCTTATAAATCACCTTCCTAACTTCTAGGATTGTTTTTGTTCTGTCACTAATTCCAATTTCCTCCAATTCTTTCTTATTCTTAGAATTAAGAAACTCGATTATTTCATTGGCTTCTTTTGGCTTCTTACCAAGTTCTTCCTTTATTTTCTAGATGGATTCATTTGATGCTTTGGTTATATCTTTCTGTTCATAAATAACCTAAATGCATGCCAAAATATCATTGAAAGATTTAATGATATTGGCCCATAGCTGTTGCTTGGCTTGTGGCATTAATTCTTTCAGTGTTAAATCTTTTTCTAACTTCTTCAATTTCTCTGTCAATCTGTTTGTCTTCTGTGTTTCATTCTTGTGCATAAGCTGAAATAATTTCTTCTCATCCTATATACTTTTCAATTGTTCTTTAATTCTATTGATTTCATTTGTCTCAATGGAAATTTCCTGCATTGCTTTAAAATTTTGCCTGCTTCATCATTGGGTTGTGGTGCTACTGAAGATGACTTTGTAGTTGAAGTTGTTGCTGAAGTAACAGGAAGTGTTGTAGCTATTGGAATTGATGGAGTCAATGACTCTTCTAAGGTATAATGAACAACTGTAGTGACTGTAGGAATAACAGTGACATGGATTGATTTTCTCCTGTACTAACTTATCCATTTCATTTTCCATTTCTTTCAGTTGGCCATGTAACTAAAGAATGAGTTTCATCATCTCATATTTTTGTCCTTAATTTTCTAACGCTTGCTTTGCCTATGGATGTTTAGTAGGAGGAATTTTGAGTTGTTTCTTTAATGCAACAAGGTCTGCATTCTTTTTCTTTATGAGTTCTTATGCAACTTTGACATTATTATGATCATATCCTACTTCAATAAGAAAATATTCCAGAGATTTAATTATGTTATATTTAGCCTTTGAGGATGCCTTTTATAACTTTAGCTATCCTCTAATGTTTTCAAGACTGTTTTGTAGCTTCTATACACTCATGGCTTTGTTTGTCATGGTAGAATAAAACATTTCACCAGCTTGTTTGTGAAATTCTATTTGGTCTATAGGATGAAGATATTTTTCTTGAACTTCATATGATGTATTTTTATAATCTGCTGATGATTTTGGATGCTTCACTATGGGATGTAAGAAATTCATCTGCATTTTCCTAGTCTTGTAGTCAAATGCAGAAAGCAATCTAGTTTGGTCACTAGGTGACTGCTTCCAGTATTGGGTATATGTATCAGCCTTTAATGCCTCATTCATGATCTTGATCTCTTTATACTTCTGCATAATATCTTTCTCTTTCTCTGCTATCTTACTGGATGAAGACACTTCAATACTATGTTGCTTCTAAATAATCTGAGTGTTAGATGTTGAAGGCTAGTGTGTTTCCTCTGAAACTGCTAGAGGAGCATTGTCTTTTACCACTGTATCTGTATCAATCACTTCAATAGTTTTCACTTCTTCATTTACAAGATTTAATTTGTGCTTCTTCCTATACATCAATTTAAATTTAGTTTCAGTGGTAGTTCAGCTGAGCATGATCCTTATTCTCTGATTATTTTTGAGTTCCTATCCTGTGGGGCTGGAGTCTGCAAGATGGAACTAGTATCACCTTGCTTCTCTGCCTCTTTCAAAGTGTTCTCCAACCATTTATACTAGTTGGAGTACTTCTATATGTCTGGCTTGGATTCAATTACATAAGGATTTAATTTACATTTGATTCTTAACTTCATTATTACTCCTAAAGAATGATAATACCATTGGAAACTTTGACTGAACTTAACTTCCTGCAAATATTTTTCTACTTTTTGACCTGCATCTCTACTGTTGCAAATAAAATGACCAATCTGATCCTTTATCTCAAACTGTCTTATTTTTGGCTGACAAGAAATTTATTCCATCAGAGTTAAGGATATTCTTGATATATTCAAGTGAAAATAACCTCATTGGGAGGTATTTAGGCAGCTTATATGGAAAGAGATTAGATCCATATACCCTATACCCTAAGATCATTGACTCTTGTTTGAATGTTGCTGTTCAACATGTTGACAATAGGATAAATGAATGATTCAATAAAGTATGTGTATGTGGACTGTGTGGAGTCTGTTCTGATTAATGGAGTCCAAAATATTACTCACTATGGATTACCTTCAACATACAGTTTCTGAAAGTTGATGGAAAATATTTCAGGTTGAAAGTATAGAAACATGTGGAACTGAATAGATGAATACTTGAAGAAACCTTCTTCAGTCATTATAACAAGTTGTTCATGAATTGTTTCAACAACGTACTGAAAAAAATTGAATATGGTAGCATGAGGCTGACCAAGGGAGAAAATATATATGAAACCTAATACTGAAGCATCAACATGCTCATCAGTAAAATAACCCAAAATACAAGACAAAATAGTGATGATGTGTCTGGTTCTCTCAGAGAATATAGCAGCTGGATAAGGAGGGTTGGTCTTGGGATTCTCTACAAATTAGGGAATGAATGTTTGGAATATCTGGAACCTCTTGGGGAAATTCAGATTTAGATATAACTATGTGAGGGTCTTAATTTACAGAGGGGTTTCATCACGTCTTGGTTGAACTTGCAACATCTAATTTACTGATTTAGATATGATGGTGAATAAGATTTATTTATCAAGGTTTATGATGGCTCTTTGATCAGGGAAATAACAATTTTGGAAAATTATAATAACCTCTGGACACTAGAAGGTCTGTGGGACAATATATTTGGGCAAATTTGACTCTCGAAGGAAAACCTCATCAGCTTGGTCAATTTATTTTTCATGGCTCTAGTAGTGGAGCTCAAGAAGGTTAAACTCAGTGATAGGGTCACTAATTTTAAAGTCTTTGTCTACTAAGGGAGTGTGGTCCACATCTATAACTAGAATTTGCAGGGAATTGACAGTTAGAATACCTTGGGAAGCCATATTTATTAATTTTAATCAATTGATTACTCTTTTGGTTTAGAAAAATTGGTTCAGGCCTTTAGGAGCACCTCTGAAAGATTATTATAGTTTTCAGAAGGGTTTGGGAGGAAAAGTGGCTTTTCCTCTCATCTACAATGCTTCAATTGATCAAATAATTACTCTCTCTGATAAAAAATAGTCTTAGGACTTTAGGAATTCTATGAAAAGATGACTAGGGTCTGCAGAAATGGTTTTGGAAGCAACATGGGTTTTCTTTTGGTCTGCAAAGCTCCTAGATTGGTTCAATTACTTGTTCATTTCTTTTAGACTAAGTACAAACCTTTTCACTAAGGAATAACTGGAGAAAATGAAGATTTTTGTTTACAGAATGAGTTCTGGAAGCAACGGAGGCTTTCTGGCAATGAAATATGCTTCAAACTAGTCTTTATAGGGCTTCAAACTAGTTTTGCAATGATTGTGGGAGTGAAAGGCTTTAATTCTGGTTGAATTAGCTTGATAATAGGTCGGTACCAGTTCTTTGGCTCAAAAATAGTTTGATCGTAGCTTTGTTTGTGCAAAAATCTAACATAAAAATAGTAAAAGGCTTGAAAAGAGCAGCTTTATGTGTTTTTAACTAGCATTGATTAAAATTTAATGTGCGGGGTAAATTCAAATGGTAGGGTGGTTTTCATAACGGTTAGAAGAAACCACTTGGAGGCTTTCACATTGGAAAAAGGTGGTAGGCGGTATTATTTCGGAGGATGCGATACAGTGAAATGCTGCCACATAGCATGGAGCGGGGTTGCGAAAACAACTCATTTTGCAAGGTCTCAGAGTTGTTAAAAGTTGGGCATTCGAGAATGCAACAAAGGATATTGTCCATTGGATTTAATAAATCATGATCAGAAGGTTGGGTGAATAGCAAAGATCTGTCCCTAACTAAGTAGGCCAGGGGCCTAGGTTTTTTAAGTCATTCGATAGGGTTATGTGATATAATAATGGTCAGGTTTATACGAAAGGGGGTTTAATATAAAACCAATGGGGTTAGAGGAAAGTGGGACAAGAAAGATGTGTAAGCGGGGTAACATAACATGATATCATGTGGGTTGGGACTTTATAATAAGGAATTAATATATACGTGGTAAATGTTTGTATGTGGGAGCTAATATAATAAAGTTAAAACTAAGATTAGTATATTGGCGAGATTTTAAAATACACTAATATTTAATGTAAAAAGTGATATCAGGGAGGGATGTTTCATAGTGAGACCTGATACATCAGTTTAAACAAATACTTAGGATAAGTGTATTTTAGGGGGTATTTTGAATGAAAATGGAAGTTAGTAAAGGGATTTTACTTTTCCAAATGTAATATACTTTTTTAACTAAGGAAAAGGGGTTTTGTAAGGGGAAACGGAGTGAAGAAAGGGGAAAGGGTTAAAATGAAGGGGAAGGGGTATTTTTACATGGGAAAATGAATTTAGAAGGAAATTAGTAAATATGAAATGATCAATTTCTGCTATCCATGCCTTGTGAAAACTACTTCTGCCTACCCATTATCTACCCTAACATTTTTTCTTCATTTATTTGGGTGCATTTGAGCTTGCAAACACTTATTATTTTTCTTTTAAATAAGTAAAATATCTAATTCTATCCTTATGACTTTCAATGGCTTAGATTAAACTGTTGATCTCATTTTATTATTCTCTACCTAACTACTGATCTGCCAAGATTAAATAGTTTGGTTAGATCTTTATTCTTTATCTATCAGCATGAAATTTAAAGAATGAATAATCAAGATTAAGCTATTTGACTATCATGAATTGTGGCATTTTTGACAAGATGCAAACAATCTTATTTTGAAAAGTAAAGTAAAAAGTAGTGGAATTTAAATTTGCATCACTTTCAACACCTATTTTTATGTCTTTTTTGGGGTTCATTTTTTATATTCTTTTTTGATCTTTTTCTTTTAGTCCTTTGATTTTTATTTTAGGACATTTACCCTCTTTTCATTTTTTAATATGGGAAAACAATTTGTAGAAAGAAAAGTATGTACATATTACAAGACTAATTATAGTCAATTAAAAATTATGAATCCTATTATTATAGGACCCTAACAAATTCTAGATCAACGATCCTTTTAGAGCATTATCGGCCTGTAGATTTATCAAAGGGACACCTTTGGCATACTGCTTTCTTAGAATATGACTGACCAGGTATTTTGGATTCACGTATATCTTCCACAGAATTTTGCGGCCCAAGGAAATGTTTGCGTGGGTGGGATCTCTGATAGGAAGTCCACCTTCCGAAATTGGGTGTTTAACCATTTCCCAGTTAACTAAATGGAACTTTTGCTGGTTACCTTTCCCTCCACACCAAAGAAAGTCATGGATTAACTTTGAAACCTGCTCGGTGATAGAATTTTGGGAGAGAAGAAAGGAAGCTTGATAAATAGGTAAGGAAAAGAGCATCGATTTTATGAGGAATAGTTTCCAGCCGTTTGTGAACCTATGGCCTCCCCAAGAGGCAATTTTTGACTTGATTTTTCATATAACATCAACCTAAAACAAACACTTGTTTACTCCAACCCCATTGGCTTTTTTCAGGAAGCCTTTAATCATTTTAAGAAGGTCAAATTTTATTATATCCCAACATATTCTGTAGAAGTGGATTGAAATTCCATCGGGCCCAGGGGGCTTGTCGGGCTCTGTTGACCAAATGACTTTGCAGATTTATTCATCAGTGAAAGGCTTCATGAGGACTGAGTTGTCTTCTCTGCTAACAAGAGAGGGAATGTGAGAGAGGAATTTGAATGTGTCCTCTTTGTTGCCATCACTCTATTTTCTATAGAGGTTCTGGAAATGGGACTCCACAACTAATTTGATTATATCAAAGCCTTTATAGACCAACTCTTCAGGAGAAGTGATTTTCGAGATGCAATTATGGGAGAGGCGAGCTCTGTATTGGAGGTGGAAGAAAGAAGTGTTTCGATCTCCAGCTTTGAGCCATAGGCTATGAGACTTAATTCTCCAATATTATTATTCAATGTGGAAGGAGCGATAGGAATTTATTTGGGCAATATATTCCTTTTTAAGCTCTGAAGAGGTGATGTCTTTTCTTTCCATATCCATTTGTATGTCATCCAATAGCTGGAAAGCTTATTTTCTCTGACTGGTAGGGGTTTTAGTGGGCTTTTTGATCCACTCTTTCAAAGCATGCTTAGTGACCTTGAGTTTTTTCTCCCACACAAAACTTGGGGATCATATGACAGGTTTAGACCAATCCAAATGAGCAGTATCGAATAACCCATCTATATCAATCCAAAGAGGGCTGAACCAGAACGGGATTGGGCCCATGTTTCATTCCTCTTCCAAGAGGAGAAGGATAGTCTTGTGATCAGAGGTCAGATTAGGAAGGATTTTGGAGGAGATGAACCTTTGTTCTAGCAGAACCTAACTTTGAACAAGAAACCTATCCAAACGAGCGGGAATGTGATCTTCCCCTACTCTATTATTGGACCAAGTGAAGAGACCTCTCATGGGTTTGAAATCTAGGAGGTCCCATTGGTGAACTAGATCTTCCACCTGGGGAAGCATTTGGTCCCTGCTACAGATTCCTCCTCTCTTTTATTTTGATTCCATAAAAATGTTTAACTCTTCATCTAATATGATGTTCTTGGGAGAGCGGAGGTCTAGAAATTAAGAACGAGATTGCCAACAATCTCTCTTTTCAGCATAGAGCTCAGGGACATAAAGATTAAAAAGAGAAAAGGTTAACTTACTTGTGGAATTCCTTAGCTTGGTAAAGATCTAGTGTTGGGTCTCAAAGAAGATTTCCAGTTGAAATTGGTCCTTTGACCACAGAGTAGCAATTACACTTGAGAAGCCCCTAGCACTTAAAACATTTCCTATGTTTTTCTTCCATTTCGATTTACTGATGTCGATAAGGGAGTCCCCTTCGATTTTAGTCTCTTGGAGCATGAGGATTTTAGGATGGTCCATATTCAAGAGATCTTTGGTGGCTTCAGTTTTCATTTGATTCCCCAAGCCTCTGCAATTCCAAGAGACTAATGGGTGAAAATGTGAAGCTGGGTTACACTTTTTGCCCTTTTTTTAGAAAAAAAATTCATTTTTTTCGGTTCTTCAACTTTCTGCAAACTATAAAAATTTTATGATAAGAAGTCATGTTATGTCGCAATGCTATATTCATTGAAAATTTGTGTTTTTGAAAAAACAAAATGTGTTACAACAATCTAGACAGAGTCTACTTTGTTTTCGTCATATTTACAAAGCCAATGGATGCATATCATAATTACTAGAATTTTTTGAACTGGTCCAATACGAAAAACTGCGTATTTTGGATATGTTTCGCGTGGCAACAAATTTCTTAACATATAAGTTATAAACTAAAAATCTAAAAGCTACCCATTAGAGTCAACGGACCAATGTAAGGCCCCATAATTTTTTCAATTTTTTTTTACAATGTATTTTGGGAGATACAAAATTTTGATTTCACTGAATCACAATGACCCTCAGAAATTGTTTGCACCCATTTTATTAGAAAAATAATTAAAATTAATAAACGTTTACGAAATTCCATAAATGTTATATTTCCTGAAAGTAGATTCAATTCTGAAAATTCTTGTCTTGGTTCTGACAGTTAATTAACAACCTTTCATGGATTTTAATCAGTCCAAAGTTGCAGAACCGTTTTCAGAGCCTGGTTTTTCGTAATTGGTGACGCGTTAGTTCGGCCGAACTTTTAGTCCAAGTTCGGCCGAACTATCTTTTCCGCTTACGAGTCGTTAAAACTGACGTCTTAATAGTTCGGCCGAACTTCTTATCAAAAGTTCGGCCGAACTATTGTGTAACTCTCCGTCAGCCGGAAAATTTTGTGGAGCCCCCTACAAAACACACATTTCGCGTCAATATAAATTGCCGCGAAATGATTCACAATTTTCGCACATTTCGCACTTCATTTCATTTTACAAAGACTTGGTTTGGGTTCAAAAAATTTTCTTCAAAGTTTGGGTTTAAAGAAATTTTTTGGAAGACATTTTTTGGAGGCGGCGTGATTTTTCTTGGAGGTATGTACGTGTTTTGTGTTGAAATAAATCTTTTGAGCTTCTTTGTTCAAAAACTTTTCTTGAAATTTTGGATTTAAAGAATTTTTTTTGAAGACATTTCTTGGAGGCGGTGTGATTTTTCTTGGAGGTATGTACGTGTTTTGTGTTGAAGTACGTGTTTTGTGTTTTTTAAAGTGTGTGTTTTGAATTGGATTACGTATTTTTTACAAAAAAATTACACTGAATTTTTTTAAAGATTTTTTTAAATTAAATCTTTTTTGATATTTTTTGTAATTGATTTATTGTATAATTTTTTGAAGGAAAATTTTTGAACCTCATACCCTATTATCATGGGAAATCGAAGAACTTGTGTGAGAAAATATGATCGAAAAAGAGACCCTGAGGAACGTAGAGAAGAGATGAGACAATATCGCAAAAGAAAGTTAGAAGCCCTCTCAAATATTGAAGAGGAAAATCAACCTCAAGAAGAAATTGAAGCAGGTATGTAAATGTAAATATTACATGATCTATTGATATATATTTAAAATTTTCCTAATGTAAAATATGAAGCTTAATTTTTATTTGATGAACTAGTTTGAAAAATATTTTGTTTGATGTAAACAGACAGAGATATTCCTCAAAATATTGAAGAAGAAAATAAACCTCAAGCAGAAATCGAAGCAGGTATGTAAATGTAAATATTATGATCTATTAATATATTTTTAAAGTTTTCCCAATGTAAAATGAAAAGCTTAATTTTTATTTGATGAACTAGTTTGAAAAATATTTTGTTTAATGTAAACAGACAGAGATACTCCTCAAAATATTGAAGAATAAAATCAACCTCAAGCATAAATTGAATCGGGTATGTAAATGTAAATATTATGATCTATTGATATATTTAAAATTTTCCTAATATTTATTGACATATTTATTAATTTATTTATTTATTGAATATGTACTATTTTTTCGAATATGTACAGATGAAATCACTATCGATAATGAGATGTTAGAAAATGTCGACACTCACACATATGGAGATAAAAAACCTGACCATGTTATACGATATCGTGTCGATAGAATTTTTGAAAAGTATTTCAAAAATGAGCAAGTGACAATTCAAGCTCAAATGTTGAAAGGTCTCCTATCATCAAGGAAATTAAAAGAAGCGACGACACTATTGGGTATTCGAAAATCAACCAAAGATAAAAAAATGAAAGAAGAGGTGATAAAAATATGAGTAGTGCTATAGAGTCAATTAAGAGATCTAGAGATAAAGATGTTTCAAATATACGTAGAGGAATACAGATGGCAATGGTTTCACCAAGTACTCAAGAGAATCGTTTGAATCTAACATCTATGGCACGAGCACTGGGAACCTCGCGAAAAAATATGCACAAACATCAAAAATTTCGACTGCAAATAGATGTAAATGATGAACTCGCTTGTTGGAGAGATATTTGTAGGCAACCATACAAAGATAGACTTGGAGAAGATGTTAAAAAAATAATATATGAATATTGGAAGAACAATTCGCGTGTTTCACCGACTGCAAGACATGTGATGCGAAGAAGAATAACACGAAATCAATACGAAGAACATGAAAAACATCTCTTGGAAACCACTTAAATAGAGTTATTCAACAAGTTCAAAGAAGAGAATCATCAAATTCAAGTTTCACTCAGTGCTTTTGTTCAACAAAAACCATGGTATGTAAAACCTATCACCGTACGCGACACTTGTTGTTGCCGTTATCATGTGGAATTTGAGTTATATTATGACACATTCCTTGATTTCGGTAGAACATTATGGAAGGATTCACCTCCTCCTTTCACTATCCGTGATTTCATATCTCAAATTCTATGTGAAAGAGAAAGCGATGAACTATTTTACAAAAAGAAATGTGTTGGTGGTAAAAAATGCGATGATTGTGGAAATTTGACTAAATTTCAAAACAAATATCATATTGATATAAATGATCAATCATTTTCCAACATGAAAGTGAAATGGAAGAGATATGAATATATCGGTACATCGATTCAAGGTGCAGATAGTGTTAAAATAATCAAATTACGAGAAGACGAAATTTTTCTGATAGACTTTTTGAGAAAGTTTGAGGCAGAAATATACAAATACACCAAGCATTCCCATAGAGCTCGATGGCAAGACTTGCAATTCAAAAAATCTCGTGAATTTTTTCCACCAGGGACCATTTTGTCAGTGATTGATTTTGCAGAAAACTACACATTTGTTCCACAAAAAAAAATTCAGAGTGAATACTATCATTCTGACCAAGTCTCCATGCTCGTCCATATTCTATATAGACATGCTGAACAAAATGTCGATCATATAGAAAGCACGAGTGAAAATCTACATATCATTAAAGAATATCACTTTTATATCAGTGACGATCGTACACATGATACATGTTTTGTACAACATTGTTTTGGAAGAATTTATGATTCATTGAAAAATCGTGGAATAACATTCAATGAACATTGGATATGGTCAAACGGATGCGCAGGTCAATTCAAATCTGCATGATCATTTTTTTGGTTGTGTTGTCTTCATAAGAAAACCTGCATTAAACATTGTTGGAATTTCTTTGAGACTGGCCATGGAAAATGAGAACTTGACGGTGCAGGAGCATGCATAAAATGAGTACTTCGAAGATATCAAATGAACCACTCTGCACACCGACTTGTGAACGCTGAAGAAGTTGTTCAATGGTGCAAAACTGCTCTAAGCCATGAGATTAACCCATCAAGAGAAGTGTGAAGGTACATTCAATTTAATTTGTATTGGAAATCTAATTTTAAACATTGTACAATTATCATGCAATGATTATTTTTAATTGTATTTTGATATCATATTTACAAATTCTTTTTCTAATTTTCCATATAAAGGTTTTTCTGGCATATTGGAATCAGAGACGTAAATAGATCAATTGGGAATGACATTGAAACAATAAAAGGGACTTGAAAATTGCATTCAATTCAAACAAAGTTGTCCACAAATGTGTTTGCATTGGATAAAAGAAAATATTCTTGTTTTTGTGATGTTTGCATAGACAACACAAAATCCAATGACGTCTATGAAAACAAAATGTATGTGAACGATTGGAAACATACAGAGCTAAATACAAAGGGAAAAATGTCTGTTGCAATGTTTGAAGAAATGCAATTAGAGGAAACTACAATATCATCCGATGGTGATCGAGTTTCTGATCTTGTTAGAGAAGGTAACATTTGAATTACTTTCTAATGATTTAAAGATCTACAAATAAATTTAAATATGCATAATTAAATGTTATATTTATTCTATTGTGCAGGAGATGTTTTTGCTGTAATTGCACCTATTGACAATGATGAAAATGTGAAGTATTATTTGATGCGTTGCACTGAACGAAAAATGAAATTATTACAAGACTATAATGATCACAGATTTCAGTATGACAGAGGGTCTATTATACTGAAAGGTTATTTTTTCAGACAAACTCATCAAAGTGGAGACTTTGTTTACTTTGAAGACTATGAACCTGATTCCATAAGTTGTCAATATAGTCACTTGGTGTGTGCAGCACGCATCAAGTTGATAGAAGTTCAATCAAAGAAAAAATCGAAAATTAAGAAATGGAAAATGTCAAAATCCTATCATGAACAGTTTATTGAGGATGGAATTCCATTAGAATTTTTTTGAGTGAAGTGTCCAACAATTTATTATCTTTTGATTAAATATTTTTTAAAACTTCCCGTACTCAACTAAAAATTGAGTTGCTTATGTTATTTGTGGTTTGCACATGTTACAAATTGTTTGGGTACAAGCACGTGCTCTAGTATAAACTGAAAGTAGTTTTTCTCTACATGTGCATTGATGAAAAATGTTATATGTATTGGATATATATATATATATATATATATATATATTCTAGAATGAAATTAATTGTTCTTGTATATTAATTGTTCTTGTATATCAGTAACCGACCATATGGTACAAATTATTTCACTTTATTTTGTAAGGTCAGATTCGGTCCCCATATGGCCTAGCCTCCAAGGGACGCGATAACAAGTGGTTGTCCCCACTTGCCCGAATCTCAGCTTTTAAACTTACACGAGTACAATTTTACTGTTTATGTCAGGCATCTTACATGATGTCCTAGCCAAAGATAGATTCTCTTTGTTTCAAGTTTCCGGTAAAAGTTGTCACCGAATGACCTGCTCGAACTCTTGTAGTAAACACCATACCTTATCTCTCTTGCTCTCCAATATTACTAGGTTTAATTATTATAACACAAAAATCGTTCTACATTGTCAATAATTTTTTTCGCTTACACTGGAATCAATGAACACTATTAATCCAATGACTTTACAAGTAATGTACCATCATACATGCAATTATATCAAATTAGAAATCAACATATACAATGAAATCAATGGGGATTGTCTTGTTACAAGTAACATAATTTCAATTTACCATATGTGCAAATGTAGGTTGAAACTATCCAAAACTTTAAGTTTTAAAACCCTTTTGATTATATATTATGCAACATTATTTAACATTAAACATTTAAAGTTCATTAAATATCACATGCAAAATGTAGATTGAAACCATCCAAAACTCGAGTTTTAAAAACTTCACATGCCATGCCAATTATAATTCAACTATCCAACAAAAACATTTAACAAATTAAATATCACATGCCAAAGTTGTTTCAAGTTTCCGGTAAAATTTGTCACCGAATGACCTACTAGGATATTATAAATACTAACTTTGTAATATCATTTGGCATTCGGAAAAATTCGAAAGTCTTAGACTGTCAATCAATTTAAAGTATCATTCACCCTAGGGAGTGTAAAATATTCAATGTAGGTTGGTGACGATGCTCACTCCTAGCTTGAAGCAGCGCTAATGACCAATTCTTTAATGAATTCCAATGCACTAGACCAAAGTTGGTTCAACCTACTTGGTTTTTCACCCAAGAAATTCCAAGGATGGACTATCTGGACAAACTGCTGAAATTGAAAAGCTTGACATGGAGATATGACAAGGTGAACAAAGACTTCAAGAACTCTTTATGGAAAGGGCTCACTTGAAGGAAAGAAGCACCACATTGCAGGCTAAAGTCAAGAACATGGAAGATAAGATCAAGAGGGACTTTCTTGATCCGAAACCTATTGGTTTGAAGAAAGAAAATGCATGTGTTGGCACACTTGAAAAAGAAGACGACCACACTATGAGGATTGGTGCACTTCGTTTGGAAGGAGTCAATATATGTCGTATTGGAGCAATTAGACAGAATTCGAAAAGGAAAGAGCTTGAACCAATTCAAGCAGACCCAGGATCAGATTGTTCTATGGAGCTTCATGAGAAGAGATATGTGAAAAGGAATGTTAAGCCAAGGGCTAGTTCGAAAGACATATTGGAAGAGGAAATTTTGAAGAAGATTGCGGAAGTAAGGCGCAAGACAAGGAGAAGGAATGATGATGAAAGTTCCTTGGACTTGAGATTCGTGTCTACAACCGTACATGGGAAAAAGTTCTCTGCTTTGATAGACACGAGGGCTACCCATAGCTTCCTAAGTCGAAAGGTAGCTTCATCTCTTAGAAAGAGGAAGGCTAGCATCAAGAAAGAGTTGAGTGCTTTCAAGGCAGTCAATTCGAGGATGAAAGCAGTGACTGGTGTCATGAAAGGCACACATGTGAGAGTAGGGTCATGGTTTGGAAAGATAGACTTAAGATTAATTGACATGGATGATCATTCTATGGTGTTGGGACAAGACTTCATGGTTGCAGCACAAGCCATACCAATGATGGACCGAGACATTCTCTTAATTCTTGTGATCAATCTTAAACTATTTTCTGAACTTCTATTCTTATTGTCACCCTTGTTAGTTTTGTCATCTTTCCGTATCGATTATATTAAAAAGAAAGTATAAATCATAAATCATAAACCATTTAAATATTTAGCTCGAACTCTTGTAGTAAACACCATACCTCAAGTCTCTCTTGCTCTCCAATATTATTAGGTTTAATTATTATAACACAAAATCGTTCTACATTGTCAATAATTTTTTGCGCTTACACTGAAATCAATGAACACTATTAATCCAATGACTTTACAAGTAATGTACCATCATACATGCAATTATATCAAATCAGAAATCAACACATAGGTACAAACCATTTAAATATTTAGCTCGAACTCTTGTAGTAAACACCATACCTCAAGTCTCTCTTGCTCTCCAATATTATTAGGTTTAATTATTATAATACAAAAATCGCTCTACATTGTCAATAATTTTTTGCGCTTACACTGAAATCAATGAACACTATTAATCCAATGACTTTACAAGTAATGTACCATCATACATGCAATTATATCAAATCAGAAATCAACACATAGGTAAACCATTTAAATATTTAGCTTGAACTCTTGTAGTAAACACCATACCTCAAGTCTCTCTTGCTCTCCAATATTATTAGGTTTAATTATTATAACACAAAAATCGCTCTACATTGTCAATAATTTTTTGCGCTTACACTGAAATCAATGAACACTATTAATCCAATGACTTTACAAGTAATGTACCATCATACATGCAATTATATCAAATCAGAAATCAACATATACCGTAATGAAATCAATGGGGATTGTCTTGTTACAAGTAACATTTCAATTTACCACATGTGCAAATGTAGGTTCACATTCTATCATTCATGTAGTTTTAAAAACTTCAGATGCCATGCCAATTATAATTCAACTATCCAACAAAAACATTTAACATTAAATATCACATGCCATGCCAATTATAATTCAACTATCCAACAAAAAAATTTAACATTAAATATCACATGTCAAATGTAATTCAGATGACAACATTACTTCACATTCACATGCCAAAAGTACTAAAACCATCCAAAAATTAAATAAAACAAATTATATAATAGCATTGTAATAAAATATTTCCAAAAATTGTAAATCTCACTTGAGTATCAAACTGTATCAAGTTTAACAAATTTTAAAACCATCTAAATTTTGAAATCAAATCTACTGTAAATCTTGTCCATCAAATGGAGGATCTAGCGTCTAGGTCTCGGGTAGCGCCCTATCCTATGAATAGGAAACCTACATACACAATGCACATGTACTTGAACATTAAAATTTGAAGTTTTAAAAATGAATGAGAATATATATATCTAGAACTTCATGTAAAAAACAAAATATAAAAAAAAATCATGCAATACCTCGTAAGGTTCCCTCTCCATTTGATGAACAGGTTCTGCCATAGAAACATCTGCAGTGGTAACCTGTACAATATACATGTACAGTTAAATATAAATATATATATATACATAAATAATTTATATAAATTAAAAACTTTCAAATGAAAATGCACGTGTACATATATAAACTTATTTGAACAATAATATTAAAAAAAAGAACTAAAGACAACTTGTTCAAATGCTGTGGATGTTCCTATCTCCGTCGCTAGAGTCCTCGGATTAAAAAAGTCTTCTATACGAACCTAAATTCAAAATTTTTTAATTAACTCAAAATATAGATCTCTCTCTCTATATATATCTCAATTTTTAATGGAACTTTTTGAGGTAACATAAATTTTGAACTTGTGAAAAATTGTCCATACTTGTACATCTCCCAATGAAGTAGAAGGTATATCTCCTAAGGAAGAAGAAGGTACCGCCATCCCAAAAACATCAGACAGAATCGGTACCTGTTAAAACATTTTATCGAATTATATATATACATACATGTACATGTGGCAACAATTATTTATTTTAGAGTCACTTAAAAAACACTAACATACATGTGCCAACATATCATGATGGGCAGACCCATCTGCATCGTTTGAGCCAGAGGTCCCGAACGTAATATTAACATTTTCATCATGCATCATGCCTGAGAACTGCAAATGGTGTTTTAACATATAATCATACCTTTTTGTTAGATTAATGTACACATACAAATAAATGTATACATGTGTACATACACATGTATTTATTACAAATTGTACACATGTATATGTAAATATAATTTCAAACCCTAAGGTCACTAACACATACCACTCTGGTGCCCTCTTCCTCACGAAAAATTAGGTCTTGCAGACCATTGCGACAATTTATTGCATATGTTCGGAGATATTCAACATTCATGTTGTAAATCTCCTCATCTGTATGATAAACAAAATTGGCACGTGCATTTTCACGTGCTCTTTGTCGATTTAAACAAATATCGACTCCACTCAATCCGCTATGAACATTGTCGATCATAACATCTCTTGCTTCACGACTTATTTGAGAAGTCGCATCCATCTCTGATCGCAGGGTTTCGACTCGAAACGGTCGACTCACCAATGGCGGCTCAGGGTGAGGCAACTCCACATCTCGCTTAGCGCCCTTAAGTTGATATAATCGACCTCTCCCCGGGCCAAAAAATTCTGAAGGAAGGTCATTGTAGTCGGGTTTCATACCCAAAAAAAATTCTGCATAAAACATTTGTGCAAAATAAACAGGAACCTCATCATTCCATGGAAGCCTTCCAAAGGCCGCAAGATGTCGATCATACAAATATTTTGCTTTGTCTGGGTGCTTGAAATACAGCACCTTCAACATTTTTCTTTTTGGCCCTTCCTTATAATTAAACATTGACTTAGCATCATCTCTTGAAACTTTTTGTTTTATGTCCTGCCATTTATCGGGACCTATCACTGTTTATTTTCTCTTTCTCATCAGTTCTACAAACGAATCAGTCGTTGGCCCCAAATTTTTGTACACTTTTACCATTTCACTCAATGAATGTGTAACTATTTCGAGGCTTTTTCTACTCTCAGCAGGTAGAGACAAAGCCTCGAGATCTCTTTGCAATTTTGCATGAAGGCTTTGACACCTTTGTAAGGTGCATTCCGCCATGTTCGTTTCCCATGGTATATCAGTAATCTCAGCCGGATAAGTTGTGCTGGGTTGACAGCCTTCTTCTTGAATGTAGCGCACTGCCCTGCGTCTATTTTGACCACTGGCTCGAACATTTTCAGCCTCTGCATCAATATATATAAAATTTTGTATATTAGAAAAAACACGTGTAAAAAAAGTTGCACAAATTTAATGAAAAAATATTGAAATTGATGTCAACCTTGATGTTGTTGGTTAACATCATCTCCAACATGACCCTGCTGAGAACCAACCCCAGAATGACGTTGTTGAGAACCAGACCCATAGTGACCCTGTTGAGAACCGACAACCGTTGATTGGCCTTCGGGGGAATAAATATCACCCCCTTCCCACAACCTGCTACCACTCATACCTCGACCGGTTGCACCTTGGCCACGCTCCATGGATGGAGGAGAAACCCTTCTCCTCTTGCCTCCTAAAAATTAAAATATGAAACTTATTAACAACTAATTTCACTCACAAAGTTAATAAAAAAATCAATTCCATATGTACACACATGTATGGAGATTTAATATTATATTTAAATACCGTGAACATCCTCCGATCCCTGAACCTTCATATGGGATTCGGCTGATCTTCGTCTTTCATCCTCCATGATATATATCTATTGGTCGACATTCACAAAATAGATTTCAAAAAATCAATTTGTAATTTACTGTACACAAATTATGTAGAACACAACTTTCAAAGCAATAATTGATCATGTGTGAAACAAAATTTAATCGAAAAATATATTATAAAAATGATAAATTCACCAAATTGCGCTTTACACAGTGGGAGCACACTTGGTATAAAATTTACTACTTATACACTTTAGTTTGTGGGAGAAATGACACATATACATAGTTTACCTTAAATTTGTTGTGTTTTACGGATATTAAAATGAAGAACTTCTATTTAGATCCATTCCAGAGATTGACTGTAGGGGCATTTACTAGATATGTCACCTTTATATGAACATAATTAGTACGCATATCTAATTTACATTACTTTAATATGTCATGCTTCTTTAATTTATCTTTTATAGATGACCGGAGCATCCCTTTTTAATCTATCCCTTTTGACTTCGGATATGTGGGCAATATTCATCTGCATATTTTTCTGTCATAAAGCAATGAGTAAAATTGTATTCCATTTGTGTCAATGTTAAGGTTAAGCACATGGATTAAAGTTTTATATATTAGATGAGGAGGCTATGTATTACATATGGTCTTGAATGAGCTTTTGGACTCTTTAGATATATATCTAAAGAGTCCAAATGCTCATTCAAGACCATATGTAATCCTCATCTAACTTAGTAAGGGATTTACAATACTATATTTGAATTGGCTAGCTCCATTTCAAGATATTATGGTTGTCCAAGAGGGGATATAAAAAATGAAAAGAAGGATATTGAACTGTAGGTTATCCAAGTTGGACATAGAACCAGTGGAGAAACCTAAGGAAAAACTATGTTTCCAGGTCGAACCTTTGTAGAGGTTCCAGTACCTGAGAGTAAAATCCAGTTTGGGGCTATTAAATCTAGTATGTTCTATACTTCTTCCATTTCTGCCCTCCTATTTTTCTTTCTAATCAAGGTTTATAAAATAAAATGAGAAGCAACATGAGAATTGGAACAATCATTTTCATTATCTATATGGAAGGCAAGAAGGATTATATCCCCTTAAGCTTAAGCTTATGTAGTTTGTCATTTTTTATCATATATTTTTTGGTAAGCGTAAATGTCTTTTTATCTATAGTACAAGTCATGAGTTCCCCAATTTTACCTTATGTAAAGCATGATTCTAGGATTACTACAATTTGTACTTGGTTTTTTATGAATATATCAAATAAAGTTTTTGAGAAGCAAATATGGCTCGTTCCTTAGAATTTGGCACTTACAATTTCCATAACGCTTATAACCCCATCCTTACAATTTTTATAATTTCCATGATGAGACATTTGAATTTCCTTCCCCATATTTCTTGTTAATTATTATAACCTTAAAATGGCTAGTATTGGTTTGTCATCATCATCTCAAAATGACCTGGTAGATGAAAATTTACCATGTCAATCATCATCACTTCACACCATCTCATACATGACCCCTTCTACATATTATATGCATGAATTTTTGGCATGTCATCCTCTCTACCTATCCCATGAATGATTGTGACAACAGGTGAATAAAATACAATCTATAAGCAGAGGATAGTTTCTAGTTTGTCCTCCTCCATCCGCCCCATAGCTAGTGATTTCTCAATTTTCCACTTCCAACTTTCTATTCTCGAAATTCATTAGCATCTAATTTTATCAATATCCACACCACACCTAGAAGTTAAAGAAATTATCATATACACTACTACATTAATGAAATCTACGTTGTTTGTTATTGTAAAGTCCAATAACAAACAATGTTAATTGAGTTTAGTAGTGTATATAACAATTTCTTTGACTTCCAAGTGTGTTGTGACTATTAGTAGAATTAACTACCAAAATGAATTTCCAAAATAAAATGTTGGAAGAGAAAAAATAGGCAATCACTGGATATGGAGTGGGTGGAGGAGGACAAACTTATAGTGATCCCTTTCTTATCAAATTTCCTTTATTCACCTAATGTCACAATCAATCATGGTCTAGGTAGAGGGGATGACCTACCATAAATTCAATCATATAATGTGTAGAAGGGTCATATGTAGATGGTGTGAAATGATGATTACAAACATGGTAATTTTTCATCTACTAGGTCATTTTGAGATGATGATTACAAACCAATGCTAGCCCATTAAAAGTTATAATCATTGGTGCCTAATGTGAGGTGGAAAATTTAAATCAAGTTCGTATCAAAGTACAATTTAGCTCATTTTAGTCAAGGTTAGTTAGAAGAATTAGCTATTGGTTTCTGCCTTCAATTTCCTCTGAAAATGAATGTGTATGTGCTTTTGAGAGACATTAGAGGAATAAGGTCCAAATTTTTGATGAAAATGTGCTATGAAAGTAGAGGGTTTTAAAGGCAAGCATGTACAAGGCATAGTTGAGACAAATGTTCTTCAAGAAGGGCCTAATTATTTGGGTCTTGGTTATGGAAAACATGGAAAATGCTCCAAAGCCAAGGAGGCACATGAAGCTGTTCCAAGAATGAATTTTATTTCGTGTTTATTACCTCAAGCTTGTGAAGTTTGTGTTCATGATGAATGGAACATGTACATAGTTTACCTTAAAGTTGTTGTGTTTTACGGATATTAAAATGAAGAACTTCTATTTAGATCCATTCCAGAGATTGACTGCAAGGGCATTTACTAGATATGTCACCTTTCATAAAAGATGAGATCCAGAGGCTACCTGGCCCTTTACAGACTCTGCCTATAGAAATTTTAGAAGTAAACACTAGAGGCATTAACAATATCAAAGAACATTTTCATGCTCAGACATGGGAATGTGTCTCTTTCCCTACGCAAAAAAATAGTTCTTGAGGTAGTTAATCTTCATAGACATGTCATCAAGCAAGTCAATGTGATCATCCCTCCTTCCCTCCCTTGTAAAATAATTATGTTTTGTGGGTCAGAAAGCCAAAATATGGAGACAATTATCACCAAATCCAATGTACGATTATGCATGATGGAGAATCTCTAGCGCTTTCCCTTGTTAATATATTTAATAATCTCAATATTTATTTAAAAGTATCAATAGTATTTCGACGACATCACATTGTTCAAATCTCATGGTCAAAATACTATTGATACTTTTAAATAAATATTGAGATTATTAAATATATTAACAAGGGAAAGCACTAGAGATTCTCCATCCTGCATAAACGTACGTTGATGCTTATAGAGTGAAAAAACTGAAAGAATCAACTTGTAGGGTCATTTTAATGGGGGTGGAGAATTCAGGTCTAAAACCTTTTGGAGTCATTTTGAGGTATTAAATGACATTTCTGGGGGTCAAACGATTATATAATTTAAGTTGAAGGCCCATGAGATAAATATGACTTCTATGTGACATTTGTAAATTAAATCATCTATTTTTTGTGTTATATGAACATAATTGGTACGCATATCTAAAGAGTCCAAATTCTCATTCAAGACCATATGTAATCCTCATCTAACTTAGCCAGGGATTTGCAATATTATATTTGAGTTGGCTAGCTCCATTTCAAGATATTATGGTTATCCAAGAGGGGATATAAAAAATGAAAAGAAGAATGGAAAAGAGGATTTCATAATCGATGAGGGTCAAGATGATTCACATGATGAAGTGCAACTAAAAGAAGCACCATTGAAATGGTTTGCTGACAGATGGTTAGATTTCTTATCCAATTAAGGCCTAGCATGTATTTTGATGTTTCATGAATTTCTTTGCAAATTCAAAGTATGGTGCATGTTGCATGAAGCAAGATGTTGAAAGTAGAGTTATGTTGACACACTTAAATGCAACAAATATGGAAATTTGTAAATGAGCTCTATTATTTGACTTAAGAGTCAGTTGTTTGAAGAGGCATGTTTTGTCAACTTGTGTTTGGTTGATGGTTTTGTACACCAATATGTAAGAGTACATGGACATATTCACATGATGTGAATTTTTTTTTCTTTGAAGAAGAAAAATGATATGTCAGCGAGCTATGTTTCTTGCATGATGTGTTTTCAGTTTGATGGTTTTGTTTGTGACAAGACGTCACAAGATTTTGTGAAGGTCCACTCTTGAGCGAGAGCCTCATGATTACAACCTATTCATGAGAATCAAATGGGAGTGCATCCTTATTTTGAAAACAAGTAGGATTCTAAGCTACCTAGGACTCAAACCATCATTTTTAAATTTGAAATATAATGGTGTTGTTTCAATGCCTGAATCCACAACCCTAACACATGAAATCACTAATCTAATTACACATGAAATAAATAGTTATTTTCTTCAACATTAAAAATATAACTAAAAACTAAATTCAACATAGTTGAAAGAAAAAGAAGCGCCATTGAAATGGTTTGCTGACAGATGGTTAGATTTCTTATCCAATTAAGGCCTAGCATGTATTTTGATGTTTCATGAATTTCTTCGCAAATTCAAAGTATGGTGCATGTTGCATGAAGCAAGATGTTGAAAGTAGAGTTATGTTAGACACACTTAAATGCAACAAATATGGAAATTTGTACATGAACTCTATTATTTGACTTAAGAGTCAGTTGTTTGAAGAGGCATGTTTTGTCAACTTGTGTTTGGTTGATGGTTTTGTACACCAATATGTAAGAGTAAATGGACATATTCACATGATGTGAATTTTTTTTTCTTTGAAGGAGAAAAATGATGTGTTTTCAGTTTGATGGTTTTGTTTGTGACAAGACATCACAAGATTTTGCGAAGGTCCACTCTTTAGCGAGAGCCTCATGATTACAACCTATTCGTGAGAATCAAATGGGAGTGCATCCTTATTTTGAAAACAAGTAGGATTCTAAGCTACCTAGGACTCAAACCATCATTTTTAAATTTTAAATATCATGGTGTGTTGTTTCAATGCCTGAATCCACAACCCTAACACATGAAATCACTAATCTAATTACACATGAAATAAATATTTATTTTCTCCAACATTAAAAATATAACTAAAAACTAAATTCAACATAGTTGAAAGAAAAAGAAAATGGAACTTTAAACATTCAATGAAAATTTCTAAATAAGAACATTGAAATTATAAGTTTCTTTCTTACACAGTTTAAGATTTGGGGTGTAATTTTTTTTTCAAAAATTCTTTTAAACTTTTTTATGCTTCACGTTTCCGCCCAATTATCTATTCCTAATGTATTGCAATAACTGTTAGTTAATTAAACAATCATAAACCATTTCAATCTTCTTTCCTTTTATGTCTTTAAAATATCAAGATAAGGAAAAAAAACTTTAAAATATCATACATCAATCAATCAGAAAACATATCAACTCAACCAGAGCCAACATGGAGATATCATTCTATAGTATGTACCATTCAAACATGAGCGTCAAGTACATGTCCAACAAAAGAGAATTGACCAAAATCGACCCAAATGTTTCTCCAAAGAAAAGCATTGCAGTATGCTGGATTTGTAATAAATTCAAAAAAATTAAATATTACTTGAAATATGAATTTGGATGTGAAATAATCATAGCTAAATGTGAAAACAAAAATTATATATTTGTTTTAACTCCAATGTACTATGGGGTTTAAATCTATGATACTATGGAAAATAGAGATCTATCCAAAAAGTATTTCTTTCAATATCAGTATAAATATACATAAAGTCTTGAATATTCTGCAATTTAATGAAACAATAATTAATAATCCATCTTTGAAACCATCTAAATAATAAGGAAATAACACATATGTGGAAACCAACAAGCACCATCAATTTAACAACCAACCAAATCCCCACTGATGGCAAGGGTTAGGCTGTTACATTTTATCTACATATAACCCAAATGATTTGGTTGTCCTTTGTGCTACTTCTTATAAAAACTGCAAGATGAAAGTTAAGGAAATTCACGATTGAAAAATTCTAGGTGTCCAAGAGGTGTAAGAAAAAGGAATAAAATAAAATAAAATAAAAATAATTTAGCTCCCAAGGTCTCCAACGAGGAACCAAAGCATATTTCTTTTTCAAGTTTGTCCTTCGAAAAGCTACAACATGAAAGCACGAGAAATTCACAATTACAAGATTCTAGGTGTCCAAGAGCTTAAAGGATAAAAAATAATGTAAAAAACTGAAAACTTGAACTCGTAAGGTGTACAACAGGGAAACAAAGTAGATTTCTCAAGGCCATTTTGTACTTAGAAGAGAAGCAAGATGAAAATAGAGAAGATTCACAATTGCAAGATTGTAGGTGTCCAAGAGCTTAAACAAAAAACTCAAGTTCTGAAGGTCTACAGAAGGCATGAGAGGCTTAATATTAAGCAAAAATAACCACCAAATATCTTCCTTGAGAAAAAAAAATAAAGGAAATAAAGAGTCACCAAATAACTAAAACATTGTTGTTTTGTGGAACCAAGATATAGTCAACAATATAAGTGCTACACAAAAACAAATGTAAACACAATGGAAAACGGAAACATATCTCGCTATCAAATTCGTGAATTCTTATTTTAAGATGGTAGAACTTAAGTCTCAATTGTAATTGGATTCTTTCTAAAGTGTAATTCCAAGCTCATTAAGCATACTAGGTGACCAAATTTTTAAAGTAACTTGAGATTCACAACAAGAGATACACAACATGCACCACAATACACAATGTGCCCTTGTATATAAGGATTTAGACAAATATACTTCAACAAGGATGGAATCAACCTTCAAAAAGAATGATATAATGGAAGCAATATATCAATACTAGTGTCCTTTTTCATTCCTTAATAGCTATGATGACCAGAAACTTGAAATGCTAGAGATTTTAGCACTTGAGTATGGAATGGACCAAAAAATTATTGACCGCAATTGTTTGGTGACCTTCAACTTTATGGAAAATGTAGGACTACAGGGAAGTTCTCTTTGCACATGAAAGATGTAATTTCATTCCAATTACCAATAAATAATATGTTTTATTTCTGAAATTAAATATATATATATATATATATATATATATATATATATATATATATATATATTAATGTCCAATGAATGACCACAAGGTTGGTTAACAGGATTCAAAAGTATAGACAATGTGATTGCATATTTATATTTCAAATTAAAATCAAAATTTTATAAAGTGCCTAAATCTTCTTCAAAGATTAACATTTCTAAGATTAGTGGAATCACTAAACAACATCATAAAAATATAACAATAGAATAATGTACATGCTTCTATTCTATGGTTATCCCTCTATCCTTGTAACCTAGATCTATTTAAACATTAGCAGTTTTAGGAGGAGATCGCATGTCAGGTCTAACTTTGAGTATGAGTTGTACAAGGACTAACTAACTAATGTACATATGTGAGAAAAAGATTAACAAGAAGTATATAAATGAAAAAGTAAGACAAGGGAAAAGCAGAGTAAGGCATGAGAAGAGTAAGAAAACGCTAGAGCAGAGTAGGGTAAGACATGAGAAGAGTAAGAAAATGCTAGAGCAGAGTAGAGTAATACAAGAGAAGAGTAAGAAAAGGCTAGAGCAGCACATTTTTATAGAAATTCAATCCATTGTCCTTAACATGCATGATCAGAATATTTTTCTCATACAACAAATATAATGTTATCATTTCCTATACCAAAGATTAATTATACACTGAAAAATACCATCTCAAATTGAAAATTATGCATATGTAGCATGTCGAGAGAGATAGAAGCATAGGAAGGCTTTTGTATTGACATATTTTGGTCAACCTATAGAGCATGTACATGCTACAGTGTGACATAAACTTCAGATAGCCTTTTGTTGAAGTTATAGGAAATGTCTCTACTTATTTGCGCTATGTAGCTTTTAAAGTTGCAGGGAGGAAAAAATTACCCGCATTGGACATCAAGTGAATGGAAACCTATGGGCTAAAATATTCTATTTGCATATTTTTCAAATTTTCCCCATTGAAATGGAGCATTTAACTTAATTTCTCAGATTAAAATTAATATTTGTTTGATAATTTTTCCCATTTTCTATGGGAACAATTTAAAAGAAAGAGAAATTGGAAAATATTAGAAAAGTTAGGCCAAATTTCATAAGTATTATGAGGAGACTAAAAATTTAGATAAAAGACTAAACATACATAAGGATATATCAAGAATAAATGAATGAGATTCGTAAACAAGGATGATTATGTCATTCTGAGTACGATTTTGGGAATTTATGTGTTGAAACTTCAACTACTCAACCTCCCAATAAAATTTATGAGGAAGCTTGAACTATTTCATGTTTTCATAAGTTGGGATTGTAATGGCATTGCCCAAAATATTTATTTAATCGTTTACGGGGGAAATGTATTATATTCGACATAAAATTGTGTTTTAATTGCATACCCATCAAACAAAATAGATAAAAACAACATTGAGGGGGGATATTAAAGTTTTGACCCTGAAGAAAAGAAAAATAAATAAAATAATAATAGGCTAAAATATTTGAAATTTTTACCCCACTTAATTATTTTCAATGGTTGAACCATGTAACATTGGCAGCAAAGAAATTTCCCTTGTGTTCCTTTTAAAAATCCCTTTGAACCCGCGACCTTCGTTTAAACCTGCGGTCTCGCACGACGCGGGGCGTATGATTTCTAGATGAAGAGACTTTGGCATGAAATGGTAAAATCGTGGTCACAGTCACCACGTGAATGGAGGTTTTGGCGAGGTCAATCGCAGCAAAAATGGTTGAATGGTTTCAAGATTCAAACAGTTGAACGAAGCCGAAACAACTTGCGCGCATGGGAATGGTTTCAGACTTCAAGGCTATTCGATTTGGAGGTTGGAGTTATTCTTTTGCTTCCACCCACTCCATTAACTCGATGAGACGGTGGATGGGCTGTCGGATGTGAAATTGGATTGCCAGATAATCCAAATCCTTTTTTAATACAAAGTGATTGGTGTCGTAGGGGACAAAGGAATTTTTAGTGGCCAGAGTCGAAAATTTTTAGGAGAGACACACAATCCTAGCAATTCCTCCACCTCAGTAGACTACTCCTGCCAGTTTATGTGAAATCTCTAGTCAAGTATATTGAGGCATTCATCTCTACCAAAAAAAAACATTATTTTTGGTTATTTACCCCAAAATACAAAGTTAATAAACACTAAATTATTCAATGTCTTCAAATATCTACATCGACAGGCGCTTTCCTGTTGGAATTAGCTACTTTAATTTTTTGGTAATTAGCTTTCACGAGTTATGAAGCTTATAGATGGTGATAGTAACATGCCCGATGACCGAAGAGCACGACCGTGGCAAACACCAGTGTGGCGACGAGGAGCTGCGGCGACGAGGAGAAACAACGACAAGGACACCAGCACGGCGACGAGGTGCAACAGCGACAGAGAAAACGCGGGAACAATAAAATCGGTAACCACATAACTTCACGGGTGATTTATTTATAGAAAATAGTTCGGCCAAACTATTTTAAATGTAAAAGTTCGGCTGAACTAAATGTTCAGCCGAACTTTAGTTGCCGGTTTTCCAATCTCCGGCAAAAATTTTGTTTGCCCGCGTCGTCAGTAAGCCGTCAGTCTAAACGGAATCACGAGTTCGGCCGAACTTTAAAAAAAAGTTTGGCCAAACTATTTAATAGTTCGGCCGAACTCTATAAAATGTTCGACCGAACTATTGCCGAAATAAAATTTCAACCCGCAATTCTCACAAAAGTGTAACCTAGGTTCACGTTTCTGCCCTAATCACATTATTTACTAATAGTGGGGTTGGTAACTCCTCCCTTAGGAGGCCTTGTTCTGGTGTTTCTCTCGATGGACATTTCTATTGTGGATTGGCTTCCTTGAGTTTTTTTCCTTTCTACCTCTTCTTCCCTAGTTTCTTTATGGGATTTTCTTCCAACTCTTTTTGAAGGCCTCTCAAAGGTCTCATCCTCTGAGGAACAAGAGGTTTTCATTGGATTCTTTCTATTTATTTCAGCATATGAGCGAGGGGAGGAGGTATCTAGGTATGATCCAAAGGACTACTTTTGCATTACCTTTCTCGAAAGAGGTGAGAGTGTTCTGCTATTTAGTCACTTCCAATGTTGATTCTGGAGGGTTTGCTAGAGTTTTAAGCTCTTTAATAGGATTTTTTGTGGCTTCTACCGAAGTGGGAATGAACCTCCCTTCCCCAAGAGTCTGTCTTGCTGTTGGTGCGTTGGTCCCTTTTGTGGCCCCTTTTCCTTTAGCTTTTGTCGGATTTTTTTTTCTGTACTAGGGTCTATTGATCTCCTTTCAATTCCTTGCTTTCTTCTTCTGCCTTCTTTTTGCAATGCCTTGCAAAGTGGCCATAGCCATGGAAATTCCTACATTTAAACAGAAGTTGTTCGTAACCCATCTCCTAGATATGGGTCCAATCAACAACCATTAACTTAATAGCTTCTTGCATCCAAACTTCCAAATCTACTTCAATGCATATACGTGCGCATGAGTATTGTTCTTTTCTCACTGCTTGGTCGATATAACTTCTGAGGGTATTGCTAATGGTTTGAAGCGACATCTAGTTCCAACAATGCAGTGAGAGATGAGGGAGATGTACCCACACTGGGACAACTGAAGGCACATCTTGTGCAAGGTAAAAATCAGGAGTCCATTTGTTTAAATATAGACCCCGAGGACCCATAAAATATGACCCGTTTCTGAAAATGAGGCTTCTGTCTTCCACGTTATCAAAAACAAATATAAATAATCCTTTACCTACAAGGTGACTTGTATGCCTTCTGAAACTAATGGAGTCCAGTTTATCTGCAGCCAATCTTCCATAGCTTTGGGAGAGGGCCAAAGGCCAATAAAATACCCAATAATCCCCCTTTAACCAAGGTTCAAAGCAGACTGACATGTTTCTTCTATTGGGAGGGAAACCGACGAAATGAATTCCAACTTCTTCACAAATTTTTATTGTGAATCTGTCAAGGGACGTTTGCAGCTAGCCGCAACCAGTTTCTTGAATACCACAATGTTCAATGGAGAAGGAAGTGGAGCCTCAGGTCCCCCTCTTGTAACCATGGCAGCTGGGAGGAAATCATAGTTAGGTATCTTGCAAAATCACGCGTGGCATTTTTTTAGAGCTAAAAATGATTATATTTTAGACAATAAAAAGAAGACGTAAATAAAACTTAAGCCCATGTTAAATGTTATTTAACATTGGAAAGGAAAAGAGTTATATTAATAAGAATTATTTGTAATTTTTTAAAAAATAGAATTATTTAAAACAAAAGAGATTATATTTTAGCTAGTAAAAAAAAATATAAATAAAACTTAAGCCATGTTAAATGTTATTTAACTTTAGAAAGTAAATGAATTATATTAATAAGAATTATTTATAATGAATGTAAATGAATTATGTTAATAATAATTATTTATAACTGTTATTTAGTTGAATTATTTAAATGTTATTTACCATTAGAGAGTAAATGAATTATTATTAAAAATTATTTGTAATTATTATTAAATTAAATTATTTAAAACAAAAGGGTTATATTATAGCCAACAAAAAAAAATGTAAATAAAACTTAAGCCATGTCCGATTTTCTTCTGATGATGGATTTCCAAGAATGGGGTTTCAATAACCCCCGATTTCCATGAATGGCACAGGGTTAGGGGACATTTCGCCCTCATTCCTAGAACTATCGAAGGCAGTGTTAAATTCGGGGTTTTCTATCTTGTATAAATTTCTGATGATGGAGCTGGATCTCAAAACAAGCTATGCCAATTCGTGAAATTTCCATGGTAGCGATTTCTTCTCTGCATACTGACTTTATTGATATAACGACTGTTTTGTGTGCTGACCAAGAAACTGTGAAGAGGAAAATCAATAAACAGTTGTGACCAGGCGGCTCTAAAGAGGTAAATACAAACCAATTAACTATCTGCTCTTTGCTAACTGTATGTATGTAAAATTATTTTCTTTGAATTGTTTTCAGTTAGACGTAGGCATGGAAAAATGTGAAAAATGTGCTATCTAAGGTCAAAGTCAAGCTGGAATATTGGAGTGCTAGATGGTTCACCCTTGTAGATCACATTGTTCTCATTAGGGAAATACTTTTTGCAATCCCCATATTCCAATTATCGACATTTTTAGCCCCTCAAAATATTCTTCCAAGTCTTGGGAGAATCATAAGAAAGTTCCTTTGGGAAGGTTCCAAATATTCTTCAAAAAAATTTCACTTAGTAAATTGGGCTACTATTCATTTCCCCATAGGTTTTCTCAGAATTCGAGACTTGACCTCGATGAATCGGGGAATCAATGCTAAAATTTTCTGGAAGATAAAATATGATTCGAATGCTTAGTGGGCTTGCATGCTTATCGCTAAATATTTGAAGAATGAAGATGCAAACTTGACACACCCTTTGTAGCAAATGTGTATGGATATGGTAGAGGAAACAAATGTATTATTGGTCCGTCAACTGAATCACCCCAATCACTTTGCCTCGCATACTAAAATAACTGCTTATGTTTATTGCCTATTACGAAATATACAACAACTTACACCTATCTAAAATCCTATGTTTACCCCAACCCTTAAACCAAATATGCTAACCCTTTATACTAAATACTCCTTCTCACTGTAACCATTGAGGTGTGCAATATAGATGTGGGGTCCTTCCCTACACCCCGAAAAACAAACAAAGGAGATTGATTGGACCAAAATATGCATCCTCATTGAACGCTTGCTGGATTCATTGGATTGAATGGATTGAAATACACCTCCCTTCACCATATTCAAGAGTATTTTCTCCCATATGGAAACTCATATCTGCTGCCTTAAGTTTGATTAATAAAAATATCAACTGGACATTGGGGAATGGTACTCGAATCAACATTCAAACTGAATCTGTAATGAACCACCCCCCACTTAAAGAAGCTACAAAACTGAGGCCTCTTCAACTTCATCTATCTAGTCTCAAGGTCTATTTATGAAAATTCAATGTGAAAATTCAAAACAGAGAAAATGTTTGTTCCAAACTGATATAGAGTCTCCAATCATGTTACATTATCAGATTCAAATGACAATCCATTGTTCCATCTTCATTGATCTTTCAATTTTGAGTTTTGGGGTAAGTTCTGTCCCTCCAAAAAATGAGTTATGTGGTATATCTCTCCTAGGTGACTGTAATATATATAATCCAAAATTTGGTGACTTTCCAGAGCTTCAAAATATGATTGTACTCACTTGTAGGCTACCTCGGACCTGCAACTAAAGGGGAAGACCTTTACTATGCATAACAGGCCACAAAACATTCCTCACAAAATGCTGCTACATCGACCTTCCTCTACAACCTTGTAACAGAGATATGTCACAGCAGAAAACACAACCTCCAACTTATACATAAATTGACATAAGTGACATATGCCTTGTTTTTTAAGATCCTTCTTTGAATCCAAGCTTTAGAAATCATCCTGAATAGATTCAACATCAAAGTCAATATGTTTTAGATCTCCAGGAAGCTCATAAACCTCATCTTTGGTGGTTTTATCACTCCAATAATTCTCAAAAGTTGTGAGATTTTAAATTTTAGTTTTAAATAATATCAGAGGTAACCACAAACCTACTTTTAAGCCTTAGGATCTAGCCTTCCTAATGCTCAGAGAGGGCCCTCTCTATAGGATTTAACTTTGTTGATTATATTTGATTTTAGGCTAGTCATATAGGGAAAATTGGTTTTGGGGTTTTGATTTGATTTGGTGGTGAAATCACTTACTTAGATGGATAGCTATAGATCTGTATCCCATTGGAAAAATAGATTCAATGTGTCAAGTAGTCAAATTAGGATCAAGGTCTAAAGATAAATGTTTACAGGGAAAGATAGCAGAGTTACTTCAAATCTTCAAGGTTGATGATGATATGGTTTTGATCGAGATAAAAAAAAAATTAAGAGTTCTTAAATCCATATTATCAGTGAAAAGGCAGAGGTCAATCGAAATCAAAGAGAAATTAAGGGTTCCCTAATCTGGATATCAGTTGAAAACATATAAATGATACTAAGTCAAAACAGTGTGCTTTTAACATATTCCAAAATAACAATTCCTGGTTTATCATTTAGATTAAGAACACGTTCAAGAATAGATGGAAAACATAAGAAAATGACAATATAACAAGTGAAATACTTCACTGTAGTGGCCCAACACATGAATCTTGTAATATGATGCCTTATTTCCTGTGATCCAGTCTGTTGACTTGAAATTGATACAAAAACCCTTAGGTTTAGAATAGTATCACTAGAGAAATGTTGAGCAATTCATCCACACTCAATACTTCTAAATTAGGAGTATTTATACAAAAAATTGTACAAAATATCCTAGAATAAACTTAGGAATTATTTATGGAAAAGAAATATCTTCATGCAAGAAGATAGTGATAGCTTCTTAACTTATGCTAGCTGTCACTTTTTACTGAAAAAAATGGCTTGCTGTCTTGATTTTATCATTGCTTTCTCTCTTAGTTTGTTCAATGAATACTGCAGCTAGATAATGAGGTGTCTTTCACACTGGAAGATTCATCTTTGCTATGATTTTTTCTTTAAACTTTCATCTGATACACTTTAACTGATACTCTTTACTGATACTCTTTTACTGCAAAAAAAGATGTCAATGCTGGTGTAAAAACAAAAAACTCTGTTTTTTACTTTCACTGCTCTGTGCTCACTATAATCTGATCTTACAGTAGATTAGTGAACTTCCCCCAGAATTCATCTTCTGGAAATTTTATCTTCATAAGCCTTGTGAAGTTTTCATCAGCTTCAGTATATTTTGAAAATGTTGGTTTGTTCACAAATAAGTGTTTTACTTCATGCTGTAAGTAAAAAAAAAATTCAAAATTATTATATAATATCTTCCCTATTGGGATTCCCTGCAAAGCTAATTTAGTTACCTGTTCTTTGGCAAACTCTCTTATCTTTTTGTCATAATCCTCCTTCTTCATTAATCTGTCATTGATCACCAGAGGATTGGGAAGGCCTTTTTGCCTTAGAACATTAAATTTTATGATAAACCTTGTAATTGCAATTTCCATGTTCTAGCACTTTTCCTCTAATTGTGTCATCAAGTTCTTCTTGGACATTACCTCCCTAACTTCTAGGATGGTCTCAGTTATGTCATTAATTCTAATTTATTCCAGCTCTTGTTTATTTTTGGAATTTAGAAATTTGATAATTTCTAGAGCTTCTTCAGGCTTTTTACCTAGCTCTTCTTTTGTCTTCAGTATTGCCTCTCTTTCTTCTTTCACTAGGTCTTTTTGTTCACATATCACCTGTATGCATGGCCAAGTATCATTGACTGCTTCAATGATATTGGATCATAATTGCTGCTTAACATGTGCCATAGGTTCTTTCAATGTTAATTATTTTTCTAACTTCTTCAGTTTCTCATTCAATATATTGGATTTTTGTTCTTCATTCTTGGCATTTATTTGTGCAAGTTTCTTAGCATCTTCAAGATTTTTGATCTATTCTTTTAACCTGTTTATCTCATTGGTTTGGATAGATATGTCTTGCACTGCCTTTACTAATTTACTTGCTTCATTTGATTGTTGTGTTGTTGTTGTTGAAGATTCAGTGGCTGAAGTTGTAGATGAAGTAACTAGAACGGTTGTGGCCATTGGAACATTATGATCCAATGTTTCATCCAAAGTAGATGGTACAACTGTTGTAACTATAGGAATCACAGTGGCAAGAACTTCCTGTGCTTTTTTGGCTTCTTTCTCTTGGACCAATTTGTCCATTTCAATTTCCATTTCTTTAATCTTGGCTGTTAACTGCAAAATGAGAATCATCATCTCATATTTCTTATTAGAATCTTGTCAAACCTCCTTGGCTTGAGGATGCTCTGTAGGGGGTAGATTTGTTGTGTAACCAGCTCCAAAAATAGAAGAAAAGAGATATCAACGCCTTGGAAATAAGCCACTTCGAGGGGGAAATCTCCAATACATTACATAAATGAACAATTCTTGGATGATCCAATTTACAAACCTCCTTTCTATATATAGGAGTCCATGGGGCCATAATGTAATCCTAGTGGGCCACAATGTAATCCTATCCGACCTAAAAATAATAATTTAAGGGCACAATAATAACAAAATGGGGGTTACAAGGGTACAATAATAACAATAAGGGGGTTACACTAACAACAATAAGGGACTATAATAGTAATATAGGGACCTAACATGCCCCTCTCCTTCAAAAAAGTGTTGTCCTCAATGCTTGAGTAGCTCTGGGTGCTTCTGTATAAAATTCTCATCCTCTCATGTAGAATCTTTAGTGGGTAAGTTCTTCCACTTGATGAGATACTCTGAAATTGATCGATTCCGTAGTTGTCGAGTTCTTGTTTCCGTGACCGCTTCAGGTTCCAATATGATTTTTCCTTCCTCATCAAGTTTTGGTAATATTGTTTGAACTGGAAGATTTTCACCGATAACCTTCTTTAAGCATGAAACATGGAAAATTGGATGTACTCGCGAAGAAGCAGGAAGCTCCAATTTGTATGCCATAGTACCAATCTTTTGCAACACCTTGTATGGACCATAGTACTTTGGCGATAATTTATTATCCTTCTTAGCTTGCTTGAGGGACATTTGTTTGTATGGTTGTAGCCGTAAAAATACCCAATCTTCTACATCAAAACTTCTCTCGCTGCGATGTTGATCTGCCTGTTGTTTCATTCGATTTTGTGCCAAATTCAGGTTATCCTTTAAGAGTTGGAGAACTTCTTGCTGATGCTTGATGTGATCTTCCACTGCTTGAACCTTCAAATTTTCCCTTAAAGATGATGTGATCGATGGTGGATGATATCCATAAATTGCCATAAATGGGGTCATTTTTGCTGCAGTATGGAAGGAAGTGTTATACCACCATTCAGCGAGAGGTAACCACTTGACCCATTGTGTTTGTTTATCAAATACAAAACAACGAAGATATCCTTCAAACATTTATTTACTATCTCAGTTTGACCATCAGATTGAGGATGATAAGATGAGCTATGAGCTAATTGAGTACCCAAACAAGAAAATAACTCCGTCCAAAAATTTCCGGTAAAAATGGGATCTCTGTCGCTCACAATAACCCTTGGGCTTCCATGTAGTTTTTGAATTCTATCCATAAATGTAGTAGCAACTGTACTTGCTTTAAATGGATGAGATAATGCACAAAAGTGTGCATACTTGGTAAGTCTATCAACTACCACCATGATGACACTCTTTCCTTCAGACTTAGGTAAACCTGTGATAAAATCCATTGAAATCTCCTCCCAACGTTGACCTGGAATGGATAAAGGTTGTAGAAGTCCTGGGGTCTTAATTGTTTCCACTCTATTCTGTTGGCAAACCAAACATTCCGCCACAAACTTTCGAATATCAGATTTAAGGCCATCCCAAAAAAATTCTTTCTTCACCCTGTGGTAAGTTTTTAAAAATCCTGAGTGTCCTCCTAAAGGAGAGGTGTGCAATTCCAGAAGAATCTTTTGTTTTAGTTGGGAATTCTTACAAAGATATAAGCGATCTTTGTACCATAAGGAATCATTTTTCCAACTAAATGTATCAGATGTACTAGGATCTTGCTGCAGCTTTTGAATGAGTGTCCATACATCTTTGTCCTTCTTCCATTCATCTCTTGCTTCGGTTATCCAATCTGGTTGGATAATAGAAATGGCACAAAGCAATGCTTCCACCTCTTCATTATTTCTTGAGAGTGCATCCGCAACAACATTAAGCTTTCCTTTTTTGTAGATTATTTCAAAGTCATAACCCAACATCTTTGTGACCCATTTTTGCTGCTCTTCTGAAGATAGTCTTTGTTCCAAAAAGTGTTTAAGACTATCATGATCAATTTTTACCTTGAAATGTCTTCCCATTAGGTAAGTTCGCCATTTCTTTAGTGCATGCAGTATTGCTAACATTTCCTTCTCATAAATAGGTTTCTGTAAATACTTTCCTTTGATTGGGCGACTTTCAAAAGCAATGGGTCTTCCTTCCTGCATTAAAACTGCACCAATTCCATTTCCTGAGGCATCACATTCCACAATAAAGGTTTTTGTGAAGTCTGGTGTAGCTAAGACCCGTGCTAGGCACATTGCCTCTTTAAGACGTTCAAAGGCCTTAGTTGCTTCAGGAGTCCATGAAAATGCATCTTTCTTCAATAATGTTGTTAGAGGTGCTGCTATTCTCCCATAATTCTTAACAAACTTGCGATAATACCCTGTTAACCCGAGAAATCCTCGCAACTTCTTTATGGTTGTTGGGACTTTCCATTCCTTAATGGATTTAATTTTGTTAGGGTCTACCTTAACACCCTCGTGAGATACAATATGACCCAGATATTCCACCTCTTGTACTCCAAAGAAACATTTGGATGTTTTTGCATATAATTGTTTCTCCTGCAATAGTTTGAGCACCCTGTCAGCATGTTCAACATGATCCTTCCAAGACCTACTGTAGATTAGTATATCATCAAAAAATACTAGCACAAATTTTCTAAGGAAGGGTTTGAAAATGGAATTCATCAACCTTTTAAATGTAGAAGGTGCATTGGTAAGGTCAAAAGGCATGACCAAAAATTCATAATGACCCTCATGAGTTCGAAATGTTGTTTTTGGAATATCTTCAGTCTTCATTCTAATTTGATGATATCCTGAACGAAGATCCAACTTGGTAAAATAAATTGCTCCATGTAATTCATCTAATAATTCATCAATCACAGGAATGGTAAATTTGTCTTTAATGGTGAGCTTATTGAGCTCCCTATAATCCGGACACATTCGCCATGATCCATCCTTCTTGTGTAGCAATACTACAGGAGCAGAGAAAGAACTTTGACTAGGTTGAATTATACCCGCCTCTAACATTTCTGCAATCATACGTTCAATTTCGCTCTTTAGGAAGGAAGGATATCTATAAGGCCTGATCTTTGGAGGAACACTTCCTGGAATCAAATGAATAGCATGATCATGATCACGAATAGGTGGGAGTCCTTTGGGAGTTTCAAACACCTTGGAATGATTTTCCAAGACTTGTTGGAGATCTGCAGAAATAGATGATTTTGATGTCGGAACTTCTAGTGAACATAATTGTGCAATTAAGCCTCGTTGTTCTTTCTTTAGAAGCTTTGTCATGACATTAGAGCTTATTATCCTTCCCGGCTTCCCTTCAATACCCCTTAATTCGACTTCCTTTCCTTCTAAAAAAAATTTCAAGAAAAGTTCTTGAAAATTAAAAGCTACCGTCCCCAAAGATTGTAACCATTGTACTCCTAGTACAACATCAGCACCTCCCATAGGAATGGAAAGCATTGGATTAGTCAACACATATTCCCCCATGGTTAGCTTGATGTTATGGCATTTTCCAGAGCAATTTATAGTTCCTCCATTTGCAACCATCACTTGACATTCTGGTGCTGGGTATAGGAAACAATTTAATTCCTTGGCTACCTTACAATGAATAAAATTATGGGTGCTACCTGAATCAATCAACACTATTACCTTTTTCTCCTTGATTTGTCCTTCTATCTTGAGATTTTGAGGAGTGGTAATTCCTGCCAGTGCATTACACGATATAGTTGGATTCATTTCTTCCTCTTCTAGGGTTGGTTCCTGGTGTATATCCTCTTCTTGTTCATTTTCTTCTTCCTCTTCACAATCTATGTAAAATAATTTCTTCTCAGCACACTTATGACCTTTAGTGTATTTTCTATCACAACTGTAGCAAAGCCCTTTTGCTCTTTTTTCTTCCAATTTTTGTGGTGTAAACCTTGTAGGTTGTGGAAATCTAGGCATAGCAACACTTCCTTCTTTATAGAATTGAGTGGTAGGCTTCCTTGTCGCCATAATTTTACATTCAACTTTTCTTGCCAACCTGAATGCCTTCTCCAATGAATCAGGTTCCAAAACACGAATTTCATGTTGGATGTTATCCTTTAAAGTGCCTATGAAGAGATCAATCCTGTGTTCCTCTGGAATATCAGTTACCCTTATATTCAATTTTTGGAAGTCCTCAATGTGTTGCCCCAATAAACCCTTTTGTTTGAGATTTATCAATTGGCTAAAGAAGGTGTTGCTCTTTGTATCCTCATAATGTGCTATCATTTCCTCTGTAAAAATTGACCAAGTGAATTTTTTTTTACGGGAGCAAAGCCATCGATACCATACAAATGTATTTTGTTCTAAATGTAAAGTTGCAATGTGTACCTTTTGTGTGTTTTGCACATTATGGAGATCAAAATATTGCTCCATCTGTAGTATCCATGTTATAGGATCCTTCCCATCAAACTTCCTCATATCCATTTTTGGAATATGGTGGTTCTTCCCGCCAACATTAGAGTTTATGAAATTGTGATTAACATTTATTTTGTTCTCATCATGAGGTTCTTCTACTATCTTTTCACCATTAGGAAACATTTCTTGTATCAACTTGGTCAAACCTTGGATGTCTGCGTTTAGATCATTCTTCATGTTTTTCATGTTGTTTTCCATGTTGTCTTTCATGTCATCCATCTTAGCTTCCATCCCAGCTTCCATGCCATCCATCTTAGCTTCCACGCCTTTCTTCAAACCATCCATCTTCTCTTCCATGCCTTTCTTCAAAACTTCCATTTCATTTTTTGTTGCTCTTTGCGAGAGTGAAATTTATTGCACTTGCTCTTGTAATTTTGATATATCATGTTGCAATTCTTCATCTTCATGAGTCATTGTAGACCCTTCTGAAGGTTTAATGGGTGTTGAATTATTTTTATGGGGCATCTTTTAGAACCCAATACTGATATCTATTGTAGAATATTCCCTTGGAATCAATTCAAATTGATTCTTCAAACAAGACTTATGCAATTCGGAAAAAAAATACACACCTTTTTCTTGCTTTTGAGGAGCTCGATATTGAAATTGGATTATCTCTGTTATTGAAGCACTTCAATAACTGAATTTTGGTACCGATGTATCCCTCTGAATTATCTTTCGAATGACATAGGTCTGACCTGATTTGGATTCTCCAAGACAAAGTTGTGTCCAATCTCCCACAATGACCTAATTATGGACTAGTTCAATAGAGCGAAATTGTACGACTTTCCACATGTCACTGCTTCGTCCTTTGTCTCTGAAATTGATATCCAAGAAACAACAGTCTGTGTACTTGCCATCAATTTTTATGGCACTCCAATCCGATGCCCAGAGAGAGAGTTATTGAACTTTTCCCACGATCACCTCTTTGATATGAAATTCAGGAGCCTGAAATAGCACTACCTTCCACAGATCATATCTCCAAAAATATTGCGAACCAAGATCTGAAACTTTTTGACGACTTTCCTCGGAACTTAAGCTTCGCACCATACAAATTTCAGATTCTGAACCGTCGTAGAAACAAATTTATAGCGCAAATTCCACGATGACCTGTTTAGGATCCTGAAAAACGACTTACGTTCCACAGATCATATCTCCGAAACTATTGTGAACCAAGCTCTGAAATTTTTAGACAATATTCCTCAGGATTTCTGCTTCGTACCCTAAAAATTTCAGCTTCTGAAACTTCGTAGAAAACAAGTTATAGCGAAAATTCCACGATGACCTGTTTGGAGCAGCGAAACCCTAGAATCCAAAGCTCTGATACCAAATGTTGTGTAACCAGCTCCAAAAATAGAAGAAAATAGATATCAACGCCTTGGAAATAAGCCACTTTGAGGGGGAAATCTCCACTACATTACATAAATGAACAATTCTTGGATGATCCAATTTACAAAACCTCCTTTCTATATATAGGAGTCCATGGGGCCATAATGTAATCCTAATGGGCCACAATGTAGTCCTAGCCGACCTAACAATAATAATTTAAGGGCACAATAATAAAGATAAGGAGGTTACACTAACAACAATAAGGGACTATACTAGTAATATAGGGACCTAACAAAATTTAATTGTTTCTTAAGTGCAGCAATATCAACATTCTTCTTTTTGATCAATTCCTCTGTAGCTTTTATATTTTGAGGATCATATCCCACTTCAATCACTAGCTCTTCCAAGGATTTGATTCTAGTATCATTTGCATATGAATATTCCTTCTCTATTTTGAGCTGATCTCTTACATTTATCAAAGCATTTTCAAGCTTTTGTGCACTCATGGCCTTAGTAGTCATTGTGGAATAAATCATCTCTCCTACCTGCTTATGAAATTCAATTTGATCCAGAGGATGAATATCCTAGACTCAAAATTCAAAATCAATATTTTTTTAATCAAAGGATGATTTAGGAGCTTACACTATGGGTTGAAGAATTGTCATCATCATATTTTTGTTCTTGTAGTCAAAGGATGAAAGAAGTTTGTTTTGAATACTGGGAGTTTGCTTTAGGTACTGAGAATATATTTCATTTTTTATTTCTTCATTTTTGGCCTTAATTTCCTTGTATATTTCCTTGATGTCCATGTCCTTTTCTTTTGTTTTATTGGATGAAGACACTTCTATATTGTGTTGTTTCTAAATTAATTGTGTATTAGAAGTGGTTGGTTGTTGTTTCTCTTCAATGATTGTAGGAGGTACAATGTCTTTTTCTGCAATTTCTGTGTCAATGACCTCTACTGTCTCCTTTTCTTTATTGGTAGGATTTATCTTTAGCGTTTTGTTGTATCTTAGTTTGAATTTTGTCTCTATATTAGTCTCAGTTGTATAAGACCCTTCTTCCCTGTTTCTTTTCATACTTCTGTCTTCTTAGGCTGGATTTTGCAAAGTTTGACTAGTATCACTTTATTTCTCAGCCTCTACCAATGTATTCTCTAACCATTCAGATTATTTTGATAATTTCTCAATATTTGGCTTCTTTTCATGTATGTATGGAGTTAATTTTCATTTAACTCTCATTTTGCTAATAATAATAAGGGGATCATAATACCAAAGAAAACTAGGACTGAATTTGAACTCCTGCAACTGCTTTTTTGCGTCTGGACCTGCTTCTCTATTATTACAAATGAATGGGTCAACCTGGTTCTTTAACTTGATTTTTTTTTTCTTCTTTGCAATTAAGAAATTCACAACATCTGAATTTAAAACCTGCCTTATATAATCCAGAGAAAATAACCTTATAGGGAGGTATTTTGGCAATTTATAAGGAATAAGGCTTGACCCATAGACTCTGATTTCAGTGTGATTTTGGTACAAGTACCAATCACCTGTCCTGTTATGTTCAAACAATTGTAAAAATTTCTTGATTGCATTGCTAATTCTAGGTTGCACACTAATGTTTAGCAAATTGACCAAGTGATGGATGAAAGAATCTATGAATTTTGAATAGGTAAACTCATTTGAATCCTTCCTTATGAAGGAAGTCCAGAATATGACAGATTGTGGATTTCCTTCCACATCAAGCTTTTGAAGGCTTATAGGAAACTTGTCAGACTGAAAATATAAGAACATGTGGAATAGGAATGAAGAATACCTAAAAACACCTTTAGAAGGCATTTTGATTAGTTCCTCATGGATACTGTCAACAATATATTGGGAAAAGTTAAATATGGTAGCAAGAGGCTGACCAGGTATAAAAGTGGACAAGAAACCAAGAACTGCGACATCAACATGTTCATCTGTAAAATATCCAAGGATAAAGGACAACATGAAAATAATATTTCTTGTTCTTTCTCAGAATTTAGCAGTGGAGTATGGAGGATTCAGTTTGGGAATTTCCACATAGGATGGCATGAAGGTTTGAAAAATCTGGAATATTTTGGGAAAATCCAGATCCAAGTAGAACTTTGTGAGGGCTTCAATTGATAAAGGAGCTTCATTTGGCCTAGGCTGTAGCTGAAGCATCTGGTTGATAGACTCAGCTGTAATGGTAAACAAAAATTCCTCTTCAGGGTTCACAATGGCTCTTTGATCAGGAGAGTAGCATGATTGGCAGAGTCTAATTGCTTCTGGGCATTGGTGAGTATGGGGAACAACATATTTTGGTAATTTTGATTCCCAGATAAATACTTCATCAGCCTAATCTAGGGATTTTTCTTGGCTCCAATAGTAGAGCTCAAGAAAGTTGAACTCTATAACAATATCAGTAATTTTGAAGTCTACATTTGCTAGGGGAATATGCTCTACATCTACAATGGGGGGTTGTAGAGGGTTGATCACAAGAGTGCTTTTGGAAGCCATAGATTTGTTTGATTTATCAATTTCAATACTTTTGACCTTTAAAACAATGATTTAGGTCTGTAAAACACTTCTGTAAGTTTAAACAGTTTGCAGAGGGATTTTAGATATGACAGAGGTTCTATATTTTGTCTACAAAGTGGTAATTGTGATCAATTTAACTCAAAATATAATTTCTTTATCAAAAGAGAAACTTCATGACCTTATAGCCTTAGCAAATGATATCTAGGGTTTACAATGGACTTTCTGTGATAAAAACAATCTTAAGACATCAATTTTTATGCAAAAGGATGACTAAGTACTGTAGGAAATTTTTTGAAGGTCTGAGAGGGCTTTCTTAGGTCTGCAGATGGTCAAATTTAATCGAAATTTGTTTTAAAATAGGTTAAGGCTTCAAAATATGTGAGAAAATGCCCAGGGTCTATAGAATCAATGAATTTATGAAGCAAAAGGGTTTTCTTTAGTTACAAAGGTTCCTAAATAATTCATTTAACTACATAACTATTTCAGATTGATGAATGAATCTTTTTTTCTCTTTAAAGAATACCTGGGAATTTTGAAATTTCCTTGTGTAGAAGGTTTCTGGGGTTGGAAATCTTTCAGAAGCTTTTTTGGTCTTTATAGGCACTCTGATGGCTTCTGTAGTGATTGTAGCAGTCGAATTTGGTGATTTTGTTTTTTTTTTTAGGCTAAAACAAAGTCAACAACATTTAACTTGGTCTGGAATTCTCTTCTGCGCGGAAAACGATAACAGAAAGGTATGAATGAATGCATTCGGGCACTTTTATAAACAATTTCATTGAACAGTGAATGCATTCAATGGAGGGTCAATTCAAACAAATAGCAGTTTGGGCACGGGGGAGGGAATAACCGCCAAGCGGTTTTTGCAATGTTCAAAGGTGGTAAGCAGGATTGGAACGATTGATGCGATCCAATGGAATTAAGATGCATGGAGGTGAGAGAAACCCCGAAAACTTCGTTTATCGCAAGCGTTGGGTTTGTTTATCGATTGTGCTAAGAAATATGCAATAAGGGTTTATCACCATTGGATCTGGGATATTAAACGCGAATGAGCGAGATGATGCAATGAGGTTGCAGGGTAAGATGGCATGGGGCCTGGGGTTTTAATTTAGTGGGAGGTGGAATATGTATATAAACATAGGTTTAATACATAGTTTCAGAGAAAAATATGATAGGCGAATTAATGTTTTATTTAACAAATGAAATGCATATAAGTGTAACTTTAGCATTGGCGGGGTTATTAGTTAGTGGGACGAGTATAATTAATAGTTTTAACCTATGGGGTGAGGGGTTTATATATCACGTGGAGGAAATAAACCATAGGTTAAATTAAAATATGGGTGGGAATAATATTTAAAGGAATTAATCTAATACGGGCTTTAAAAGATGAATACAGGAATTAATATATAAATTAATGTTTAATAATGAATGAGATGAGGGAAAATAAACTAAGCCTATTGTAAAACATGATATAGGGATAAATTCCTTTATTGTGGGTCCCTACATAATGTTTTTACACTTAAGATAAAGTATTTTTTGGGTATTTTTGGGTAAAAGGGGAATTAGTTAAAGGGTTTTACTTTCCTTAAGTATAATGAGTTTTAAACTTTAGGAAAAGGGGATTTTTGCAAATGAGAATGGATGATAATGGGAAAAAAGGAAAAATGGAGGGGAAAGAATGAAAATGGCGGGGATGAAGTATTTTTAGAAGGGGATGATTTTTTGAAGGAAGTTAGTGACTGAAATGACCAAATTTTTGCTTATCCATGATTGTAAAAACTGCTTCTTCTTACCTATATTCTACCCTAACATTTTTTCTTCATTTACATGGGTGCATTTGAGCTTGTAAACCCTTGTTCATTTTCACTTAAAACAACAAACTAAGTAATTCTATCCTTATTTCTTCCAAGGGCTTGGATTAAGCTCTTGAGAACCTTATTTATTCTCTTCCTAACTACTGATCTACCAAGATTAAACTATTTGGCCAGGTCTTAATTATCTTTATAATAACATGAAATTTAAAACATGAGAGGTTAAGATTAGGCTGTTTTAACCTTCATGGATTGTGGCATTGTTACAAGCTGCACACAATCTTTATTTTGCAGAAGAAGTAAATAGTAGTGGCATTTGGATTTGCATCAGTTTCATGTTTTATTTTTGTCTCTTTTTGTTTGGGGTCCATTTTTCTATTCTTTTCGATATTTTTTTCTTTCAAGTCCTTTGATTTTTCTTTTTAGGACTTTTACCCTCTTTAAATTTTTTATTTTTTTTTTATTATATGGGAAAATAATTTGCAGAAAGAAAAGTATGTACATATTATGAATCAAAGTCAATTAAAAAATTATGAATCCTATTATTATAGGACCCTAATAGGTGGCAACATTTAACTCTGCATATTTATCCAAATTATTATCAACACAATCAATTCTCAAAGAAAGGTGTTGTTTTCCTGTCGTTATTGAACTAGAAACTTGTTCAAGTTTTTTGTCAACATTTTCACATGTCTTTGACAGGCTATGTCTAGTAGCAAAAATCATATCAGAAAGCTTCAAATTAACACAATATAACTTCAATAAAAAATCTCCATATTCTTACCAAAGACACCAAGTGAAATTGTACACCATATAACCAGATCTTGTTTGACGAATGATTACTTCATATACTTATGCAAGGATTTGCGGTGAAAAAAATTTCTAATCATGTCATTGATGAATCACTTAGGAACCTAAGATTTGTTACGGGTTTGGTTCCTGAAAACAACATCATCATCCCACATCCTTTTCACATTAAAATATGTAGGATTGAGCAATGGGTTTCCCCGTATCAACTCTACTTCTTTTAGTTTTAAATCCTCTTTTTGTTTTTTATGCTCCATACGCTTCTTCTCTTCAACTCTTTCATTTCTTATCTATTCTAATTCTAAAAATAAATCTACTTTCTCATACAGTAAACCATTATTACAATAAACCTCCAGTAGAGCATGCAAAGTTGAAATTTGAATACTAATTTTTTGCATCTATTGTTTCAGAAAAAGCTTCTATTGCTTTCTTAACAAATCCAAAATGCCCATATGCCAAAATAAAACATTCATATGTAACTTGACTTGGCTCATAGCCTAATCTAGTGATCTTCTTGTAGACCATTTTTTCCTTTTTCATAAGCCTAGCCTTACCATAATTGGTGATCATTGAATTGAATGTTGGTAAAGTAGGATTCTCCTTTGATAGGAGCACACTCTTAAATACGTGTTCCATTTTTCTAAAATCTTGATGCTTTCCATAAGCATCTATAAATAAATTTAAAGAAATGATATCTAATTTACATTTGTCTTTCTTCATACAAGCAAGAACCTGCTCCTTTTTTGTGAGCATTCAATGTTTACCTTAAGCATCTATCACACCATTATAATTATAAACATTTGTCCCAATCTCATTTGTTTCAGCATCCTTAAAAAGTGAATTAAATTTATCCACCTGGCAGGCTTGAGCATAAGCCCTAAGAATAATTTTGTAGGTTACAATGTTGGGTTGACATATAACTTTATCCTTCATTTTGTCAAAGTATCTGCAAGATTTTGTGAGAGCCTTTTTGTTAAATTTAGGATTTACAATTTCATGCATAAGTCAACCATTCCATTAACCCGTCATATATTTCATATTCCATATGAATCATGTTAAACATTGACTAAAAAGAAAATTCAAAAGACAAGCCAAGACAAGAGAACATAAGGATTGGCTCAAGCTAGGGAAAAAACCCAAGATGGGGAAAACCCTTGAACAATTATTCTTATATCAAAATCAAATGCTTCGCAAAGAGAGAGAGACAGTACAATAAAATGAAGGATTGAATTTCCATGAATGATGTTTTGAGTCACTATCGAAATGCCAAGTAAGAAGTCCAATCAAGTATACAGAGCAGTCCTCAAATATCAACAGACAAACCCTAACTAGAGATCGGGAGAAGCTGAAGTAGTGACAGAATAATGTACACAAGGAACTTGGTCCTTGATCATATGATGCAACCTTCTATACTGAATGGAATGAGATTAGGATAGTCAAAATTTTAATGAACAATGTTTTCAAGCTAGGTTTTGAGACTACAATCCAGCAACAATGGTACAAGGGTTCCACCCACTAAATTTACTACAGCCTACCCTCCATAACTGCAGTTGAGATGATGGATGCTAACAAGCCCATTCAAAATTTTCATAAATGTCTGCAACATGCTATAGTAGAAACCTTTACTGTAGCCCAAACTGAAGTAAGAAACACATAAATACTTCTCTGAATTGCAGCCTGATGTAGAAGGGAATCCGAAGTCTTAAGGTTCCTCCAAAAAATCCTCCTTAAACATGTCCCAATATCATTTGTTTCAACATCCTTGAACAATGCATTAACCTTATCCACCTCGTAGGCTTCAGCATAAGCCCTAAGAAGAATGTTGTAGGTTACAATGATGGGAAATTTATTAGAACCTTTCCTGACCTGCTGAGGAACAACAAAAAGCCTATTTATTTGTCATAATGGTGATAGTTTAGGACAGTCAAGAGAGATCAAAAGCTAACGAAGCCATGTCATAAGTAATAAGAAATTATTTTATGTTGAATTCCTCCAGAGACTCTATGAGATGGTAAATTTTCCTTGCTAATAGACCAGTTACTTCTGTACTTCATCAAAATTCCTTGGTGCAAGATGCCAAAAACAGAGTGTTGGAATAGATCTGCCTTTAAATACATTAGACTGACTTATAACTTACACATATTCTTCACAAATTTGATTATGAACAAGAACCGATGTTAATTCTTCTGTCATTGAAGACCTTCCATGCTTGATGTTCTGATTGAAAGTATAGATCGCTCAACTGAAATGTCAATCGTGCTACTGTTGTGCTAATGAAGTAACAATACAAAATACGATAATACAACTTCCTACTTGGAGTTAGAGCTTCTCTAATGATGTTGCCATGCCACATCAACACTGATATCTATGATGTTCTGCTATTACTGTGCTTATGATATCATACAACCTTATCAATACATATACAAGCCCATTACTGCAATTTTTTCCAATACTATTTTTCACTTTCTGCCAATCACTGCAATACACACACACACACACACACACACACACACATATATTCAGGTGACATAAACATGGTTACTTATCAAATTCTAGGTTATAACATACATCACATAGATGCCACTCCTGCACATTCAGAGGATGATACCTGAATCATACTATTCTAGCATAGATGGCACTATTGAAATTACATAATATCACATCTGAGTCATACTATTCTAGAGTAGGTGACACTGATACACTTATAGTATCGGGAATCATAAATCGTTTTTCTAAGAATATCGCATGAAGAAATAAGACCATAGTACCCAGAAATCACATATATAAGTCATAGTATCAAATGACTATGCCGAGAAGCAGGATGATAACTATAGATTCCAAAAATATGTGCAAGAGCATGTCTCTAAGGGATAGACAAACCATCATCGAGCCATTGTGAGAGGATAAAAATGTGCCAAGGTTTAATTTTTCATCATTCAATGCTCAATACTGCCATCTGTCCTCAGTAAGATGCTTATCCCCAGAGTGTAGATGATATCCCTTAAGAAGATGCAACAAAGATATGATATACTATAATTGTTTCATATGAAAGAGTGAATAACTTAACAAGAATAAAGTGTCATAAAGCTGAGAATTGAATCAATCTTGTTGTGCTGAGATCATTTCATATAGACTTGAATGTCGATAGTATACAACCGAGATGAGGCTGAGATCAATGAATGCAACAATACTGGAATCACATTATCGAGATTATACAAATACCAAATTCCAGTATGATGAGGTTACTCAAAAGACTGATAACATTGTCGTTATGGTTAGATCATTCCAGGATTCTCCATCATGTAGAATTCCACGTAGGAGAAGTCCTAAAAAAATTGCTTCAACAATGCTTCAACAAGTCTCAATGCTGCTACAGGATATTTCAAGTCTTAATAATGATGACTTTAAACTAAAGCTCCAAGGGTTCTTAATGTTTAACGTAATGAAGAATTCTATAAAGGAAGAAAAATAAAGATCAATATGAGCTTCCAAGGTCAGTAAATTGATGCTACTAATGAGCTTCAAAGGTTTCTTCAAGAGATAAGGTTGGTTGTAATTTCACAGGGAAAATGAATCGAGGATTGATAGTTTGTAATAGGTATGAAAGGCTTCCATTATCCACCTAATGAGACTTGATTTTAAGCAAAGATGAATGATACAGAAACCAGGGAGGATAGTGATAGTAATTTTATTCTCTACAGAGGTCACAAATCTGAATACCAGGTCCGAATGTAGCATTCACCCACATCTGTTCTTTCTACAAGAATACATAAGAATCAAAACTGAAATGCACAGGTCATGTAATAACTCCACAAATCTGATATCTCCTTCATATTTTCTTGTGTTTATTTTCTCTATGATGGCTGCAAAAATTACCTTCCTAGCAAGCCGAAGGTATTTTGGGCTGTCAATCGAAACAAAATGTATAATCATTCCTTGGTTCATCAATGAATGAGGCCATAGAACATTTTCAATAATCCATCTGAGATTTATTTTAGTGGGCTTTCATTCTTGTTGCTAAATATTTTAAGAATGAAAATGCAAAACATGACAGACCCTTCACCATCTTCAAGTCTCTTTTCTCCCATATGGAAATTGATCTCTGCCTCCTCAAGTTCCATTAATAACAATATCAACTCGACATTGGGGAATGGTACTCGCATCAACATTCAAACTAAATCTATAATGAACCAACCCCCACTTCAAGAATCTACAAAATTGAGGCCTCTTTAACTTCACCTATCTAGTCTTAAGGTCTATTTGTTGTGTCGTATATCCAAGTCAAAGGACTCTAGTTTGTGGTCTGACTAGTCGTTGGAAAATATTCTTATCAACATCATAGCGCTTATGGATAAAAAAGGAAAGTTTTAGAGGATGTGCTCCATGGTACTGTGATGCAGATGACAAACTCAGCTGGAAATCCCATGTATATATGTCAATGAAAGTTATGAAGATCTTCTTTTCTCCATGCAAATGCCCCATAATTCCTAACTATGGAGATCTAGTTGTATCTAAATAGTGCCATCCCCAAATTCAACACCTTTTTTTGGCTTCTCACTCAGAAGAAAATTTTGATTTCTGAAAACCTCAAAAAAGAGGCAACCAAGGTCCCTTGCGGTGCCCCCTCTTCAATCCCAGTGAGGAATCAGCCTCTCATATTTTCCTATCTTCCTCTTATGCCGCTCAACTAATACCCAAAACTCTGTCTTCATTGCCAAGAGACTCATCTAAGGATGATACAATGATCCTTATTCCTTCATTACTATCTTTAAGACTTTACTTCTTTGGGAGAGTGAATGAGGAACACCAAACAGAATGCAAATAAAATATTTGATAGAAAATCCATTCGAATCCCATTGTTGACAAGTTTCCCATCCCACATCATCTCATATTTCCATTGTTTGATAAGGTGCATAAATATGGATATTTTTGTGAGTTTTCTAAGGAAGACAAGAAATAACTATAGAGGCAGTTTCTTTCTCATCAAAAATTAAACAAGAACGAAAGTGAATTTAATGTGTCAAAAGCATAATTATAGCACCTGGAGGAAATTTATTTGAGGTGGCATTTATGGTGTTTCCCTTGTTTCAGTAAATCTATCAACTAATCACATCTCTGGGTTAATCAAAACATGTTGAAGTTATTAAAGGAGGTTGATGAAAGTGTTTTAGATTTGCAGATAGATCTTGTCAGGCTTTAGTTATAGGCATTTCCCCATATTTAGTATGTTGGAGATCACATGCATATTAGGAAGAACCGAATGAAGAGTTATTGGAAATGACATGATGGATTTATTTTGGATATCACATGGATTCATAAGTCAAAGAAAAATTTATCTGAAGCTGGGCTAGAGATGCTGACCAATGTGCCTATTATGCATGGCCACAAGCATTTGGTCTCATCCTGCAAACTGCTAGTATAAAAAATTTGGAATGCGAGTTTGTAAAAAGGCTGAAGTCATAGGTATATAGTGTGGTGAATAAGGTATGAAATCAATTCTTCCAACAAAAACATTGGATGTATATCAGCACATACAGGCAATACAACACCATTTTGTAGGATGAGAATAGTATTTCCATTATTTGAGGATGAATATATGTTATTTATTATATATGGATTAAGCATATAACATTTGATATTCCTTCCAGTGCCGCAATTTCTATCCACCATTAATATTTAAATGGGATGTCACCTATCTCCTGTATAGTTACAACTAGTGCAAGCTTTTGCAAGGGCCTTCTATCCCTAGACGTGGTGTTTAATTATAAAATACATGATGGATGACATGTGCACTATGCAATGGATGAAACTTTTTCAACATATTTTTTTATTAATAAATAGATACAAAGTAATTTTTGGAAAGAGCTTGAGGGTTTGATTATTTTGAGACAGAGACAAAAAATGAAGAGACCTCTCAGGCAGAATTATAAGGTTGGAAAATTTGGTGGTCTGTTGAAACATGAAGAATGGAATCATGTGGCAGGAAACCATCAGAAAGCACATCATGCCAGATGTTTTGTATATGTATCAATTGTGGAGCAGAATAAAAAAGGGAACAATAATTCGAATCCTCAAGTTTGTGATGATGAGAAGATTTAAAGTAATTTGTTAAAGGCAAATAGTAGGAAGAATAGTCAATCTGTTTCAAAGCATGCATCATGTATTCATGAGGTGACAAAAGTATTATAAAAGTGTTGACACACGTAAGGGAAGTCAAGGAAAACAATTAAGGTTAGGTTGATGAGTTGTGCAAAATTTATTGTATTGGCCATTCTCTAGAGAGGGAATTAAGGCATTCCAAAAAATATATATCCCTCTCTCCATTGTTTTACTTATGAGTAATGAGAAGCACCACTAGCACTGGGAAGGAGGGAAATTGTTTGATTTTATACCAAATGGTTTAAAAAATACAAGCGCTTTTGGTGCTTGCTAGAAGAGAAATATATTGACTCTGTTGTTGAAAAATTCATGTGTGTTATTAGTGTATTTGATCAATCTCTCTCAAACCAAAGCAACTTAGAAGCACAAAAATATTTATGTGCAGTGAGTTTGATAATCATGCCAATGCTCATTTAGCACCTAAAACAAGCCCTGAACCTAAATTTGGTGGCATCACAAAATCTTTAAATATTGTTGGACAACATGAAGGTCTATGTTACGGGAATAAGACTTGTTAAGAGCACAAAGACAATTAAATATGCATTGAATTCTTTTGTTGACAATTAGCTGGGAAAAGAAAAAGGGCTTGAAAGACAAGTTCCTACTGGCATTGACTCTCCTCAGAGGGGAGGGTATTTTTCACATCATTTAAGTATGATGGTAGCAGAAAAAAAACATTCTCAGAAATAAATAAGTTAAGTGTAGACTGACCTGCGTATGATCATAAGATAATTTGTTTGATGTGAACTAGAAGATGGAAACCTAGAAGAGAATATCCAATCAAATGTTACCCTTTGATATTCATGCGTAATCTATCAATTCATCTCAGCCGGTCCTCCTATATAGTTTATAATTCTTTCTTATGCATGTAGAAATGAGCCTTGCCTCACAAGTTGTTGCATGCTATTAAACGATGTGAATCCTTTAGAAGGATTACAAACTAAAAATGTTTTCCAGGTGTTGAGAAATGACGGAAAATTTTCCCATCGCACATCATCCCAGATTTCCATTGTTTGATAAGGTGCCTAAATATGGATATTTCTCTAAGTATGCTAAGGAAGAAAAGAAATAACTATAGAGGCATTTCCTTTCTCAACAAAAAATAAACAATAATGCCAGTGAATTTAATGTGTCAAAATCACAATTATAGCACCTAGAGGAAATTAATTTGAGGTGGCCTTTATGGCGTTGCCCTTGTTGCAGTAAATCTATCAACTAATCACATCTCTAGGTTGAACAAAACATGGTGAAGGTATTGAAGGAGGTTGGTGAACCTGTTTTATATTTGCAGATAGATCTTGGCAGGCTTTAGTTATAGGTCTTTCACCATATTTAGTATGTTGGAGATCACATGCATATTAGGAATAATGGAATGAAGAGTTATTGGCAATGACGGGATGGATTTATTTTGGATATCACATGGATTTAGAAGTCAAATAAAAAATTATCTGACGCTGGGCTAGAGATGTTGACCAATGTGACTATTATGCATGGGCACAAGCATTTGGTCTCGTCCTACAAACTGCTAGTAGAAAGAGTTTGGAATGCGAGTTTGTAAAAATGTTGTAGTCATAGGTATATAGTGTGGTGAATAAGGTATGAAATCAATTCTTCCAACAAAAACATTGGATGTATATCAACCAATACAAGCTTTAAAGATTCATTTTTATAAATAATTTTATCCCTAGCAATTAAAGCACTACCATCTAAGTGTTGGGAAAAAATGCGAGAGGGTGTGAAGTACGATGTTGGTGGAACAATCAAACTTTTACTTTTTCTTTCTAAAAACCCATACTTTCTTTCTTTGAAGGCAACTAGCGTATATACACGGATATCTTTACGAACTCGTGTGTATACAGAGATCTAATTATGTGTTTAGATCTTAACTCGAGATCATTGCATTATTCATTCATTAGATATTTTAGAACGTTAGCGGTGCAGAGATAGAAAGAATAATCATCACACATATCTGACACACATGAACACCAAGATTTTTGAAATTTGAGCAATTAGGAAAAACCACTGCTTTGTCGTACGTTTCGACCTTCAAAATTTTATTATTAAGAAAACTTCTTACAATCATGTGCGGTGCATACTCAGAAAGCCAACACATAGGCACCCTGTGACTACAACCTTTCTCTCATTTTGACCTATCACAGAAGGAGATACAACTTTGCTCTTGTTTACCAACCTCTCCTAGAAGGGGAGCTACAAACCTTTTGATGAAGGCTTCGACCACTTAGCACCGCTGCAAACCACATTTCGTCAATTTTCAACTGGATCAGCGACTTCAACACAACCATTCACTTATCGTCATACCTTGCTCATTGCTTCAAAATAGAACGGTGAGACCATTTATTTAATCGGACAGCGTATACGCGCACCCGAAAGACAAACCGCGTATACTTGGGTGCATTTTCCGGAAAAACCCTAGCGCCGCATCGCGCTTTCCTTCCACGGATCGGCATATACATGCGCTTTTCATGAAACAAACTGCGTATGAATCATAAAAGATAAACTTTGCGGTACATGCAGGATCTATAAACTTACCCAAATTTCTTCAATCTCTTCAACAAGATTGTGCGGTCTTCTTCACTTCTTTTCATATACGTAACAAGCATTCACCATTTCTAGATCTAGAGATCTTGAGCCTTCATTATGTTCATAGGTGCATCGTAGATTCGAGATCTATCGGTGGGAACGGGGTTCAACCATACGAGATATACTTCGAGTGAAGTATTCATCAAAGCAGGACACATGCACACCTTGCACAATGATTTTTCTTCTCCTTATGTAAGTTACCCTTCATCAATACCATGAGCAAAAACCACATAACTTCCAATGGTATTCACCAGTGGGGATCACATAGGCGTACCATCATTCAATACAATGGGTCGATACCATGGTAGTTACCCACGGTTTCTGCATTGAGTGCTTTTTCCCATACGCAACCCAGCACATTGTTCCCACGTGCCTGCTACTTCGTCTAGACAAATCCGCGTATGCCTTGGACATACTCTTTTCATCATGTTACTGCAGCATATATTGTTGTTCACTTCCATCGTGCCTTCTGTGTTCATTTGTAGAAACATTGAGTTGTCATTTAACAAGTTCATCAGAAGTCAAGAACAACTTCGTCAAGTAGGTTGCCATCATCTTCATCAAGTGGGTTGCCATCAAGGACAACACTGCGCATCATATTGTAACAATCTCCCCTTTGGACTTCGGTGGCAACCACGATGGTGTTTGATCACCATAATAGATAGATACATTAAGCACAACCATTATTCATGGTGTTCAAACACCATGTCACTCTCCCCCTTTGACATCGAGGGAAAAGGCAGGATCAAACCACACAAGGTTTTTTCCTCATGTATACATAAGAGTATGAGATGCAGTGTGCACTAGGGTCCTGTACTCCCCCCTAAGTTCATGTTGAATCTTCAAAACATATTTTCAATGAAGTACATTTGATTCTATGACCTTCCTATCACCAAGACTCATACTTACATCAAAGATCCAACGAGTGGATTTACATATGCGACTCAAATACCCAACCAAGTGGGTTTACACATTTTGACTCAACTACCCAACCAAGTGGGTTTACAAAAATTGAACAAGTCCTTACATGGTCGAATATTTACAATTTACATCATGGCTCTCGACATGACCTTTTCATCAAATTACAAGTATGACTTTTCACAACCAAAACCAAAAGACCTCAAGAGAAGATCAAGTTTGAACTATCATAATGCCAACAATGCATTATTCTAAATGAAGCTAAAGCTCCCGGAAGCTAGCACGTCAACTACTTCTATGACCAAAAACTCCTCCTTGACAGGTATCACACGAACACTTTCAACGACAATCATCGAACATCTTCCATGATAACCCAGAATGAAACATAAATATAAGAGGTACAGAACATGTCACCCGGAGAAGCCATACGACATCGGGGGAATGCCAAACGACTGTAGCTTGTCTTGAAAAATGCGACCCAAAAGACTTTCGACCCAACCACCCATACGCGGTTTTGTGTGTGAACTCAAGTATATACGCAACTATCTTGGAAACTGATGTATCCAATTTAATATTCTGAAATTAGCGGAATCCCGGTGTTCTAAGGCGGAGACCATTCTCGGCTTCTATTTGGGATATTCGAATGCTTTCACCAGGCGGAGTTTTTGTAGTAAATATATCGACAACTTGTTCTTTGGAGGGAACATACTCCCAACTTCACCTTTTTTTCAAGCACTTGTTCACGTAGTGATGTGATGGGAATGTGCTTGGTCTTGGAATGCATAACGGGATTCTTTGAAATACTGATGGCACTTTTATTATCACATAATGGAGATAGGAGGTGAACGTTTGATTTGAATGTCTTGTAAGGTTTGCATCATCCAGAGAAGTTGAGTGCAACATGATGCGGCCGACCACATAATGCCTTACCAACGTAGGTAAGGCAATAAATCTTTGCTTCTTCTTTGAACCAAGGAATACCAACGGGGCCCCATATAGAAGAATGCACCACCACTTGTGCTTTTCCGATCATCAACATTTCTGGCAATGTCGATTGTAAGCATGCGGAGTAAAGATCGACATTTTTTGGATACCATAGTCCCAAAGTCTTGAGTTCCTTGTAGATATTTGAATATTCTTTTGACGACACGAAGGTAGAGACTCTTTTGGATTGGCTTGGAATCGTCCGACAATTCAGCCCATGCATAATATCCGGTGCTGTTACGATGAGATACATAATACTTTATCATAGATACGTAATGCAGTTTGATTCCAGGTAGGAGAATCATCATCGGGCGAGATTACATCCGGTTACCATTGGTGTACTTACAGGTTTCATTCTTCCATGCCATAGTTCTTCGGAAATTTTTCTTGGGTATTTTTGTGAGATAAGAATATACCTTCTGTGGTTTGATGCACTTGTAAGCCAAGAAAAGAATGTTAGTTCCCAAGTAAAGACATTTCAAATTGTGATGCATGACGGAAGCAAATTTAAACTCATAGATTCTTCATTACTTCCAAAAATGATATCATCTAACATATACAACCACAATCAATAGTTTATCATTTCAATTTTGTGTATAAGTTACTATCAACGGACCCCTTTGAAAATCCTTGTTGATAGAATGTTTGTCAAGACGATAATACCATGCCCTTCAGAGCTTGTTTGAGACCATATAGAGAACCCTTTTTTAAGTCTACAAACAAGATTTTCATCATTTTCCCAAAAATGAATCCTTACGGTTGTTCTATATAAACTTCTTCTTCTAGATCACCATTGAGAAAGCGGTTGACATCCATTTGATAAACTTTGATTTGTTCGCTTCAGAAAAAGCAAGAAACATTCTTGTAGCTTCAGGTCTAACTACGAGAACAGTTTCACTTCAAATTCTATACTTCTTGTTGAGTATACCCTTTGCAAGGCAGGTCTAGCTTTGTTTCTTATAACGTCCCCATTCTCTGTTTAGCTTGTTCTTGAATATCCATTTGGTTCCAATGACATTTTTGTCATGTCGTCTTGGTACCAATTCCCAAGTGGATCTTTTCAATTTGATCAAGTTTCTTCATTCACTGGCACAGACCAACATTCATCTTTGCTAGCTTGATTGTTGTGTGGTTCAATAGTGGATAGAAATACCAAATGGCTAGGAGATCTAGTGTCCTCCTTGTTTGTACACCTAATTCCTTGTCTCCCAAAATTTGAGATTCGGGATGATTCTTTTGAACATATCTGGATGGAGCCTTTCTAGATAGGTAATACTTCAAGTTCTTCATTGGATCCACTTTGTCTACTATCATTTCTATTTGACGTAGAGGACAAAAGTCACCATCATATTCTTGTTGTTTGTCTTTCTTTTTTGGTATGACACTCATCAATAACAACATCAATACATTCAAAAATCTTTCGAAGCCTTTTATTGTAACGTTTGTATGCCACCTTGTAGATGAGTAACCAAGAAAGTATTCCTTCATCGTCTGATTCAAACTTTTCAAGCTTTTCATCATTAGCTTTTTGATAAAGCATTTACTTCCAAAGAAACTCTAAAATGTTTCACAGAGGAGAATTACCACTTTGAGAGTTCATATGGAGTTTTGTCACTATTTACCGAACATGTGCCTTGTTAAGAATATTTGTTGCTGTGTGATGCTTCTCCCCAAAAAATATCGAGGTGTTCCATAATCATCAAGCATAGCTCTAGCCATTTGTTGAATTGTTCTATTCATTCTTTACCTTTCCACATCATTTTGTTGTGGAGTGCTACTGACAGTGTCTTGCCATGCCATGTTGTTCACAAAATTCAAAGAAATTAATTTGATGTATATTCTCCTCCTCGATCGAATCTAGACACTTGATTTTTAGATCTAATTCATTTTCAACAGGTGCTTTGAAGATACGAAATTTTCAAATGCTTCATCTTTGTGTTTGATCGACCCAATCCAACATAGTCTAGAAGAAATCATCAATGAATAAAGATATAGTATTCTTCACCATGTGGTGAATTTTCCTCATAGGTCCCATATTTCGGTATGAATGAGTTCAAGAGCTTACTTGACGGTCCTTCCTTGGCATTGAATTGTACTCTAATTTGCTTACCGAATTGACGGAGGATTTGCATATGATGTACTTTCGGTGAAAGTATTGGGAAGTACGAATAGCATTAAGTTTGCTTGATTTGTTGATTTGAGAGAAGCAGATGCCCAACCTTCTATTCCTGTGATTTTCTAAGGTGCCTCCAAGTAACATTGTTCTTTGCAATTCTTCAATACCTCTGATTGTGGAGTTCTTCCTTTTATAATTGTTTTACTGTATCAAGATACGAACCACATTCTTTTGAACTAAAAGACAACTTCGGTTCCTTGATCACACATTTGTTCACTTAATAGATTATGCCTTAATCCATCCACATACATGACATCATTAGCCTTCACCTTTTCTTTTAGAAACACGGACCATACTCCCCTTTAATTTTGTTGAGAGTATCATTTCAAAAGTAACTTTCTTTTCCTTTTAGAGCACTATATGCCTGTGAAGTTTGTGTTTATCCTTTGTCATGTGTCTCGACATCCCCTTATCAATGTACCATTGATTTTCTTTCTTCATAAATAACGCTATGCCACAATTTTCAACCTGATTCCTTCTTTTTCCATATTTTGGATTTTGAAGGAAGATGCTCTTTGGTTGAACTTTGCTCTTTTGCATTCAAATTCTTCATGCCCATAGTTATTTCAATAAACACATTCAACTTCATTTAGAAGAGAAAATTTGTTATGGTTATTCTTCTTTGTTTCAATATCAACCCTTTTTCTTTCTTGCTTCTCTTGTCATGATGGTTTTTTATATGCAACATTGGCAAGCGACACATAGCCAAAATTGTGACATGAAAACATTGTCCATTGAAGAAGAAATTTACTGTGATCATGAAGTCTTCTACTTGAATTTACCTATTGATTGGGGGCTTCTTTGAAGATATTCCTATTAGTGTTCCTTGCATTAAGAAGATCATGCTTTACCTTAAAGATTCTTTATTCCCTTCTTTGAGTGGCGAAATTTTTGTAAACCGAGGCTGTGGTACCTTTTAGACTAATTTCGTCTCTGTGAAGCTTGAGAAAAGATTCTCAATATATCCAAGACCTATCTTTATAAGAGAGAACGTTGTACCTTAATAATCTCATCTAAGGTTTAGGATCCTTTAGCAAATCTAGGTCGGAGTCTTCTTTCTCCAAATTCTTTCTTGCTTACCACTTCACATTCTGTTCTCATTATGTTTCTTTGCCCTCTTCAGCACCAACTTTTCTAGAGTCTTGATGGTTGTTTTCCTTTCTTCTAAAATTTGCTATGTTCTTCTAAGAGAATTTGCTTTGTTCTAAGCGTATTTTGAGTTGATTGTTCTCTTCAAGAAAATCATTGTCTCTAGAGCATCCAAAAGTATCATTTTCTTCTTTAGATTCAAAACCCATGAGAAGTCTAAGATCTTGTTCTACATTCTTCCTCCTTATCGGATACCCCATCATCGTCATCGTGAGTATAGTAACTTCTTCTAGTGCTAGACCGGTTCTTATTTCTAGCTACTTCCTTTCCTTTTGCGGTGTTTCTTTGTGAGGACACTTAACGACATAATATTGACTCTTCCACAATTAAAACATTTGAAAGGAAGCTTACCTCTAGTAGTCTTGTACCAAGTTGAAGTTTCTTTTAAAATTTGCCTCATCTTCTTCCGAAATATCACAGTCATACATTTCATGCTTCTTTCCCTTTTGTAGAAGCTCTAAAAACAAATTCTTTGACTTCGGATGGTCCTCCTCTTCTCATTTCATATGCGATGGGTATGCTGTAGAAGTTGCACCACGGTAAAGATTTTGAAAGATCTGTTTTTCTTCAAGAGCGGAGACTTTTGACTCAGAATTTTTCCGTTAGCGATCTCAAAATTTTCTCAACGAATAGTTTAGAGTTATTGTTTCTCCCAGGATTTTCATACGATTTATCATCAAGATGTAAAAAGCTAACGATACTCTCATCTTTATGCATCTTTAAATTTTCATATTCGATTAAGGTTTGGGTTTTGCACTTTTACTGTACCGTACCTTCATAACTCGGAATGATTTTGTTCATATTTATTTTGTTGTGTTCGGCTACATGACCTTACGACAGGTGCGATTGTATTAAACTTTTGTTATAGCATTGACCGCTTTTTCATTTTTTATTCATAATTCTTCCTTTAGGTTGGATCTATTGATGTGGCAGAAGCTTGATATTGATGTCCTTGTTCAACAATGGCTTGTACATACTGTCATAGTACAGAAAGGATCTCATCCTCATTTTCCGAATATTAAATTGCTTCCATTGAAGAGCGAGCTTGATAGATGATGTTCATGCTTGATAGCTCATCTTTAGCAGTCTTCCTTCTAGCGGCTAAGCTTTTTCGAAGGACCTGCTGCGGTACCAATTGTTTGAGAAGAAATCTTGAGAGGTGAATCGGTATTAGTGCAAACAATCAGGCACCTTTCCTTTCTAAAAAACACTGTACTTTCTTACAGAGAAACTCGCGTGTATACGAATATCCTTTACGAACTCACGTATGTCCAGAGATCTAATTATGTGTTTGAATCTTAACTGAGATCATTGCATTATTAATTCATGAATATTTCGAAGCGATGTGATTTTGTCTAAAACGAATAATCATCACACATATACAACACACATGAAAACCAAGATTTTTAGGTGGAAACCCAATTCGAAGGAGAAACCACCATTGTCGTCATTTGACCTTCAAAAATTTATTATTAAGAAAACTTCTTACCAATCATGTACGTAAGTACGGACGCAAACCGGCGCGCGAGCACCCACCTACGAAGGCTACAGCCTTCTCTGAATTTTACCCGACCTATTTTGGAAGGAGGTACAACCCCACCAGCTCGTTTACCCGACCTCTCCTGAAGGAGCTACGACCCACAGTGACTTCGACCTAAGCTGCTATGAGACCATGTTTCATCAATTTTCAGGCGGGTCAAACAACGTCAACACAACCTTCATATCATTAATCCTTGTGCTCATTGCTTAAAATGAAAAGTGAGACCATTTTATTTAATCGAACGCGTGTATACGCGCGCCTCGAAAAGACGAACCGGTATGCTTAGGTGCATTTTCCAGGAAAAACCCTAGCTTTGCACATACGCTTTTCTTCCTGAGACCCGCGTATGCTAGCACTCGCAGAAACGTTTGTGTGTAGATCTATAAAAGATAAACTTTGCGGTCACAGGACAGGATATATAAACTTGCAGTTTTCTTCCAATCTCTTGACGAGTTGCAGGGTCTTCTTCACTTCTTTTCGGATCATCCTTGACATTCACCATTTCTAGATCTAGAGATCTTGAGCCTTCATTATGTTCATAGGTGCATCATAAATTCAGATCTATCCAATTAGGAACGGGGGTTAAACCATGAGATGTACTTCGAGTGAAGTATTCATAGAAAGCAGAACCACATGCACCTTTTGCATGATGATTTTCTTCTCCTTATGTAAAGTTGCCTTCATGATACCATGAGTCAAAAACCACATAACCCAATGGTATTCCTGGTTGGAATCACCTTAGGCGAACCATCATTCAATACAATGGTCGTCTGGTAGTAGTTACCCACTGATTTCTAAATTTAGAGCGCTTTTCCCATACGTGACTTGGCACGTTGTTCCCGCGTGCATCGCTAACCGTCTGAACAAATCCGCGTGTACCTTGGACATACTCTTTTCATCATGTTCTAGCATATCTTTGACATTCCTTCCATCATTACCTTGTGTTCTCGTGTAGACACAAAAGTATCACTATTGGAGATTAGAACCCATCATTTAACAAGTTCATCCAAGTAGAAAAACTTCGTCAAGTAGGTTGCCATCATCTTCATCAAAGTGGGTTTCCATCAAGGACAACACTGCTGCATCACTATTGCACCAACACTAAGGCAATACAACACCATTCACCAGAAGGATGAATAGTCCTTGTGAGGCTTTGAGGATGAATACATGTAATTTGCGAACCTATGGATTAAGCATCGCTTACCTCATACAAACAAATTAGGATAGTTTTCAAAAATGTAATTGCAATAGAATTTGAAACAATATTGTGTCTTCTAAGTAAGCTACAGTTTCTAGAGCTGGTTGGAGAAGACATTTATGGTGTCTAAGTTTACAAAATTTCTTGTGGGGATCGAACATATCATGTTGTAAAGCACGTCCAAGGTTGAAACCTCTTCTTGAGATATTTCAATTGCATTGGATTAAAACGTAGTTTGAATTTTATAGATGGATGGATAGCCGACGTTAACTACCCAGGAAGAAGTTGCTTCTAATGGATTTATGTAAGAGTGGATTAATTTTTTCATAGTTATTTATATGTTAAAAGATAAAAAAATTTGGAAATTTTTATTGGATAAATCGGTGATTTAGAGCATGTAAATGATTATTATTATTATTATTATCCAATTTTTAAGGTCTGACGAAAACATACACCAAATTGGTGTTTGACACTTCCTTGTTTGTGGTACAAAGCACTCACCTCTACCATAATAAACAAAAAGACAAGGTTGAAATTCGACCCCACACTCTAGTTTCACTCCATTCTCAAGCACGGAAGGAGATCAGTTTATTATTGTAATTTCAATGAATTGGCACTTGTCCAGCCTCTGAAATTTCATCATCTGATTAGTCTTCCTAAGGATCCAAATTATTTCTTATATTTCCCAAAACATTGTTGGTTCTTCAGAATAATGCTTAATTTGGATCTTAGCTCATGGAGGCCTATTGTTGAGACGGTGACTCCATCAATCCCTTTGTTGGTTCCACAATGCCAAAAATGAATTGAATAAGGTAGATTTTCCACTTTACCCCTTCTGCACGGATTCCACCTTTGTACCTCCATGAAAAGTGCATGTAAGGCCTTTCGAAGGAAATGGAAGATGGTCAGCCCATAGTACACTTTGAAAATCGGATAGAACTATTTTTCCTCTGGATAGACGGTTGGATTTTGGTCTACAATTCTCCATGATCAACTGGTGGATCGGTGGGAATACAAGAATATTACATTATTCTCTCCATTGAGATAATCTCGGTCTCCTCGAAACAAAGACATCATGTTACTGGGTTTGTATCATGTTCATATTTAGACCATATGTTATTGTCAACCCTACAATGCTTGGTCTAATTACATATCTAAGCGAGAATGAGGAATACCGGAGAGAATGTAATATACCCAATTTTGATTTTTCATTTAACGGATTATTAGAAGTTTATTAGGGAGTGCAAGCATAGAAAATTTTTTTAATGCGGGCATTTGAAAATTTTGGAACATGGGACTTGGTATAAATTTAAAATATCAACCTTTTTCAAATGTGGGGGCCACCCCTCGAGAAAAATTGATTTTTAATGAAAGGAAGTCAAAATATTTGGATGAGGACCGAAGGAAAGCCAAAGAAACAATTGTAAATAGAGGTTAAAGGCAACATTGAATACCTTTTGATAATTTGTCATTTTACAAATTGTTGCTCGGCCTAGGGCCAAGGTAGAAGTGTTGTTTAGCACCAGAGGTTTCCAAAGGGAAATCTCACCATCTTCTTCAACGAACCATAAGTGCCACCCTAGGAGAAAATTCTGCTAATATTTGGAAGTTGAGTGGATACCCACCCACATCTCGAGTTCGATTGGGTTGCGAAAGGAGCCACACGATTGTGGTTGGAGAGTGGTGTGGAGAGATAGGGGCTACACTCTGGATGAAGCATTCCTTGACCAAATTCCAAGAAAAAAGAGTAGGATTTACAAGAGTAGGAGGTATTTCCACAACAGTACAATTTTTGGAGCAAGGGAGATTTGCATCAACTTTCCGGGAACTACGTAATCTTCGTGAGAGCCGAGTGCCCTCTTCTTCGTTGGACCACGAGTGCCACCCCGAGAGGAAAAATTCTACTCATATTTGGTAGGTAAGACCACCCGCCGTTGTTGTTCAACTAGGATGAAGAAGAAATTGTGGGGGTTTCATTTTGGTGCCAAATCAACCCGGTGGAGGAGCTAGGGGAAATTGGGCCAAAATTTAAGATCAACATTTTCCCAATTCCTTTGTGGGTGTTTATGAGTTGTTGGAGCGAACACAGGGTTAATTTCTCAAGAATTTACCCAGGCACCGGATGATGTCTAACAACCATTGTTCATATTCGGTAGTGCGGTTTTTCACTAGGTGAATGTAGAGATTGTTAGGGGCAAACATTGCATGTTGGAAGTAACCAATTTCATCACATGGGCATTGTTAGGTTATAAGGCAAGACGAGTTCATTCTTTCTGATATTAACTTTGTACACAGCATTTATATTAATAAAATGGCTCAACTCGATTCGATTAATGGAGATTTCTTGATTTTTAATGTGTTGTAAATTGTACGTATTTTTGTTTTTTTACTATGCTTGGTTATTGTCATTGTAAATTTCCATTAGAATATTACAATGGTATCAAAGCATGATCTTGACTGGGCTGTGGGGAAGCTAGCAAGATCATGAAATATTAGACTCACATGCACGGTGATTGGTGAGCTTATAGACACTCATTGATCCAAAAGTGGAAAGTACATAAAGGGCTATTGGAGGAGTTGATAGACAAAGTAAAAAATTGACATGAAAGGGATTGAGGATTTGGGGTTGTTTCGAATTAGATTAGGGGAAATTGTGGGTGATTTTATAGAATTTTTTGGTGGAGCAAGCCCGACATCTGCAGTTACGAGTTTTTATTGTGGAGGAAGACTGACATTTTGAGGTCAATTTAGGAGTGCTAAAACTAGGCAAGCTCTTTACGGGTTTTTCTAGGTTTTTGACGAGGATCTAGGAGGTAAATGTCAAAATTTTCTAGGCAAATTCGCGGTCAAATAGGGGTCCCAACTCGGCCAACAAATAGAGGATCTAGGGAAATTGGGCCAAAATTCGGAGGCAAAGACAATAATTGCCTTAGATATCATTTTCCAGGGTCGAATACGTTAAGTAAGTCATTAATCTATGACCATTTCCATGAGAGGTAATCGTAAGCATTAATTTCTCATTATTTTTTAATATTCCACTTAGCACTCAGTACATCGGGTGATGCTCACGAAGTCGAAGAAGTGGGATTGAAACTAGTGAAAGGAATCACATAGTGTCAATCATCACTTCCGGAAAACACCAGAGTAGCCCGGAGACTTACGAAGGTCACCCATCCCGAACTCCTACGGCTCAAGCACGCTTAGCCTTCGAGTTTTCCACACAATCATGCCGCCAACACTGCCCCACATTTGCAAAACCTTAGCAAGTATTGTGCCTCATGAACCAATCAAGTAGAATCCCCTTTACTCTTTGTATTTTTAAGTATGAGGGGTTTCATGAGTGAATTATATTAGATATCATTTTTTGGGATTCAACTACGTTAAGTAAGTCATTAATCTATGACCATTTCCATGAGAGGTAACAATCGTAACTAACTAATTTCTCATGATTTTTTGAATAGTCCGCAACACATTACATCGGGTGATGTTCAGGGTGAAAGTGGGATTAAAACTAGTGAAATGAATCACATAACGTCGACCATCATACACGGAGCTTTGACAATAACCAAGACTTCCGAGGAGGTCACCCATCCCCGAATGCCTATGGCTCAAGTGTGCTTAATTATTGAGTTTTTTTCACCACAATCAGCCCGCCAGCTTGCTGTCCCATTTAAAGCATTGTGATTATTGTGCCTCATGAACCATTCAAATAGAGATCTACTGTGCTCTTTGTATTTTTAAGTATGAGGGTTTCCCGATGCGTTATATTAGATATCATTTTTGGGATTCAACTCCATTAAGTAAGTCATTAATGTATGAAAAATTCCATGATGAGTGGTAAATAGCGACTAATTTCTCGTGATTTTCGAATAATCCCGCACTCATTGCATCGAGTGATGTAGCAAGATAAGTGGGCTTGATTGTGGGGAAAAATTGGCGATTAAGCGTGGCAAGGGCGGAAGGAGTTCTAGGATGGGTGACCTCCGAAAGTCATGGTTACCCGGTGTAAGCCCCAAAGTGATGATTGATGCTATGATTCCCATTTCACTAGTTTCAATCCCACTTCTTCACCCCTATGAGCATCATCCGATGCTATAGTGTTAAGTGGACTATTAAAAAATCATGAAAATGTTTAGTTATGACTACCTCTCATAAGTATCATAGATCAATGACCACTGCTACATTGAGCAAAAAATGATATCTAATATAATGCACTACGGAAACCCTCATGTAAACATATAAAGTAAAAAGGGATCTCTACTTGAATAGTTCATGAGGCACAATGCTTGCCCTGAGTTTTACAAATGGGGTAGCGAGCTAAGTGGGCTTGATTGTTGAGAAAACTCACGATTAAACGCCGAACGGAAGAGTTCGGGATAGGTGACCTCCTAGAAGTCTTGGTTATCGGGTGCAAGCCCGGAAGTGATGATTGATGTTCTTTAGTTCCTTTTCACTAGTTTCAATCCCATTTCTTCACCCATGAGCATCCTTGTTCAATGAGTGCTAAGTGGGGTATTCAAAAATCATAAGAAATGAGTTTATTACGACTAACTATCATGGAAATGGTCATATGGCTAATAGCTTACTTAATCGTTGAATCTAAAGCTGTGTCTAATGTAATGCCTTTGTGGAAACCCTGTACTTAAAAATACAAAGAGGTAAAGGGATCTCTACTTGAAATGGTTCATAGGCACAATATTGCTAAGGTTTTGTAGAAGTAGGGTAGCAAGCTAAGTGGGCTTTGATTGTGGGGAAAAACTCTATGGTTAAGTGCGCTTAAGCCGAGTTACCGGCATGGGTGACGTCTCGGAAGTCCTCGGTTACGGTGCAAGCCTCGGTGATGATTGATGCTGTGCGATTCATTTCACTGAATCACTTATTCACCCCTTTCGACGTCACCCAGGATACGATGAGTGCTAAGTGGACTGTTAAAAAATGATGAGAAATTTAAAGTGGGGTTACGGCTACCCCTCATGGAAATGGTCATGAATTAATGACTTAATTAACACAATTGAATCCCAAAAAATGATATCTTATATAATGCACTACGAAACCCCTCATACTTAAAATACAAAGAAAGTAAAGGGACCTCTATAAATAGTTCATAGGACAATATTTATTATAGTTTTGTCGTTAAGGTAGCAAGCTAGTGGAAAACGAATGTGGAAAAATCTCCTGATAAGCAACGGCGAAGTTTCTGGGATGGGTGACCTCTGAGGAAGTCTGGTTATCGGGTGCAAGCCACGAAGTGATGATTAATGCTGTGTGATTCATTTCACTAGTTTCAATCACTTCTTCACCCTGTGAGCATCACTTGATACGATGGTACTAAGTGGACTATTCAAAAGTCATGATGATCGATTCATGTTCCTCTCATGGAGATGGTGCGTAGATTAATGACTTACTTATCGTAGTTGAATCCCAAAAAATGATATCTAATATAATGCTGTGAAAACCCCTCATACATAAAAATTTCCTTGTAAAAGGTTAGCTGAAGGTTGTTTGAAATTAGATTGGAGAAAATCATAGGTGATTTTCCGACATTTTGGTAGGCGGAAGAAGCGATGTCTGTGGCAGAGGAGAATAAAAATTGAGGTCAATTTTGGAGCATTAAAACTAGAGAAAGCCCTTTTAGTTGTTCTAGGTTTTGACAACGACCTAGAAATAATTTGGCGGTCTACTTGGGTAGATTCGTGGGAATTAAGCAAGGTCCAACTACATTAACAATTGGAGGGGCTAGGGAAATTGGGGCGAAATTTCGAGGTCAACAACATTTGGCGATCTTCATAGGTTTTTGTGGGTTATTGGAGAGCCGGAAGTTTAATTTCCCGAATTTTGCGAAGCACTAGAGGAGATGCAAACAAAGCTATTTGTAATTAACAATCGATTTTTAACAGGTTAGCGGTGTGGGGACAACCACATTGCATGTTAGAAGTAGTTGATTTCATCACGAGCATTGTTAGCTTTCATGAGCAGCACGAATTGCATGTTTTTTCATCTTACCTTTGTACTCAACATTGCTGTTAATAAAATGGATCAACTCATGTGATTTCATAGAATTTTGGTGTTTAATGTGTTTGTAGGTACGTGTTTTTTACTATGCATGCTTTGCTTATCTTCGTAAATTTCCATTGAGAATATTATAGAGAATGCAAACACAAGATTTGATAGAAAATCCACTTGAGAATACAAAGCCATGCATTGGATAACATTGTGGAACTAGGTCTAGTATACATATCAATCAAATAGAATTTCTCTCCTTGAAACAAGAATCCGGTCCAAAATTCTTCAATGGTGGCTGCTCTAGATGTTGATTTTCAGAAATTTTTGTACGATTGGGCTCTGCAGAAACTAATGACAAGCTGACCCCACTTCCCTAGTTGATGATATGTATTATTGATGATGCCAGCAAAAAGTTGAACCCACTCATATAAACATAATAAATACCTACAAAAATTTGAGACATAATTGGAAATGATCCCTAAAATTTGTGTAAATGCAAAAACCAAAGCTCTAGTTGTGCCAAAGATCAATGTAATGGCTGCACTTTGACGGTTGATATCTGATTTAGTATTCACCCAAATGGAGTTGCATCTGTGTGAAGGACATTGGTGCACAAAATATAACACAGCAAAGTTGTTAAAAGTTGTTTGTTTTAAAGTCCAACCGGTGAAATAAGCACTAGAGCTCACAGAACGCATGAAGAGCTACATAATTTCAAAGCAACATAAACGAAATGATATGGGAGTTTCTAATGAAATTCTCATTTTGTTTTGTAGGGTTTCCCATGCCACCTGGTAGCTAATAATTAAAGCCCAAGTAGCTAAAATATTATTTGGGCAAATGATATTATAGGGTATCAAATTACCATTGTATGTAACAATAATGTAGAACAAATATCTTTTGATGTGTTTACCATCTTCCTCTACATCAACCCTTTGCCAATTAAAATATATTGCCTCCCTACGGAATTTGAGACCTATGACCAAGATGGAGAAACAATAGCTATTGCATATAAAAAAATCATGTTAACAAGGGTTTATCTACTACACTAACACTACCCAACAAAACCAATGTTAAATATAGAAAGCGCGTATCAACTTTGTATTATGTTGGTTCTAGATTTTTACTAAATGAATAATATTTACATTGTCCTCTCAAGATCAGATTTAGATATCAGTGAAAGTGATCCCGTTATACGGCGAGACCCTGTGCTAAAACAAGTTGGTGCTCTGCAAAGGCACTAGAGACCTTGGTTACATACGAGTAAATTGGCATGGTTTGTTGCTGTTCAAAACAATTGTTAATACATTTTCTGTCACTTCATGGAGAAAACCCCATAAATCAAAGTTTTCTAATTTTCATATTGTTGTTGACAATCTGATTTTTTAATACCAAGGTAAATTTAGCACATACATTAAGTTTCATTCCCTTGTAATGTTATTATTTCCATTTTTTTTTTTGTCCTAGAAGAAAATTTAACGAATTCTAGTTTTCTTTTGGCATACACACTTTATTCTTGGCCAATATGCTTGTCTTTCTACTGATAAATCTAGCATGTTAGATTTCAACATACACACAAACTCTTGCTTTTACCCAACACCAAAGATACATGTATCTATGATAAAAGAAAATACCTTTAAAAATATATTCTATTTTCTGCAATATTTCATTTAAATATGTATGTTTTCTAAAAGTAAATCTAACACGAGGTAGATTTATTTAACCACCATACATGTTGTTATGTGCTTATGTTTTTCAGAAAATTTAGCATGGGTTATATTTCCTTCATCTTCCAGTAGTGTTATACATTAATATTTCCTTCAATACATACTGAAAATATATCATCATTACTTACTTTGCATCTTACAATGTTGTTATTAGCAATGCACTTTCATTGTATTCTAGAATGAAATCAGCACAGTATTAAGTGCTATTGATAATTTTTGTTGGAAATAAGCTTGAGTTTTTGCTACAATAAATATAACTTTGTGCTATATTTTTTCTTACAATGTTTGTTGTATTACTTTTCATTTTTGTCTTCATAGAAAATTGCTTTACCTTGATTCAACACCAAAATTTTTATTGACAATGTGTTTGGTTTTGAGCTAGAAGAAAATTTAGCATACACAAGATTTGTTTGAGAATGCCTTGTTGTGATTTGGCAATCTTGTTGTTTGTGATAGAAAGTACTCCTGGAGTTAGACTGTACAATGTTGTTATTGAAATATGCATGTGAATATGTTAGAAGGAAATTTAGCACATGTTAGTTTATTTTTCTTGTTGTTATTAGAAATATGTTATGCTGCTATTTTATTAATTATTAATTGAATGTAGTTATCTTAGGTTTATTAAGTGAAAGGCATGATCAGCCCAACAGAAGAAACCATGATCTTCAGTCTATTGCCCTACTTAATAAAACCTAAAATAACTATATCTAACTTATAATAAAATTAATAAAAAATACATATGCTTATTAAATAGATATTAATATGTTTTGTTGTTCAATGTAAATAAATGTGTATGATTGATGTTAAATTAATATATCAAATAATTTAACATTGAAACACGAATATACAGACAAAGAATATTATCTAAATGTAGATCATTCATTAATTTTACATGTAGCAATTTGCATTATACAACTAATTTGGAGGAGGCTTTGAATATTCAGCAGCGCCATATGTGATGCAGATGTCGATCTTCTTGTCTATTAAAAAACTTGTTTAATTGAAAATAACATGGTGATATTGAACTATGTTGTATTTGATGTGTAGATATTTCCGTAGTAGAACGGATAGCTCTGCTAACGTTGTAGGCAAAGAATAAATTTTAGGTTTTGGTTAGCTTTTCACTTCTTTGAGATGACAGCAGACTTGGTTTCTCAGGCCGAGGTTGGGGTTAAAAATACGGTGTTTGTAATTTTGTTAACTTTCTGCTTTACAAATGTAAATGAAAGAAACACTGGTCAAAAAAAAAAAACATGGTGATATTCGATGAGCAGAAACTAATTTACCAAATGTTAGTTTGGTACATGACTCGACGAGCATTCCAATCTACGAGGTTCTATGCTATCATAGGTTTCTTTGATCTTGTCTGGATCATGGAGTCCTTTTATCAAAAGCTGTTCTCTTCTTTGTATTTCTTTGATATTCAAACTCGGTGTCAGCAAAGTCCGATGTAGCAGGCCATTGTACAGTCTTGAATCCAAAGCCCGTCGAAATAGGAGCAACGATTACAAGATCAAGTAAAATATAAATCTATGAATGGGGTTCTTGTGGTTCACTATGCTCATGGTTCATTCGCTTCGAACCGTACCTGAATCTATCTTGATGAACCAATATGAAATTGGTTTCGATCTTGGTGCAAACAAGATCGGATGTGGATATTTCTTTTAACAATAGCGATTTAAGTTGCTAGCATTCCATAGTATCATCTTGGCGGTTATTATTTTCATAGAATAATAAATTTGAATAACCATTACAATATGGAGAGATTAAATGAAGTTTCACTTGAATTATTTTAGCATTCTTATAAAAAGTCTTCTACTAGGATATTTTCGATTGGTGCTTGATTTGATTATAGTTCTTCAGTGGTCATCTTCTATTAACGACTTGATTTACGTCCATTATAAATTGACATTTTAAGACTTCAACTGGTTTATTAATTTTGGAAAAACAATTGAATATAAAGTAAATTATTTGACCTCCTTTTGAACAAATTGAATATTTGAATTTTCTAAATCTATATTAAGTAAAAAATATCATAATATGTCGTTTGTCTTTTGAGATTATGTGAACTAGGTGAAGTTAGCCTTTTTATGGATGAAATGTGAATCTTGAACAAGTGAAAGGTTAGCCTTTTATTGAATGAAAATCCTTTGATCCACCTAGGGATTATGCCAAATTTGATTAAGCATTACCAAAAATTGATTGATTTTAAAAAATTTAATTCCCAAAATAACCGCTAAACTTGTAAGATGATATGAACTAAACTACTCCCATAAAATTAAACTTGTAACTTAGGTAGAACAAACTAAAAAGCTCACATACCGATTGCCGAAAGTGATGCATCCTATTGTTGATTCACTCCTCATCCAGAAATGTTTAAAAGGTTTAATATAAGACAAAGATACTTCATCAACGAAATACGCAACTCTTTCCCCACCGAAGCATTTGAGAGCCTGCAGGGGCCCCGTCAGGGTACACCTCAGGGGCTAGGCCAAAGTAAGGTGGTGGTTTGTGTGTCCTCATATCAATCACCTCTCATCATTCAAGCTGCCAACTCCACCTCCTGCCGGTGCGTGATAAATCGAATCTTTCTAGCGCACGCAAGGTAGGCAGGCACCGCGCATGCGTACGAACGGCAGGAGGAATGTTTTAAAAATGGTAAATCGGCCACCCCCCTGGTCTTCATTCTTGCCGCATCGTTAACCGTGCAAAACTTGAAGGATTCGATGGAGGAACGAGGCACGGTCCATTCGAACGGTGGTGGTTCTTGCGACATGGGGGGGGGGCCAGGCCTCAACCCAAGCGCAAGGAGGGTAAAGGCGAAACAAGGTCACCTCAAAAGCGTGGTAGGAAGTCAAGCACAGAATTCTGAAAGGCAGCAGCCCGGCTATGTCATGGTGTCTTCCACGATTCGCCGGAAATCCGTGGATGAGAAAAGAAATACAAACGGATCACGAAGACACAGAAGGGCAGAGCGAAATCACCAGGTTATCATTGACCACAACGTCTGCACAGTGCATCTTCACGTCATTTCACCGGACAATCCTTTATCTTGGATCCTGAAATGCCTTTTCCAAAACCATACGGAAGTTTTTGAGATCGAGTTCAACAAGAAGCGATGAAGATAGATACACGACTTGAAGGACATGCCCAAAGATGCTGGCTCAACTCTCTACCACATTAAAATCACCCAATACCGAGCGGTGACCGTATTAGCGAGTTGATGATTGCTTGGTCGTCGCTTGACTCCAAGCAAATCTGTGATGGACATGCCAAGGCCTACGTGAAAGATACTGCTCCGATCTCCTCCTCGGTTGCTTAATGGTTCCTTTTATGATGGTTAATAAAATATACAATTTTGCATAAACTTAGTTTTTGTTTCTTAAGTAAACAGTATGATATAGAACAGGTTAGTTGATGATGCACATAGACGAATGAAGACTTTCCAATTTTGGTTTCTTTTCGACGCCTTTAAGATATTGAAGGACACTGGTTTTATAAAGGGCGAGTTGAGGCCATCAACCATTTTTATATTTCTGTAACATAACTTTGTCAATATAAATAGAAAAATAGAAGGCCCTACTAAATTTCACAAAAAACAAAAAAGCGAGGCTGTGGGCAAATTCTCTCTGCTTATTGAGCTGTCAAAACATATTAATGTGGGCATTAATAGTTGTTGAAATTCACCTTTTTTGACAGAATCTCTCCATCACCATAGCCATGAACTCGAAGACCTGGTCGGGAAAATCTCTCCTGGAAGTTTGATCGGGCCCCACGGTTGACCCTTTTGTTTAAGCCGACAAGGAATCTACCCCATCTCGAATATGGACGATACCCTTAAACCCTAAAAGGTTTGTCCACAGGGCCATTGATCGACACCGCATATGAATGAACGTCTTTAGCCTCGCCTCTTTCTTTAACATCGCGAGCCATTTGAACATGAGATGGAACCACAATTAGCTTTTCCCAGTTTAAAATACTCCTACAATAAATAGCCTACCACTTTAATTTCTTATCCGGTCTTTAGTTACGGAAAATATTACTAGTGGGCCACCTAGAAAATACCTAACTTCGATGAACAGGACCATCTTGTATTATTGAGTTGGAGGGTAGTTAAAATATGGATCCTTTAAGTTATATTTTCAAAATATTTTTGATTGAAATGGAGGTAAATATTTGTTGTGATAACATGTTTAAAATTAGAGTAAAATCTAATGGAAATCAAACTTAATCATGCATTTAAAAAAATGTCATGTAGGAATTTAATCTATTTATGCATTTTGTGGCCATTCGTTTTCTTTCTTTTTATATTATTTTATTTTTATTTTTTTAAATGTGTTTAAATTTTTTTTTTATGAAAATTAAAAGTAATAGTTTAATTGTTTTATATTTTGATTTTTTAATATGTTTTTAATTTTAAATTGAGTTTATAAATGTATAATGGGAATTATCTACCCAAGGACTTCTAGGAAATTCAATTATGTGGACTATATATGTGCAAACCTAACAAATTCATATTAAATTTGTAAGAAAAATAAAAAAAGTCGCAAACTAACTTATTTAAATGTGTCATTTAAACAAATCATCTTAATTAAAATTTTACTAAAAATGTTACTAATGACACCAAACATAGAACAATTAAACTATATTATTATCATACCTTTGTGGTCCCAACTAGAGGAGCGGTCGGGGATGATTGGGATGTACCCTCTGAAGTACATGTTATATCGGTCAAGATAGAGATAGATACGCTTAATGAAATTGAAGTCAAATTTTGGCACAAAGCTTAGATCTACCTCCTCTCACCACACCAATCTAGACCTCACAAAAAAATTCATATGCATACTGTGAGAATTTCTGACACTAATTCAAAGATTGGTCCCAACTTGGGTTGGGGGTTGGCTACCTCCCTGGTAAGCAAAATGTCAAAGGCCACCTCCCAACTACAACACTACTAATTGTCATTATTACCCTTGTTTCTCCTTTTTTGTCAATACCACTCCAAATAATATGCTTGAGAATCTTTGTTGGACCCAATTTTTATCTCATTAATTCCCCGTAAGAAATAGAAAATGAGCTTACAAAAACACTACACCTTGCTTGTGGAATCTAAGACCATGATATAGGTCTCATTCTTATTGAATTCTTCCCCTCTGTAAATACACTTTTGGGATTGATGGATTTTAGTGTAATGAGGGCCTTCCATTATTTTATTTAATCTAGTACGGCTAACTATTATCGTACTGTATCACCAACACAGTACTGAAGCTGGCTTGCTTGGGTTCAATTGAATTCATATAGCACACATATATCATATGTGTATAGTTCTAATAGTGTGGGAGTTGCTATTTTTTTCCTCAGTACTAATGCCAAACCCATGCAATGTAAATCACTGGAAATCCTTATGTTGTTCTTTCCTCCATCTTGAATAATAAATATGTAACTTGTGTTGAATGATGAAATTCTCAAACACAATCCTTAATTTTGTTTCCTACAACCACATGTAGATAGCGAGGACAAATCAAAGGATTCCCTGTCCAATTCTAACTAACAATATTGAAATCCAAAAGAAAATATTACATAGAGGGAGACAAGTGTATACGGATACACATGAAAAGGTTTTAAGGTGTATTCATTCTTTATTAGTGTTATGTATAAAGGCTTTGGGACCTTCACATATGAAATAACTAGGGGAATTTTGATGTCTAAAATGGGCCTCCCAAGTAAATTATAACATAATAGTGGAAAAAATTAAAATAAGGTTGGATTACACTATCAAATTTAGAGGAAGAGAGAAAAAATTATTTTTGTAGCTTGTATATTCAACTTATCGGCCAAGTGGGTTTACTCATATTTTGAGCAACAACACTCTTTGGATGAAAAAATTTTATTCGGCCATCAAACGAGTACTAGGTTCACATGCTTTCAATAAACCTTTCTACACGAAAAATGATAAATACGTGAAAAATAATGATTGCAATCACATTTTTTCATGTATTTATCATTTTAAATAATTACGCCAATGCAACATGGGTACTCCTTGAATGAGCTTTAAATGTGCATCCGGTGAATACTCCCGCTTGAAATTTGAGTAAAAATATTAGAAGATAAGTTGAAAATATGGTGAAAAATAATTTTGTGATTTTATTGTTTTTAGCTTTTTTACTTTTTTACTCCAAAAGTCTGAATCATTTAAGTAATGACATCATCATCTTGAATCCTATTAGTGTATAAATTTTATTTTGTTTGTACATTTTTGAGCCCGTTTTAGACCTCAAAAATTCCCCTAATGATTACTTCTAAATACACTTGGGATATTTTATTTTCTCAATTCAAATCTCCATCATTCACACCAACTCCATTAAACTTTAAAATATTATTTATAGGGGAATGTACAATACTCTCCTTGTTCAGAATACTATATCAAAACATGATTCACTACTTGAGCTTCTATAATCCCTTCTCATGAGCTCTTCAATATTTAAATAGAAGAAAATATCTCAACAAAACTTCGGATAAATGGGACATATTTCCTAACTATAAAGCCTTAAACACTTCTTCAAATGTTGTTTATAAATAGAAAGGACCAACTCTAAAACTCTACTTTTTAACCTGCTAAAATATTGTTTAGAAATGAAAAAGCCCAAATGCTAAAACTATAAAACACCTTTGAACTATTGTTTATAAATGGAAAGCCTAATTTGGACACAGAATAACAGCTCATAAACTAATTAGAAAATTTTAGTCCTCCTTATTCTTCCGAATTTGAACACTTGGCCTCTAAAATAATCCTGCTAATTGTTAATTTACACGGGTTTCTAGTTGAAAATTTCAGGCCCATTGGTTTGTAAAAAATGACAATGAGCAGGGGATGATGCTACTGTGAGAATCCCAGTGGAAAAAATATTATGACCTCCTGGTCATGTACCTCTTGGATTCAAAATTTTTTTTTATTTTACGGTTACTTGGATGTCCTACTACATTGCTTTTGTTGGCCCCTGCTTGCTAGTATGTCAAACTCTATGTTGTAGATAAGAATCCACTAACTGATACTAGTCATTAGTTCTTTGAACTGTTGAGGTCTTAGATTTAAGTTGTGATGACATGGGGGAAAGCTGCTGGGGTACGGACCTTAAGGGAAACTCCTTTTCTATTTATTAGTTGCTTCTACTAGGGATAAAGGGACTAGTATCCTAATAAAGATAATGAGGGTGTGTTTGTTTATAATATGAAAATTGAGGAATCATTTAATATCACTTGTGAAAGTAACTTCTGAAAATATCTATTCTTATTATTTACAGGGGTATTCATTCATCAATGCGATCTAAGGCATCTTTGAACAATTGGTAATAAATATCATTCAATTGTTAGAAAATGAAAATTAACAAAAAATGATTATTTTGATTAAATAGTTAATCGAAAAAAATTGTAGAATATGTAGCAACATTCATAGCTTTGGTCATATATGAAATAAGGAATCATAGATAAATATCGGTACAAAAGTGCATTTAACATTCACATATAACAACATATCTCATACATAATGAGATAAAAAGGTTGTTGACCAATTCGAAAACAAAATTCAATATAACATGTACAAATACCATATATTGAAGTTCTACTCATTAAATCAACAATAGTTTATGCTCCTCTTGAGTCCAAATAAATTCAACGGTAAAAAAGTGAAACTTCGATTTGACAACTTCAATATCAAGAGAAATAAAAATTTGTTCCATTAACTCATCAAAGCATTTCACAAAATACAAAGAAGTGCACTCTTTTTAAGTGTTTTTTGATAAATTTCGAACCCATACTCTAAATGCATGAGAGGGGTTTAAATAGTATCTAATACAGAGATAAAATAGATTATTCAAAATTTATTTGAGAGTTCAGAAATAACCTTCCATAAGCCAATGAGTAACTTAAATATAAATAAATGAAATCTATTGACTTGATATTTGGAAGCTTTTATCGTTTGTTCATTTGGGCCTTAAGGTCGCAGGATATAGGTCATTGGTTTCACTTGTGGTGGTGTAGCAACTCTCATTCTAATATGTCATACAAATATGGCTTCGGTGAGAGGTGGCAACATCTTCTCTATTAATTTGTTATACAATTCATTTCATGGTTAAACTATGTGGTTTAACAAAGATACACCAGTGTGCCTCCCAATCGCTGTTTTAAATCTCTTTGAACTTGAGCTTTTTCCTTCCAAATTTCCCTTAATTCTTTCATGTCTGTGGTGCTTCTGATTCACCTTCTTTGATCAGGGTTAGTAATATACACTTTGTGTGAATTATTGTCTCTATAATATTTCTTGGTAATCCTGTTGCTCTTTTATTTGTCCATATCTTTATTTGATATGTACATTTAATCTGTTGAAATGAGATGTCTTTAAGAGTTTATTCAATTTGAGAAGATTTTCATTTCTCCCTTCATCTATTTCTTGCCATGTAATATGATGTAAGTTTTAGTGTTTAGTTCTTCAAATTCGTTCCTGCGGTCACTTACTTGATTTTTCAAAGCTGTTTACTAATCTCTAAATAAGGATTAATAATAAACATATTTGCAAAAAAATAGAACTTTTTTCAGACATTTTGAGGAATTCAACTCTGGCTTCCCTTGATAAATTCCATTCTTACTTGGTATATATTTGTATACGATAATCAATTCTCGCATTTCTGGAATTTGAGGATATATAACAATGATATCACCTTCTGTATCTTGTTTACATTGCTTCCATATCCTTTTATGGCAATTGTAGCGGTGCATCTCATATTTTTTTATTAACATTATGTTTTTCAATCTCTAGTTGTTGCTCTGACATGAGATTATTTCTTCAACACTATCAATAAAATTGAGACCTCGATTTGCTTTGTCAATTATTAGTTGTGGCATAAGATCTTGAGAATTGGCAACCCAACTTAGTAAGATTTCATGTTGGGTCGGTGGTAGTGTGCTACAGACTACATCCAGTAACTCATTTCGATAACATGATCAAAGTCATCGATCTTCTTATTTTTATCTAGCGCCTTTCTACGGACTTATGCTCAAGACGTAGAACACATCTGAAGGAGAATTTCCTCTATTTTCAAGGTGATTTCATATGTAAAGATACGAGATGGCTCTACTTTTTGTGAGCTTGTTTCTTGATTATATCCTTTTGTTTCGGGATTTGTTTTTTTTAGTTTCTTGAAAGTGTATCCAATTACGAATTTTCTTGAACATTTATTATGTATTTACTATGCAGAGCTTTGAAAAAATTCATCCCATTGTTATTCCATATCATCTCCTTTTTTCCTTATGAATAGTTCTTTGACGGGTCAATTTCCATCGATGTGCAATGATTTCTAAGTAGTCTTCCCGAAGTGGTAGCTCCTGTTTCCTTCTAGTTGCTTAAGTTGTTCTATGTTGTGAGTTGATTTATTTTAGGATGCCTTCACGAATTGTGCTCACTAGTATTAATGCTAACAACGGTTGTAACTTTATACTAAGTTCTTAACAAATTGCATGAAAATTTGTTCAATCATATTTTAAATTCTTCAGAATTTGTGAAAACAAATTAAATCCAACTTTTCTTTTTCTAAATTTATAGCTTGCTCAAAAGATTTAGTGGTTCAATAAATCTTGAATTTATCATCTTCATGAATAAATATCTTAACTCTCAACGACATAGTGAAATTCTAGGCTATCTTATCTAGATCGTATTACTTGCTTGGATTGGTGGCTAGCTTTATAATTTTAGGTTTTGAATTTCTTTTCATGACCAAAATCGTTTAGTGAAAAAGCACCATACGTATCAAGAAAAACTACCCATAAATCTTTCTTTGAATCTCTTGGGCTCTTTGCAATGTTGTTTCATACTGTTGGTAAGAAATTTCCCTTGCTAATGATTTTATCGAGGATGTGTAGAGGAAGAACATGAGAGTTTTCAATACTCTAAAAACACGATATAGGTAAGATACATTAGGTAAAATAATTCCCAATTGGGAGAAGGTCTATAATTGCTTTATAGGAAAACCTTGGGGCTTCCTTATCAAAAATAAGTTTAGTTACATGGTAATGATGTTTAGCAAATTTAATGTCTTAAATTGCTTACATAAATTATCATGAGGTTGTAAAGTGATGAAGTGTGGTGTGTATATGTCCTTAGTTAACCTTCTTCTTAGTTTGTTGTTTTATTTTATGTTGTTTTTGGGGGTTTTATCTTTTGATGTCTGGAAATGTTTAATCTATTACTATGAAATTAAATTAATCTAATTAATTTTTAAAGATTGCGAAAAGTGCTCCTAAGTTGATCTAATTTACATAAAAATAACTCAAAGACTATTGGTTAATTAAAGTCTAGCTAAAAACAAAGTATCTAAATTGATGAATTCTAACCTAGCATTAGTCCTATTCCATGGATCTAATTCCTATAACTGAGTTTGAAAATTGTGGTGCTATTGTAAGGAAAGAAAATAAAATAGCTAGTGTGTGTTTAGTTTCTTCGACATTCAATATGAAGTATTACCTTCTTGAGATGTTGTGTAAGCAACTATGTATGCCTTAACTTCTAATGTTCTAGTAAAGCAAGTAAAGGTGTTATAAAGAAACAACTAATACGTAACCAGCTACTTGGCATTCAATATGAAGTGTCACCTTCTTGAAGATGATGTTTAAGTAACCAATTATACTTAATGAAAAATAAAGAAAAAGATATGCGAAAGGAAAACATGGTATTTGTATGAATTAGACATTCAATCATTCAATATGAAAAAAATGAAGGTTAGATCAATTTCTTGGAATGACCTTTGGGAACATAAATGACACAATTAAATGAAGATCTAAAAGTAAATTTGGAAAAATGTAAAGCTTAACCTGAAGCAACTAATGTATATTTGATTTGCCTCCACCATTCAATGTGAAGAATTACCCTCTTGAGATGTTGTAAGAAAATCAATTGTATCTCGGTTTTCTAAATTCCTAGAAAGCAAGTAAAATGTACGAGGAAAAAGCTTAATAATGTATGAATTATACATTCAATCATTTGTTTTAGAATCATCTGCTAAGAAATTATCTATAGGAACATGTATTGATATAATTAATTGATATTTATGTTAAGAAGGTACGACAACAAACGATGAGCTGAATAACTTGTAAATTCTTATTACTTCAAACTTGATTCAATTTGAAAATAGGACGATCCATCTTCATGAAATGTTTTTGGAAGAACAGAGCTTACCCACAACTATGATTTAACATTATGCTACGATCAAAACGGAGGTAAAACATTTAATCTACTCGAAAATAGAATTAACAAAAACGAGTAAGGAAAATTAAACTAAAAACAATAAATGAAAAACCTCCACTCAAATTATGGGAGCCTACGCAAGCTGATTCGACTGAAATCTGCGTTTGATTTAAAGATACACTTAAAGCAATCGTTGGCAACACGATGTTCTATTGTGATAGAACCAAAATCTTAATCCACAGTGATAACAAATAAAGCAAAACTTAACTTAAAAACTTAATTTATACCTTTTCTCGATTCTTGGCCACAATTGGTATTTAAAAAGAAAATAAACATAAATTTCTGTAGAGATAATCTTGCTACAAGTGGCTAATTTGAATTATAGACTTGCAATTAGGTGGCACCGACTCTTGATTTGCTATGATAGAGCAAATCAGCACATCCTTGTTCTTGGTGCGTACTTTGACCACGCCTTTGACCATAATCTTGGGCCTTCTTTTCTATCTATCTTGATTGAGTGAATATGAAAAAATCCATGTAGAGATGATTCTAAAACTACCCATGTAGCTTGATTCTCCATTTGACACATGGAACCTACCATACAATAAGGGTATTGGAATCCACGATTAGGCTGCCAAAATAGGTTAGATTACATAGCTAAATTTCTAAAAATCTATTCAAATATCAATAACATGAGAATATAATAAAGGAAGTCATTTAAATGCATTCCTTAAGACAAAACATGGTATTTATCATTGATTGGAATATGTGATCTTGTGAAAGTAGGAAAAATGTGAGAAAGGATGTTAAAAAGTGAGGGTAATTTTGAGGTTCAACATACTTCCTTTGCAAATTCATTACATGTCCTCATGCAATTTGAAAAAAATGTGAATTCTCCTCTCTTTTATTCATATATTGGAACACTTCTACTAATACATCCAATTTCCTTCTTTTGCTTTTATTTGAAGCGATTTCTATCCTAGAAAACCCATCTCATAAAAACTTGCACTTGAGATTGATGACTTCCTTTTTTAGTAACTTGTTCTTTCTTTTCAATTTCCTGTTCTTCTGTGCCATTTTCCTAAATGTAGAATGGTATTGTCATGAATTACCTTTTCCAACATTACTTGTTGCTTTAAGGTCTCATTCTCACAGTAGCAATGTTTCTGTTCAATATCTCTAGTTCCTTGATATCTGTTGAGAGCATCAACTATAGGTTCTTGTGGATTGATAAAGGTTAGTTGGTTGATTGTTTCTCTTCTCCCATTTAAAATCTACATAATCATATGTTCTTGTTGTAATGGGTCTGTACCTAGAAATTTCTATATGGGCTACAGCAGTGTGAATAGGAGAAATTTTGGGATTGTGTGGAGGAGAAATATCAACGAGGAGATAGTATTGAGTTTCCTCATCCAAAAATACAAATTTTGTCTCTTTTGGTAGTGTTATTTTTACGTGGTCTCTGATACGGATCTCTTCTCGGTTGTGGAGGATTTATTTTCTTCATTTGTATCTGCATCCTCTTTTTATCTTTCCTCACCTTCTTTTTATTTTGTTTCAGTTTCTTGACTCTTGGAGAATGATATTTTCATCATTCTTATAATAAAGATGAAGTTTTGTCTTCAATGTTTATCGGTCTTCTTCCTTCTCTTTACATTGTCTTATTTGGGTTATTCTGGTGCTTCTTGAAAATAGCTTCTAATAAGAAAACTCTTACGGTATCTCCTATGCTTTAAATGAAACTCGCTAATGTCTTTACCAACCCATGGTGATACATGGTGTTATCTATGGTACATGTTCTTTCATACGTTCTTGAACATCCTTTTTAAGCACAACGACGAAATGACATTTCACCATTTTTCTAAGAAATTCATCGGTAAATGGATATGGTATACATACATCGACCAAACCTTCCTTCACGGTGATAAGTTACCTTAAAATTAGAGGTATTCATTCATTTACTTTTAAGTTGATTTGGAGATACATTTTCTAAAAATAGAGACATCCATACCTCGGTTTTTTACTATACGTTCCGCAGTTCTTTGTGGAAATCCTTGTTTTTCGAACCACCTTTCATCCAAGCCTTGGAATTTTTATGGCGTCGGCCATAGACCAGTTCGATAACTGTAGACAGTGTCTCCAATTCCCACTTTTGTGTGTCAAAAGACCGAGAAAAATATTTTGTAATTTCCTTGTGGAAACCATTGAATTTCTCTATGAATTTGAGCCATCAGAATTTGTAAATTTCTTGATTTGAGGGTATCCTTCGATATACTTTGTCCCACCGGTTGTGATCCATTTATTGGTCCCATGCCTACGGAGTTTTCCAGCATTTGGGAATTGCTGTCTCTTGTTTGTGAAATGAATTCGATTCTGGCTTGGAGTGAAGAAGGTATCGAGGTTTGTGTGAATAAATAGGTGGAAAAGGTTTTAAACATGAAAGCGGTATATCATGTAGACAGGTCAGCCATTAAACATCAATGGAAAGTCAACTGGACCATTATGAGACATAATGCGGAGGATGTATAGCAAATATGTGTAGATGGGTGCAATCAAATCAAATGATGATGAGAAGAATATGACTACCCATATTATACATGCTAATGTTTTATAACCTTGCTATTAAAATAGTTTTTTGCACTTTTACCTTTTAGAACTAACAACACTTTTTTCATTTGTTTTTCTTTGGTGTTGATCCTTTAGGTACTTTAATGTTGGTCTTCAAAACACAATTCTTCAGTACTACATAATCGTAGTTTGTTTTGTAGGCTATACGATTGTATAAAAGTCTTTGAATGAAATATGGTCATAAAAAAAATTAATTTGCATAATAGAGTAACTCAGGAATGTGATCGGTTGCGAAATTTAATCTTGTTGCAAAATGCGGTGAAATTTGTAGAATATGAAATACGTAAAAGAAATAAGAAATGTGGTTTTGGAATGGAATGTAAATGAAATATGGGTGTGAAATGGAATGGAAGTGGAATATGAAAAATAGAATGGTAGAATATGACTATGACCATGGAATGAAAGTGAATATTATTTGTGGAATAATGCAAAATAGGAATGCATTTCTAGATTACTGGGCTGCAGAGATGGGGGAATATGAATGTAGTTTTGTGTTGCTAATTGTTACGGAAAGAAATGGAAAATATAGGATGTAAAGAAGTCTTTGATTTTAAATATTTATTATTTTAATATAATGTACCAATCATTGATTGGTTTTCATATATATATATATATATATATATATATATATATATATATATATATATATATATATATATATATATATATATATATATATATATATATATATATTCTATGTCTTTATGGGAAAAATAAAAGCCAAGTTAATGAAGAAGAAGAATTTTCTTCACTAACTTCATATCAATATTATTTTGGAAAATCTTGATAAACTCTTCTCATGAAATTGGTTTATGATATACTTTCAGCAGTGACCATTCACAAGAAGAGGCACCTTTTCTTGTCTGTTGTCCTTGTCTTCAACAACCATTGCTCAAAGAACTTTTCAATCTCATAAGGCCCAAGCTAATGAGTACGAAACTTTCTTGAAAATATTTGAATTTTAGATAAATAAAGTACCCAATCCCCTCTTGGAAACTTCTTCTCCCTTGATATAATTATCATGCCATTTATTACTTCTGTTGGTGTATTGGTTCTTTGAACTACATCTTGGCTGATTTCATCAAACTCATTGAGTTCTTTGCAATATATGTTTATGTTCTTATGATAAATCAGGAAGTCCCAGTTAGGCCCTTCATCTTGATTCGGTTGAAACTCATATGAAACGAGACTTACTTCCCATAAATAAGTTCATGGGGTATGTCCTTTTGTGTTCCTCCATGTAGTTCTATAGGCCTGTGGTATAAGGAAGCCTTTCTGCAATCTCTTCTATGTGAATGCGGAAGTCTTAGTGAGGTCATTCGATCACTTTGTTGGTGGACACTACTTGACCATTTCTTGTGTGGATGATAAGGAGTAGACTTTGTGTATACAATCTTGTAATCTTCCATGATATTTTCTGTTGGATATGAGTGGATGCTTGATCTGTCACCAATTTCTCTTGGAACACCTAAAGGTAGAATATCCTCAAGAGTAAATTAACTATAGAACGTTCATTAGCAAAAGTAATGCTTTAGCATCTACCTGCACTTCTTAACATAATCGGTACATGCAAATATACCTCTTTGTTTAGATGGTAATTAATTGGCTTCAAAAAATACAGGTCCATTTTGCAAAAGGTTCGATAAGTACGTGAGGTCGTAATGGCATTTCATTTCGAAAGAGCGGGTTTCCCTACTCTTTAGCAGTTATCACACATTTTGACATATTCTTTGGCATCTTTGAAGATGGATGAGAAATAATATCCTAAATGGAGAGGATTTTATAAGTTTTCTCTGTGTAGAAATGTCCACCATAGGGTTCATCATGACATGCCTTGGGGTACAGGAATTTCATCTTCTGTTGTCTTGATAATGAATTTGGACACCATTTGCTACAATTCATTATTAATCCATAGGTAACTTGAACTTAATTTAATTATTTTCTTTTCTCTCTAGGAAACAAATGTAAGGTATTTTTCACTGTGACTAGGTAATTAGCAATGACACAAAAACGAGGTTGGTATGTGCAAAAAAATGTATTCATCGAAAGAATTTGTCTTAATTGGAGTGTCATATTTGATATTTTTAATCCTAGACAAGAAATCAACAACTTTGCTTTATTTTCAGTCTTGTCTAGAATGGTGATGTTGAATTCTTGCAAGGTAACCGCCATCTTGTAACTTTGCCATTAGTAATAAGATTTATTCATTAAATATCTAATTACGAGTGATATGTATGAACAAAGGTTTTAACAGCCTATTATATAATGTCTAAATTTTTCCAATATCATGAACAACAACTAAAGAATTCCTTTTCGATTCACAGTGTAATTTAACTCGGTGGGAACCAATTCTTCCTTGTGTAATAGATGGCATAGGGGATCAAATATTTTTTCTAATACGACTTCCAAAGATGTATCTCAATCATACATTAAAATATGAAAAGGTAGAATCCAATTTGGACCTCTTAAGATGAGTGCTTGAAATTTTTGATTTTAAAGTTTCATATGCCAATTTTAACCCAGTAATTCAGCTGAATTCTGCAATCTTTGATAGGTAACTTTGAACGGTGGGATGCTATTTTAGTGAAATTTTCTATAAATATTCTATAATATTTGGTGAATCCTATAAAACTTCTAACATCCTTTTGACAACTTGGAATTGATAATTTGAGTAGCTTTAACTTTAGATTTATCAACTTTAATTCCATCTCCTGAGATGTGATGTCCTAAAACAATTCCATGTGTATGTGTCATAAAACATTTTTCATGGCTTGGTGAAAGGTTTGCTTCCTTACATATTTTTAAGAACTTTTCCAAATTTTATAAAGCTTCTTTAAATGTGTTCACATAAACTATAAAATCATCCATGTACACCTCTACCCAATCATGTATTGAATCAAAAAAACTCCTAAAAATGTTTGCCCTTTGGAGTATTTAGGGTGCATTTACACAATCCAAAAGGAAGTGCTAAGTAGGCTATAAGTCCCCCATGGACCAATTGAATGTGGTCTTATCTTTGTCTTCGGTGCTACTTGTTTTGAATTTGATTGTAGCCACTAAACCATACAAAAAATGAAAAATACTTTTTACCTACTAAAATATCAATAACAGTCTCTATAAAGGGTAAAGGAAAATGATATTTTAGGGTAGCTTTATTCAATTCTAGATAATAAATGCATACCCTCCATTTACCATTCTTTTTAGAGCCATGATCAACAAGAGAAACCCACTATTTGTGTGGAAATTGGGTAAATAGGTTACATTCGGCAATTTTAGGAAACTCTTCTTTTCCACAATTTCTCTAAGATTTGGATTCATCCTTCTTTGAGGAGGTTGTCTAATAGGTTTACAATTTTCCTCAATGTAGATGTGATGTATAGAAGTCTTAGGACTAATTCCTTTCATATCGTTGTGTTCCATGCATATGCCAAAGAATGTTGTTGTAATGTTTTGATTAACTTTTCCTACTGTAATCTTTCAAAGTTATTGTTTATGTTTAATGCTTTTCTTGGAAAGATTTCAGTTGTGAAACTACCAAATTATTCCATAGAATAAATATACGTCTACCTAGATGAAAAATATTCGATATTAGATTTCTCCTAGAATCGAGCATGTTCATATTCTGAAGCGATTCAAAAATTCCTGCATAGAATTTAGAATTTGACTGCAACACTAATGGTTGAAATAGTGAAGAGAGGTTTATTATGTCATTTTCATCATCAATCCATTCTTTGTCATCTAACTCTTTTGATTGTCCTTTCTAGAGATATAAAGTGAATTTCTTTGTTGAGTTACCATCATGTATATACCTTGTCACGGGATCTCATTAATGAAAGCATCGATTGTGGCAACCAAGGTCTTCCTAATATAAGTGGATGTTCCCCTAGATTTTCTTAAGAGTTAAGATCATAAAATCAACGGAGATGTTAAGAGTCTTGGGATACCAAAATATGTTTTAACACACCATCTGGTTTGATTCTGCGATCTTTCTACTAATTGCGATAATGTGGGTGTATACGAGAAGATTAGGAAGCTTAGGTTGTTCCATGGTTTGTTTGCTCATGATGTTTATTGCTGCTCTACGTCAATCCAATGTTTTTGGAAATTTAGTTCCATTGATATGTGTTTTTACAAGTGGACTTCCTGGATCTAAATATTTTTGTATGGAAATTTTTCCCATCATTATGTGCAGTTTTCCTACAAATTGAATTCTTATTTCTTTTATTTTTCCTTCAGTTTCTTCATGCTCAACTCCTTTATGATTTGGCTAGAATTGGAATCTCTTTACTTTTACCTTAACAAAGGGATTTTGATACAATCATTTTTCAATTCATACAGAAAATCATAATTGGGCAACATAATATTTCTGCCTCTATCAACATATTTAGGGATAAGGAAGTGTAGAAGTAGGTGCTAATGGTTTCTCTATGATAGGGTTGGGATGCTTAGTTCTTTTGTTTTTTCATTTTCTGAATTTTGGTTTTGAAAAGATGTTCCTTCCTCAAAACTTGTATTTGGTTGTAGATAATTTTCCTCAAAACTTTGTTATTCTTGTAATTACATAAGGCTTGCTGTTTTGTAATATCCTACCATATCTAAGTTGGACATCATTAAGATCTAGAGGAGTAATCATGTGGGTTTGAAATTGCCTGCCTTCTATAATGTGGGTATTTTGAGTATTTTTGTTGTTGGGGTTTGGTAATGGTTGGCGATGGCCCAGTTTGTCTTTCTGTGGAAATTGTGGTAGAGATTGTGGATTTTTGGTTTTTGAGTTGGGGTTGTTGATTTTGTTGAGGGAATTTTTTGGGAAGGATAGTTTGGGTATGATGGAGGATATTGGTAGTATTGAGAGAATCTTCCATGAGGATTTTTCATTCCTTGAGCCAAATATTGAGATTGAGATTGAGATTGAGGCCAAGGTGCAGAATTCCAATTTGGTGGGGGCTGGTATACATTTGATTGTTAAATCCTTGGGCTGTGGCCCTTGCCATGATCTTCTAGTGACAAAGCAAAGAGATTCTGTTAGTTTGAATTTGTTTTCCTCTTGAAAAACAACCTTAAGACCTAGAATTGAAGGAAAAATCTTAGCCTCATGACTTTACGAAAAAATCATACGGTCTCTATGAATTTTTCATCGAGGGACATTCTCTTAAAACGTAACTTCTTTAGCATTTGGGACAGAAAATAGCTAAAGCATGGGTCTAGAATTTTTGTTTGTTTTGTAATTTAAGGGTGTTTTATTTTTTCCACTAAGAATACCTATGATGTCTGTTAAGTTCATTAAGAATGTTTTCAATTGCTACCCTACTCATTTCCCGATTGCGGAATGTATTTACTCTAGCAAGAGAATGATCTCTTGGATTTTTCCTAGTTTTTTTATTTTCCCCTTAAAGATGGATACATAATTCACCAATGTCGGATAATGGAAGTTGAGATATATCCCCCTTTCCCATCATGTTGAGAATGTCTATCATTCTGTCTCTAATGGATTTTTAATAAAAGAGCTTTTAAAAGTATCTTGATCTAAATTTATCCATTTTTTTCTCTTTTTGTATTATAATTGAATCTTGGTTAAATCCTCCAAATTATCCTCCTCTTTTTGCATCATTTTAAATAATTCATCATGTGGTTGATGAGTTATTCAATAATCCAAATACCTTTCTAAAAATGCTCTTTTCATGTCATTCCATGTTACGATAGGCAAGGTGATTAAACTCTCATGAACCATTTTAGAAATTTTGCTTTTTACGATATTGGAAACAATTTGAGTTTTTAGAATCTTGTATATAATCATAAGTTAGAAAACTTGAGATTCCAAACAAAAAGTTTTAGTGTCTTCATTCTTGATCCATGAAAAATTGGGAGGACGGAAGGTGATATATTTTTCATTGTGGCATTTTGTTTCTTCATCGACTATAGGGAATCCAAAGAGGCTGTCGTTGCCCTATTTATTTTACTCCTTCTACATTTCCTCTACCTATTTATCCATCTCCTCCTGTTACCTCTACCTCCTTTAAATATTAAATTTTCTCCATTTAAAAATTCTCCTTCTCGTATTCTTCTTCTCTCCTGCCAATTATAGATTCTTCGGAAGCTGATATAAGATTCAACTGCCAAGGTTAAGCACTCTTCCTCTAGTTCTTTTGTCGATGGTATGTTGAAGAAATGATCTTCTTCTTCCTCTCCACTAGGAATTTCTAACTTTCTTTAGCTAGAATATGTTCTCCTGTGGGGTGAAAAAATTTACTCCTTCTATTGGAGATCTAGGATCTTCTTCCATCGTAAGGCACTTGCTTAGTGGATGGTAGGAATCTTCTCGTAGTTTTTTGACCTTAGAACTTGGTCTGTGGCTAGTGAAGTATGGAATATGAGTTTGAAGATGGAGTTGTATCACTTCTTAGTCTTTGTGGAGTGAGTGGTGTTGTAGAGTTAAACTCCCACCTCTAGCTATGAATATGCCCCAAAGTCTCTTCTCTATGCATATCATTTTTTTATAGATGTAGGAAATGAGGCTACCTAATTACTTCCCTAGAAATGGTGCCAAAATTTTAGTCAATTTAATGCCTTAAATTGGTTACATGAATTATCAGCAAGGGTTTCTAAAAAAATGATGAAGTGTGGTGCACTATGTGTACTTAGTTAACCTTCTTCTTACTTCGTTGTTTTTATTATATGTTGTTTTTGGGGGTTTTGTCTTTTGTTGATGTCTAAGAATGTTTAATCTGTAACTATGAAATTAAATGAATCTAATTAATTTTTAAGAAGGAAGAAAAGGAAGTGTTCTAAGTTAATCTAATTTACATAAAAATCAATCAAAGTTTGTTGGTTAGTTAAAGTCTAGTATGAAGAAAAGGGCATCTAACACGATGAATTGTAACATAGCAGTAGTCCTGTCACATGGATCTAATTTTTATAAGCGGTTGAAATTGCGATTGCTATTCTAAGGAAAGTAGAAAAGTAAAATAGCTAATGTATGTTTAGTTACTTGACATTCAATATAGTACTGCTTTTGAGATATTGTGTAAACAACTATTTATACCTTAACTTATATTCTAGGAAGGCAAGTAAGGTGTGCAAGAAACAACTAATGTGTGCTTAGTTGCTCTTGCATTCAATGAAGTATCGCCTTCTTGAGATGATGCTTAAGTAACCAATTATACTTGACGAAAATATATGCAAAGGAAAACCTGGGTAATTGTATGAATTATACATTCAATCATTCAATATAGAAACATGATTGAATCAATTTGTTGGAATGACCTTTAGGAACATCAATGATACGACTAGGCAGGAATATAAAAGTAAATGTGAAAACATGTAAAGCTTAACTCTAAACAACTAATGTATATTTTATTTACTCCATCATTAAATGTGAGAAAGTATTACCCTCTTGAGATGCTGTGCCAGAAATCAATTATATCTCGAGTTTCACAAATTCCTAAGAAAGAAAGTAAAATGTGCGGAGAAAAGCTCAATAATGGCTTTTGAATTCAACATTCAATCATTTATTTTAGAATCATCTTCTAAAAATGATCTATGGGAACATATATTGATACAATTAATTGATATTTTTATTCTAAGAAGGTAAATGACGGAACATAAGGAAAACTGAATAGCATGAAATCTTATTACTTCAAACTTGATTCAATTTGAAAATAGGAAAAGTATATCTTCCCGCAGGGAAATGTTTTTGGAAGAAAAAGGCTTACGGCTATGATTCAACGTTGTCTTTACGATAAAAACTAGAATGGAACATTTAATATACTTAGAAAATAGAATTAACAAAAAATAGAGTAAGGAAAAACTAAACTAAAAAACAATAAATGAAAAAATCTCCTCGATTGCAGACCCTATTGTAACTCTTTGGTTGAAATCCTAGCTGGTTAAAGATACTTAGCGATCATTGTAACTTCTGATCTTTGTGTTATGATAGGACGAAGTCTTAATACACATCGTATCAACAAAAGCTTAAAAACGTAATTTTATGCACAACTATAGGTTATGACACAACATATTTAAAGAAAATAAACATAATTGTCTGTGAGATAATATTGCTACAAATAGCTAATTCAACTTATAGACTTGCAATTGGGCCATTAAACTCTTTATTTGCTATGATAGAAAATCAAGAGTCTTGTTGTTCTCGGCTAACGTGCTTTGACCGCCTTTACCATGATCTTGGGCCTTCTTTTATAACAGTCTTGACCGAGTGAATAGGACAAAATCCATGTGGAGATGATTAGGCCTTACATGTAGCTCAAATTCTCCATTTGGCCCCACCTAGAACCTATAGGACAACGAGAGTATCTGGAATCACGATTAGCTACGAATAGGATACGTTCTATAGATAAATTACAAAAAAATTTATTAAAATAGAAATAACATGAGAATATAACACATAAGTCATTTAAATGAATTCCTTAAGAAAAAACATGGCATTTATCATTGATTTGAATGTAGCAGTCTTATGAGAAAGTAAGGAAAAAAGGTGAGAAAGGATTTAAAGAAGGGTAATTATGAGGTTCAATAAATGACACCATGACAAGTCTTGTAAAGAAATGAAGATCGAAATAGAATTCACGCTCTTTGTAATTTGAGGGTGAATACCGTTTGGGCCTTGAATGGTCCATTTCCAACTTGTGATTCGAAATTTTTGCAAAAATAGATAGCATTCATAATGTATGCACTCATATAGAATGAGAGAAAAAATCTCATGTGTGATTTTTTTTTACAACGATAGTCTAGCTAAGGTTGTCGAGATGGGATGGTGGCCTATTTCATTATAATGGAATTGACACATGCATACATCAGTACCCATTGAATTGAAAAATTGGTATTGTACGGTTTTCCATACTTAACCTACATAACATAGCGGTACATAGTTGTGGGGGGATGATAAAGAAGCGATAGAGTACATACCCATTTTATATTTCTTGAATTTTTGGTTCCGGACCTTCAGTTACGAATCATTTTGAATGGTTCATAATTCTCTTTAGTGGTAACGATGAGAATATTGAATCATAACTTTTTCGAGGTTACGGAAGATGGTACATTTTCCTCATGTCTTCGGTATGAGGAAATATCCCATCGATTTCCCTCCTTTAATTTCTAAATTGTTTTATTTAAATGTTCATCTTTGTCGATCACCCATTTATACATATCTATGTGGTAAAATTTTAGGTCTTGTTGCTATCCTGAAGGAAAGAGAAAATTTTATCACTCATTTGAGTTGTTGATGGCATTTTGGAATACTGTTGTTGGTTTGATTGGGTAATCCTAGGTTGTTCATCTTGAGGGAGATTATAAATAACGTCATGTCGTTGCTCCTCCATCTTTATTTAATGTATTATCTAATAACATGGGTGGCATCTTTGAAGAATCGAGACTCTAAGTGCTTTGTTCTTGCTCTTCTACATCATTTTCCTTAGATGCATTTCCTTGGAAGCTTTCACAGAGAATTCAAAAAAGTGAGGGTAGGTAGAAACTACGGAGCGGTACAGAAACGAGGAGAATTTCAAAACCAACTAATGATAATGAAATATTTTCAAAAATATTGGCTTTTAACTCATCATAAGTGAAAACGATTATTTCTTGCTATAAGGCCACTAAAAATAACGAAATGCCTTAAAATTTCATTTGATGTTTCATTTAAGGCTATTAATTCTATGTGTTCACATCAGTCAAGATATCGCATTACCAAAAATCAAGTATGTGAAAAATAGTTTCATTAAGCATGCGGTAATGTGATTGCAGTACGAGTATCACATCTCGTGATTTCGCTTAGCATTTTGTTTCAAAAGTTAATATCGAGAATATACTGTTTCTATATCGTACTTTAAATGTTATTGAGACCGATACGGTGGATATTGGTGGTCATCCTCCTATTCGCTTGGGGCCCCCACCATTGCCTCTTTCGATTTTCGGTTTATTTCAACTTACTATTTTTAGCGATTTTTCGGGTCTTGCAGACTTTCGGGCCGTTACAGGGCCCTAAACGACATTTTTGGGGAAAAATGGGAGAAACATGGGTCCGTAGCCTAATGTGCTCACTCAAAATTTGTATTCCTCGGATAGATCTTTCTAACAAGGTATGGTTCGCACGTCAAACGGTGCGTATGCCAAAAATTACGTCCCTGGGAAGTTGAAACACCAATTTACCTAGCGGGGCCAATAGTTTTGAGCGCTCCATCTCTAGGTTGGGGTTTTGGATGTTTAGGGTTTTCCCGTATTTCTAAATAATAAATAGGCCTCGAGCCTCATTGTAATTCGATTCGAGCACCATCGCCTTGTCTCTTCTCGCGATAGCTACCCGACTGCAGCTAGTTTATTTACATTATGTACGTAAGAAAATATCAATTCTTAGATATTAATGAAATTAAGTGTTATTTCCACTTCATATTTGTATTTATGGTTATATTTTTATTCTATTGCATTCACATAAATACGGATCGATGGTATCACGTGGTCTTGCTTTCTCAATCATGTTGCATGTCTCCAACGAGGTCGGGGTGTAAGGAGTTGGGGCTTGATACGGTGGAACATTTACCCGAATCAACCTCGCAAACCCCACGGATACCCATGGGGGATGAAAATAAAAGATGAGGGAAGTAGGTGATCCTATCAAAATATCACTCAGAGGCCACTCAAAAAACAAGGCAACGATGATGAATGCTTTGCCCCGGATCGCGCGACTACCCACCGATGCCCTGCTACATCCAGTGACCCTGCAAGTGTGACTCCCTTTAAGGTACAAGTAAATTTTGACACATTCCCATGTTTGAGGGTCAAATAGATGCGGATGTCATAGATAGATGGTTGAATCTGTTAGAAGAATATTTCTCGGTTCTCGTGACTTTTTCGTGAGAGAAGATTGTTCACTCCTCACGGCTACACCGCGCAAGGACGGTGGGAAATGAGAAAAAGGACGAAGCCAGACACGCTTTGCGTGTGGTGTCCCGCGGTGTTTTCGGGGGCATGCATCAGGGAACAATAATATCTGGTAGAGAACTGTGAGGACAAGGTACATACAATGGACCACTGTTTGTGACAACAAAAGGGATCGGGAATGTGCATGCGTTCGATGAATCTGTTCCGTAACACTGCGCACAAAGTTGCGTATGAAAAGATTCGAAAACATTTGGTGTAAAAGTATCACGATTTTCTTCACGGTGCATTCGGGGAGGAAATGGAGTTCCTCGACATCTCCTCGCCAGTACGGTGACATCTTGATAATAACAGTAATGAGCAAAAATTCCAAACGAGAAGAAGCGAGACCTTGGATACGCGAATCAAAAGCAAGGGAAAAGGTGTCCCCAGTGCAGCAAGACAAAGGACGGAGGCAAGGCATGGCGGCTCAGGAATAGCTTTGTCAAAGCCACGAAAGGAAAAACATGCAAAGCTAAAGAAGGACATGGGAGAAAGGGTGTGAGTTCACTAAGAGCTCCACTCACAACACGGTGAGTGTCGAACGGCCGATTCTTGGTGGCGGGGACAGAAACTTTTGAGTCGGATGCATGCTACGGCGCGGATCAAACCTAACCAGGGGAATGATAAGGGAGAAAACGATTGACCCGATGCACGGGCCAACACCTTTGTTGCCACTACGAAGAATCCGGAGAGGAGCGGAGAGAGTCCGGAGGAGGAGGAACGTCTCCTCACTCCCAAATGTTGGTGAGGGCTCCCAGTGCACAACTCATTTAGAAAATAGAGGCCAAAGAACCTCATTTCAACGGACGTCGTGAGCGGTGGTTAGGCTTCCAACGTACATGGCTCACCCACATCCATACACCATCGGTGGCTTCACCCGAGGCAGGGTCTCCGCGTCGGCCAGCAGTGTCGCCTTCCTATGACATCGAAGCCCTTGTTGGATAGGGTATTATGTGACATTGCTCTATTGATGTTTCCAATGTGTTATTAGGACAACCATGCTTGTTGGAAGCATCATGCTGTATGTGAGTCTCGACGCCATTTTTGTTATTACTTTGAAAATAAGTTGTACGAGGTACCGAGTACGCGCCTCCTTGATATCTCTTTGGTTACTGTAAAAATGTAGTAGCTCATTTCCCAGGCTCGGAAATTCGTTTTCTAACCAGTCCGCCTAGGGCAAGAAGAAAGGCCCAGCAGACACGACCTCCAGTTAGGGCTCCTACCGCGACAACAACAAATGGAGCAGATTTGGCCAGGAAGAGGTACGGGGACATCTTCACCCTCACCATAAGGGTTCCTCTACTATCAATTCAAACACCCAATTGATCGACCTAGGTGCGTCACTACCCAATGGACCGATCTGTCGACACTGCATCTGAGGGTGAAATCAGGGAAGATTCAAGAGTTGTTGTGAAGGTACGTAAAGCGAAGTTCATCGCTATGGGAGCTCGATCGTGTTGAGCTAGAAAAAGGATGGGACGTGGAGACTCTTGTGTTGACATCGGGCCTTGGTGGATCACTATCGAGAATAAGTACCGATCCCATGGATTGATGATCTTTTTGGACCAATTCAAAGGGTGAAATATTTGACAAGATAAACTTGATCTGGGTATCACAGTGCCAGTCGAACCATACCGATGTGGAAGAACTACCTTCAAGGCGAACGCTTTTTGAATGGTTGGTCATGCCTTTCGGGTTGAAGAATGTCTGCCTTCATGAGTTGATGGACGGCATCTTGTAGCCATTCACAACTCATTTGTGGTAAGGTATTACTTGAATGCAGTCTTCGACCAGGACTTGGGAAGAGCACCTCCACCACATCGACAAGTCCTCCAAACACTAGGCAACTTGCAATTTGTCCAGCCTTAATTTGAAGAGGGTACACTTTTAAGCATGACCTAGGTTCAATATCTGGGATACATTGACCAGTGAAAGAAGGTGCATGTGGATCCTTGGAGTCGAAGTCATTACGGATTGTGACCCCAACCACCATAATGAGAGCTTCACGACTTCTGGTGTTTCTAATTTCTCCCACAGTGGGGATTTGTGTTGGGGGATTCTCATATCACTTGGCCTTGGGTCAAGTCACCAAGGGAGGAGCGAGAGAAAAATTCTTTTGGTGAGTCTCAACGGCGTTCAGGGTGAAAATCGCCTGCTACATTGCTGCCCAAATTGCTCACATTGCAGGACTTGTAACAACCATTTGATATCGGGACGGATGCAGCTATGCTGGTGGGCGGTTCTTACTTAACCGAAGGACATCGTTGGCATATCACGGTGAGACATTATCTAGCACGGTTAATCGTATCCCTTGTGACAAAATATGTGACCTCGCACATACCCGAAGCTTGTCGGCAGTAGGCATTACATTTTAGGGAAGAAACAATCATACATATAGTCCTGACACGAAATTCCTTGTAAACACAAAGAAGTTGCGGAGCCAATCACCATCGAAGTGGTCACATATACGCAACGGTTTCATTTGAACATCAAGTACGAAGAAATTGGCACCAATAACGCGATTGTCTCGGCAAACCATCGATCGTGGCGCTCACCTGCCGTTCTCAACTCTTGTAGGCATGAGACTTACAATTGAATTTGATTCTATAAGGCAGAAGCCCGGAATTTTGGCCACACATGCAAGGCACTTGCTTGGAAATGCCTAAGTTCCAAGTGCTACACCCTCGAAGATGCACTTTGTGTCTGCCACACCTTTGTGTTCATCGACGGCGTGCCAAAGATGATGTGGGAAGCACACTACGAGTTTGAGTCAACGGGCATTTCGGGGTCGAAAATAGTAGGGTACTACAAAGTATTTCTAATGGCCAAACCTTTGAAGAAAAGGATGTCGGGAAGCACACTTCGAGATCACACCTTCTTGTGTCATTTCTGATCGACCATCGAAGCAAGGCCTATATACTCCGCTACCTACCCCTGGTCAACCTTGAGAATCCATCTCCATGGTTACCATGTTGAACTGTATTCTATAAACATGAAAATAACTATGTTTTCGTGGTCGTAGCCAATTCTCAAGAATGGCATTGTAGGCGGCCTATGAAGAATATCGCTAATAGAAGCCATTTGCTAAACTCTTCTTCAGATGAGTGTGGGTGCACTTTGGGATCCCATAGTCTGTCATATCATATCGAATAGCAAGTTCCTCGATGCATTTTGGTCCAGAAGCCTGCGGTCAATGCTGAACACCAAGCTCATCAAGTCCTGACTTTCCATCCCCAAATAGATGGCCAAACGGAAGTCCTTCGTCGAACGATTGTACACATTACCAACATGTAAAATTCTAAACGTCCACACATGGGATGAAAATACTCCCCTATGTGCCACATAGTTATATTGCGGGCTCTCTGACTCAACTAATACATCCCCTTTTAGGTGGTGGGCTTGGGATTACGACCAGCTATGTCCCATTGACATAGCCATGCCATTTAACTGCTACGACCGATTCGACTCATGTCCAATATGAAGTTGACAAATAAAATAGCTTCATTGAGCATTCAACACATACGCCAATAGGTTCATGACATGTTGGATACAGAGCCAATACTAAGTACAACAACACCATGATCCTTGGTTACACAACTTCCGGTGGTCGACAGTGTGGCTATGTTGCAGGAAAAGGTGCACCTCACTGAACCCCACCGCAAGCTTCTCCCACTCCGATATGGGCCATACACCATCACCAAAGGGTACAGCAAAGAATAATGCCTTGACTCGGTGTTCTGCATTCCTTGGGCTCACCTTTGATATTCAATGTGGACCGCCTTGGTCTACTTCCCACCTCTCTGGACACCTGCGGCATTGAAGTACAACTCCACCAACGAGTTAAACCCAAAATGCATGGAATAGGCCACCATGAATTATTATGCTGGACATGCAAATCGAAATGCTCGCCAACAAAAGATCCAACTATATCGATTTTTCAAAGAAACTGGCCAACTCATGAGAAAGTGGTTCGTTGGGGACCAAGTTCGGCGAGAAGTTTCCTCATCTCATGGAGGAACTTAATGCAATGGGACCATTGCTCTAAGGGGGAGGAATGATCTGGGTGGATATTGGTGGTCACCTTCCTATTCCATTTGGGGCCCCACCATTGTCTCTTTCGATTTTTCATTTTCCACCTGACTAACTATTTTTAGTATTTTTTCGGGTCTTCGAACCCCGGGCCATTTTGAGGCCTAAATGACGTTTTGAAGAATTGGGAGTAGCATACGATCCATTGATCAATATTTCTCACTTAAAAATTTGTGTTCACTAAAATGGATCTTTCTAACGAGGTATGGTTCGCGTCAAACGGAGATTGTGTGCAAAGTTACGTCACTGAAGGTTGAAACACCAATTTACCCAAGCGGGCCAATAGTTTTGGTGCTTCCATCTCCTAGGGTTGGGGTTTTCGGATATTTAGGGTTTTCCATTGTTTCTAAATAATATGAGCCTTGAGCCTCATTGTAACTCGATTCGAGAGAACTTTGTAGCATACATCTCTTCTCGGTGTTCTGCAGGTGCCCTAGCTAGTTTTATTTCCATTTTGTCTATAAGCAAATATCGATTTCTTTGATATTAATGAAGCGAAGTGTTATTTCATTTGCATCTTTTTGTATTTATGGTCATATTTTTAATCTATTGCGTTCACGCATAGATGCGGATGGGGGAAAATTATTTCATTATATTGTATTTCGCATTGGCGAACAGAGTGATAGTTATAAGAGCTTTTGTTGTTGACGATCGATATGCTATAGATTATAAGCGCTTTTCCTTAACTTAAAGTTGTTTTGATGTATTCTTAGCTTTTAGAATTTTCAGACTTAAATGACAATGAAATTCTTTATAAATTTGGAGTTTTGAGACTTATGTATAGCGCTATTTAGATTTTGAGAGAATTTTGAATTATATTGTGCTTTCGTTCTATCATATAACTAGGTTTCCTAAGATGGATAATTTAACATTTTGTAAACAGGTCAACCTGCTTGTTTCGAGCTCTTTCATGATATTAAGCATTTCATCCAAAGGGTTTGCGATATAAATTTGTGAAAATTTCCCAGTGAAAAGTGCATTAAACTAGTATTTCACTATTTTAGAGTTTATAGTGATTTTTAGAGTTAGCACTCATTATTTAAAGGAAATAAAATTTAAAAAGGGGTCCCCATATATATCGGTATAAGTGGGGGGTCTTTGTATAGTACAATAGAACCCTCCTACTTTGTTGATGTATTCATGAGTAGTTAGTTGGATCATATTATTAATTTTCTTCTTCTCCCAATAGTACTTCATGTCAAGTATCGCTTTCCATTAGCCTCCTTATTTCTTCAATCAGAGTCCAAATTTCCTTCTTTTGAGAACCTATTAGTAACATTATCAACTACATTTGTATAAATTTTGTGGATGCTATCCCCATTTCATCATCTGATGCTAACACATGCTTTCTCCCTCTGCTTTTGCATTGAGATATTTTCTCACCTTCTTCACATTCTCTACGAAAAATACTGTGTTTATCAAATATTGATTGATCATCTCGTTTAATTTTTACAACCTCTTGATTATTCTTTAAAACAACTCCACAATTAGCATCCTCTGTTACTGGATATGAAACATAATTTCATTGATTTGAGATAGACTAATCCCTTCTCCCCTTGTATAAACTCATTATGTTTGCATTGTCATAAATTCAATTTCTTTTGTATATCTTCATATTTCTTCTCTTGTCATGCTGAAGCATATAATCAATTTGAAAACAAAGTTGCTTGTCATTTCCTTACATACGATGAATGCCCATTCCATACGGTGCTATTGAAATTCCTCTTCTCGGGTATGTTCTCATGATATGAACTTGACCTTATTTTTTGCATGCTAATTACAGAGTTAGAATTGCAATTTATTTGTTGCTTCTTTTTTTCTTATGGTGCATTAGTTTCCTTGGTGTATGTGACTATCAAAACAAGAAATTGTCTTGTGTTTTATGTTGAAATTAATGACAAATAAACAACATAAGTAAGAACTCAAAAGAAACACAAACATGTACAACAAACCATAAACGAGCCATCAACACAATTTTTGAGGGAGAGTGCCCCTCCCCTAGGCTACACTCTCCTTGGTCTGGCTCCAGCTTGGGCTTATTGTATTAGCTAAAATTTGGAAAATGTGTTGCATATATTATTCAGTTCCTCTACTGAAACCTATTATATTGTCTTCATAACATACAAATCATCTAAAAATAAATTTTCAGTACGAAAAGCGGCTACGGTTGTTCTAGTTTCGAATTCCTTCTGCTAGCCCTAGGCTCCCTTGAACATCCCTGGCAATCACATGAAGAAGTCATTTTCAGCATACGAAAACTATGCCATTGTCTCTATAATTCCAAAATCATCTAATATTGACTATTCATTTTTCGAATTTGGTCGAATATTGCCTCCCATTATGGGAAAAACAAATTTCTCTAGTTTTCTCCATTAAGTTGGAAAGTTACTGCTAGTTTACATAACTAAATTTAGCAAATTTGCCGAAATTGAGTAAACATCATAGAAAACGTATACATTAACTACAATTAACTTAATTTTAAGCTGATGTTTAATTAAATAACTTAGTGCTAAGCACGCTTAGTGGTTAGCCACACAGTGTCGATAGTGTGGTGAGGTCACATGGTGGAAGGGCAGCCCTTGTGCTCTTTGTTGCTCTAAGCACACAAGGTTTAAAGGTGATTTGGCGGCATATGTTTTCAATTCTCCACAACAAATGCAAAGCAATAGTGGGGATTTGGAGGGCGGAGGTCAGGGGTTAAACAGACCCACCCCATTATATAACTATTTTTGCATATGCTATGTCAACAAACCTTGGAAAGCCTTGACACTATTTGAAATGCATATTGTGAATAGGGTTAACGGAATTTGTATTTGATATTTGAATTATGATTTAAATTTAAAAATTAATATAGTTAATATCATATAATATATATTATATTATATAGTATATAATATGCCTAAAAACATATTATATATATATAATATTAAATTATAATTAAATAAATAAAAAATAAAATTACAATTCCACCTTAGAACCATTAGGAGAATTTCACCACATACGACAGTGGTGAATTAGAAAGTGCCACTTGTCACAATCTCATTGGAAGAAGCTTTGAAGAATATTCCGAAAAGGAAGATTCCTTTTTGATAACTAAGCTCCATGTAAATAACTGTCCAAGTTGCACAGGTTTTCTATTTGTTTGATAAAATGGACAAAATGCCATAAATTACTCATATAAACTTGGATTTTTGATGAAAAACCATAACTTGCTCATACAATGTTGTCATGTGTTTCGGGAAACTGCAGAAATTTCATTTTTGAGCTAAATACGAGCACACGATCACATTTCCTCCCACATGAGAAGCTTTTGGACGCAAAAATCTCTCTCGATTACTAATTATGTGGATGAGGGGTATGTTCCTTCACCTTCCAATCTCATCATGAAATTTTCCCAATTTCATCATTTGAGGCCTTTTCATAAAAATTCAAAATTTTAATTTGATTGTTGCAACCTTCTCTTGTTGTCATTGAGCACGTCATGTTGAAATATTCCTGAATTTTTGGAACATAAATGTATCTTTACAGAGGAAACCATCTTGTTTCTACCTTAGTCTGGCATAATCAAAAAACTTGAAAACTTTCGAAACCTTTTGTCATAAGGCGGTTTTCAAGTGATCTTGCTTTGTACTTGTGTCGACTCTTAGCCAAGTTTCTTCGCCATTGCCATATGCCTTTTGGATACCATAAACTTGACATTGTAGAACTCATGCCTTCATTTCCATTGCTTTGTCACTTTCTCTTTAACATTTGCACCCTCTTCTTGTGAAATCTTGTTTCCAACTTTTCTCACGCAGTATTTTTGAGCTGTGTGAATGTTTTTTTACCTTCTTTCAAAGAAACTTGTTAACATCCCTAAAACACATTACAAGCACAAGAATCATATGAAAAGTGTGATTCTGACACATCACTTTGTTTGCAGTCATCAACAATGTCAGAAGTTCTAAGTTGCATTCAATATCCTTTTCATTTCATTTGCATGAGACAAGCTTTGTCTTCTTCCACCATGTGCTCTGATGTGTACTCAATACCATGCTTAAACAAGTGATACTTGTTCTCATGCTTGATTAAATACAACTTTCCTATCATATAGATAATGACTTCGCAATGTAATACCCGAATGTTGGGCGACCTACATCAAGCTCAACTTCATCAAGAAATTTTGAGTTAATGGCGAATCTTAGTAAGCACTTCCTTGTAACTGCGAGTTGCATTATTACAAATCCAACCTAAAGGATATGGTCTTGTGTATCTAATTGTTTCAAGCCTAGTTGCTTAACAAATCATAGGAAATCAATTTGGCTTGTGACGCGCTATCAAAAGTGTATCAATCTTGGTATGTTTAGAGACAACTCTAATATGGAAAAGTTATATTCTTGTATCTTCATCATGAGTATCATTTGTACAATTTTGAAGAAATATTGCTTGCAACATGTTTACCTTTCAAACCCATGGCTATAATTTTGTCTTATCTCCTAAATGCGACCCCGGGTCTTGTTCGACTATAACAACAATTTTGGAGGTTCTTTTTTGGCTTTCATCTTTGTTTGGTTTCGATTATGGATGAGTTTCAACATTGGTCTTCATCATGTTCGGTGTTTGAACAATTTTGTACGTGATTTTTTCCTTAGCTTTTTTCTGAGAACTATTTATTTTCCTCTTCATAAAATTTTCCTTTCCCTTTAGTCCTTTCCTCTTTCTCTATAACCACCTTGTTTTCCCCTTGCCTCTAAGTGTGCTTTCACATCCTTGGTCATTTCTTGGGTTAAACATAAGAATAATATGTGAAATAGGAATACAAACCCCTAATATGTTCAAGGCTGTGTCTTGGGAATTAATTGCTCATAACAATAGCTCTCTTTCTAAACTCTAGGTGTATTCTTGGTCTGTGACCCATGTGTTTGGCAAATTTTTCCCAACTCATAATAGATTTTCATATAGTGCAATGGATAAAACTATCTTTTAATGGAAAATAAACTCAACTTCAAGAAATGGATACTTTTACTTAGTTCATATTTCCTCTTGATTCTTTGCTTCCCCACCAGGACTAGTACTGCTCCTTTAACAACGCCAATGAAGCCAGCTAGATCTTTTATGTCGTCTTCATGAAGGTCTTGAATTCTAAAATACCTCCCAATTGTCCAACCACTATGACTTGCCTTGTTCCATGGGTAATTCAAATTTATGTCCAATTTGAGTAATGGGATTTTTCTCTTGTAGCTTTTTGAGTGATGTGGTGGTCTTTGGTAGAAGTGGAGGATGATGCGGATGGGGATAACGTGAGGATTGTTAACATGGTGGATATGGAAGCGATTTCCTCACTTTCCTTTTAACTCTTCCTCTTACATCCTTATTGTTGGTCCTTCTCCATGTGGAGGTTTCAAACCTTCTCCAACTCTGCCTTACTTAGAAGATTCATATGTTATTTTAACCATTCTTTGCATCTCTTTCAAGTCTCTTCTTGTCCTATTCTTCAAAGAATTTTCATGAGTCTCTTCATGAATTGACATAATGGCTTTAGTTCAAGGTCAACCTACAGCAACCTTCTCTTCTGTCTTCATCTTCTTGTGCAATTTAACACTGTAATCTCAAGCTGATGGATATAGAACAAGGTCGTTAAAGTGCTTCTTTGAGTGGTTCTTTGGAGGTGAAAATGATGCTTTCTAAAATACTCTTCCACTTCTTTTCTAATCTCGGGACTAGCTATGACAGATTTCCTTCTCCTTTCTGTAACTTCAACATTTAACAAGCATATCAAGGTGGAAAGCCATCAAAACTCTTTTACACAAACTCTAGAAAAAGAAAGAAAATAACCTTGAAAACACAGGCACTCTTATACCACTTGATCTGAACTTGATATGTTATTTTTTCTATTCTAATTACAAGTTTAGAATTATAATTTATTTGCTTCTTGTTTGCTTATGGTGCATTAGTTTCCTTGCTGCATGTGAGCATCAAAATAGGAAATTGTCTTGTCTTTTATGTTGAAATTAATGACAAATAAACACCATAAGTAAGAACTTCGTATAAACGTAAACATGTAAAAAAAACCATAAAAGGAGCCATCGAAACAAGTTTTTGACCAGAAGGAGTTGCCCCTCACGGGCTACATCTCCTTGGTCTGACTCCATATCTTTGGCCTCTTATATTAGCTCAAATTTGGAAAAATTGTTGTGTACATTATTCAATTGATCATAGAAAATTGTTCTATTGTCTTGAGAACACATTAATCATCTAAAAAGCCAGCTATCAAGTGCGAAATTGACTGCTGAATTGTTCCAGTTGGCTTCCTTCCATGAGTAAGCCCTGAGCTCCTTAAGAACACTGTATAAAAAAATCACACATGAAGAAGTCATTTTCAACCTTTAAAATTGTACTTACTATCTCTAGAATATACCAAAAATCATCTAATATTGACTATTCCTTTCCAAAATTTAGGAGAAATATTGCTCTTTTATGGAAAAAATGATTTCACTGATTTTCTCCCCTAAAACTAGAAGTTAACATACACTGAATAGCTAAATTTAGCGATCACTTGCCGAAATTGGCGTTTCTTCCCGAAAATTCATTAATTGTGGTAACTTAATGTTAAAAGCTGTTTTGCACAATTAAATATCTCCCATGCTAAGTGCACTTAGTGGTTATAGCCACAACGTTGGTCGTATGGTGAAGAGTCACATGGTGGAGGGTTGGCCTCACGCTCTAGCTGATCCGCTGCAAAGGTTTAAAGGTAAGTTGGCGGCTATGTTTTAATTCTCCTTGGTAGCTTAATGGTGGAAGCGCGCTTGGCTTGTGGTAGGAAACTCAAGGTTCAAACCGACCCATCATACCATAGAAAATATAGAATGGACCTTTGGCCTTGGCACTGTTAGAGTACAATTATGACGTACATGATTACTTGAATTGGTATTTAGTATTTAGTTATGGTTTAAATTTAAAATTTATTATAATTAATATACATATAATATATATATTATATATTATATTATATAATATATAATATGTTGTAATATATATATATATATATATAATCATAATTAAATAAATAAATAAGAGTGCAATTCCACCTTAGAACCATTAGGAGAATTTGCCTGGACAATGGAAAATTAAGTGCCACTTGTCATAGCCTCATTGGTAGAGGCTTGCAGAAGAATATTCCGATATTCGTTTTAGCGCTGGGCTTCCATGTCGACAACCTCTCCAACTTTACAGTTTTCTAGTTGTTTGAGAAAACGGACAACGACCATAACTTACTCATACAAACTCAAATTTTGATGAAAGCAGTTGCGTTAGGAATCTTGGTGACAAGCTCTACACTATCGTCCTAGCTTTAAGAAATTTTTAAAATATTGATTTTTTGGGCCTTGTTAAATACGGGCACTGAGGTGTCTCAAGTCCTTGGGGAAAAATCTAAACAATTTAATCTCTTCTTTAAAATTTGGGAACATTTCATATGAAGGATCGTTTTTTTCTCATCTTCATGACCCAATTATGCTATATTTCTCATCCCCCTTGGAAATCCCTTACAATTGTACTCCTATAAAGATATTTTCCCATCATGTGTTTTAATTGTCTTTACAAACATCACATTGATGTTTAACCTCCCATTCATAATAGAAATTTTCTTTTGTCCTTTCCTTATGTTTTAAAAATACTTATCTTACATCATCTTAATTTTTTACATAGACATATGTAGACAGGTTCCTTTTTCTTTTGTGGAGTGTAATTTAGAAGCATATTTGTGGAAAGAATCACTTGTATGGTTTTTAAAGGCATATTTATTTCTACATACTCATGTTTGAAAACCATTTTGGACTTTTCTCCACCTTTTAGGATAATATTCCTTAGTTATTTACCACTGACTACACTCTTGTAGTGCGGGAAAATATATTTTAGAGTTATAAACTACCTCTAAATCTACGGTTCCATTCTTTACACATTACTTGGATGTATTTTCCAGTTTGTCTTCTCCATTCATGGCATTATCTAACTAGTCCTCTAAAAACTTAAAATTCTACCATTTCTCTGTGCATATAGTCCTTTTCATAATTTGGCTACATATCCATCCACTTGTATGTAGCCACTTTATTATTCTCATTCTCTCTGGTCATGTGATGTCTTAAAAGTGTGCTTGAGGGTTTGTAGGGTGAAGTGTTAAAAAATAGGTTTTATGAGCCTTTGTGTTTAAGATTTTTAAACACATAAAGCATAAATTTAAAGCTTTGAAATAAGTAGAGAAACAACATCAAAATACAAATAACACAACACAATGAATGATGAAGGATTTCACCTCCTAGTAGGCTACCTTACGCTTGTAGTCCGACTTCAATGGCTTGGCCCTCTTTCATTATAAAAATGGTGATTACATACATTTATAGTGCTTAAATGGCTTCAAAACCTATTCATACGACTCCGGAAGACCCAAAAATTCTTGTCTGGCCTCTTTATTCTATAAAATTATTTAAACTCAATAATTTATGTGACTCCTAGTTTTGCTACAAACCACACACATTCTCCCATATCCAAACCCGTCCTCCAATTTTTTCCCTTATTTCACGATCATGAAAATAAATTTGCACAATTTTAAATGAAGCTTTCTAACAATTAATTTTTAATAATGCCTAAAATCTAAAATTTTAACCCTTAATGATATGGTTTTTGAATTAAATTTTTAATTAAAATGCATATATTTATATGAAATTTTTAGCCGAAAAAAAATTGAATTAAAGTTTGGGCGGGCTCCTCTCACACGCCGCGGGTGCGGCCATGGCTTATAGTGTCGTGTATGGGGGAGGGCTAGCCTGCCCTTATCCCGAAACCTTCGACGCGTGCTTTATATAACATTTTGGATACAATGTTTAATAAGAAACATGTGGCTAGGCCAGAGTTGGGCTTGTTACTGCATTTTCTAGGCGATACGAGTGTTTGAATGTTAAAGCCAGAGGCTAATTCGGATTGCCAAAATATTTTGGTGGTCTCCACATGCTACACGTAGCGACCTGGGTTGGGCTACGTGGAAACATGTGAGATTAGCCACCATCCGTCAATAAAGTGTGCCCGGCCTTAACAAAAATAAGATAAGTAGCACAACACAGTTGGTAAACCATACCTAGTCAATATTGACGATCGACCATGCAGTCGATTGTACGGACTACTAACATTCACACAATTTAGCCAAAATTTTACATGTTGGAAAAATGAACGAGAATGTGTTTAAAAACATGTGAGTGTAGTTTTCACTGATAATTAGCAATTTCAAAAAGAGAATATGTACGTTAGTTTAGGTTCCGCCATTCCAAAAACTCTCATTTTTAAGCATGTTTTTGAGCACACAGTTAGTCCTCCCCACATGAAGCTTTTTGACTTAAAATATATTTCAATATTTAGAAATTTGATAGGGGTACATACCCCTCACCCTTCGATCTCAATTCCACTCAAAGGGAATTTACATGAATTAAAAAAATTTGAGATTTTCATAAAAATTGATCTTTTCCTTGATTGGAGACCATGTCTTGTTGTAGACACGGTCTTACGCAATTTCCCGAATATTCATGGCAAAGTTTTCCTTGAAAAAACAAACATGTTCCTCCTAGTTTGTCGATAAAAACTTAAACAACATGGAAATATTCTCACCTCATACTGCCAACCAGCATGACGATGTTTGTCTTTTCTTGCCAGCCATGGCCTGAACTCTTGACCAAATACGATAACTTTCTCATCACCATGCAACATCCCATTTTAAAGACAACATATTGTGAAACCCACAAGAATAACTTTTGAACTGGTCCCTGTTCATATTTCTTTGGTGCTTAATATTTGGTCTTTGTACTCTCTTAGACAGCATCTTGTTCACATCACACCACTACCAATGATGCATGTTGCTACAATTTACGACATCTTGTTGGCCTCCTTTTGGAGAAACATTTCAAACTCATGAAAAATATTATCACAAACATTAGTAACCTCAATGAACTTAGAACTTTCAGTATGATGCATCACCTTGAAAGGCAGTTCACAACATCTTTAAACTTGAGCATTAACAAAATTTTTACTACTAGGATTCATTTTCTCTTCATTTGTCGACATATGAAACAAGTTCATCTTATACTATATCATGACTGTACCCAATCCTCTTGAACAAGTGATACTTATTCTCATAGAGATGATTTATTGCGCATATCATAAAGATATGAAAATTTTACCCAAAACAATACCATATATATCAAACGGAGAAAAATATCAAGTTCAACTTCATCAAGAATGTTTTAGGTGATTGAAAATCCCAAAGTATGCACTTCCTCGTCACCTAAAACTTTTCATTCTTACATATCCCACCTAAAGGATAAGGTCCTAAATAAGGAATGGTTTCTAAATTCAAATTCTTGACTAAGTCTTCGGAAATAAGGTTTGCTTGTGAACCAATATCAAATAGGGTGTCAATCTTGGTATGCTTTCAAATAACTCTAACATGGAAAAGCACAATTCTTGTTTCATCATCTTGAGTACTATTTTGAAAACTTGAAGAACTAGTACTTGCAATGTCCTTACATTTCAAACCCAATGCTGATGTTTGTTTCATCTTTGAAATAAAAATATAAATTATGTGTGTGTAGTAGTTGTCTTCTCATTCTCATTGTTTTTAATCTTGTTGGGTTTCATATAGATGAATTTTACATCAATTATATTCATCATACCCATATTCGAATAGTGTTTGCATGTGAGTTTTTTATTTCTCCATATTGATGGAATCATTATTCTTACCTTTACCCTTGAACATACCCTTTCCTTTCTGTTAACACTCAAAGGTATCCTCACTTGTCTCCTATGAAAGATGTTTCCCTCTTGCCTCTAGATGTGTGGCATGTACACGTACTTCATCTAAATTTGAAGGATTAAACATGAGAATAGTATGTTTTAGGTAAATATGAAAACCTCCAATGTGCCTTAACAAAGTTTCTTGAGATGTCAAATCTAAACCCAAAATTAGTGCTCTTCTCCTGAACTCTTGAGTATAGTTTTGCACGCTTTGTCCTTTACCTTGTCTAAATTTTTTGCAGTCCATTATAGCCTATTGCATGTGTGCTAATGCATAAAATTGTCTCCTTAAGGAAGAAAGAAAATCATTCCAAGAGGCTAATACCTTATCATGTTTCTTCACGTCCTCTAGAGTTTTCGCTTCCCACCAAATAAGAGATGCACTTTCCAATATTAAGGAAGCAAGTTGAATATTTTTGTCATCATCCTTGATTCCTTTTATCCTGCAATACACCTCAAGTTCATGCATGAAATTTTCTACTCTTTTAGAATCTACCTCTCGATCATAGCTAGGAAAATCAAAATTGATGTGAAGCTACAAAAATGGAGTTTTACAATGAACTTTTGGAGAATGTGGAGGTGCCTGTGAAGGGCTTGTTGTGCAAGAAGGTGATGGTGAAGATGGTGGTGAGAATAATGATGGTGTCAAATTTGGTTTTTCACCATTCCCATTACCTTTTGAAGGCTTGTCTCCATCTTGTTATTCTCCTTTTGAATACTTGTCTCCTTTTGGAATATTGGAACTTTCACCTTGCATCCTTGAGGTTCTCTCCTCACAGAGAAATTTGACCATTCTTTTCATATCAAAGATTACTTTCATGAAGGATTTTTCATCCTTTGATGTTTTTTTAGGCTCTCCTTCATGTGACATACTTGCTGAAGCTTCAACTACAATTTGTGGAAGAACTTGTGGTGGATACTGTGGAAAATATTCTCTCCTTGTCCTTGACCTAACTTGAGGACTTGCAACAACATGATTTCCTTCTCCTTTCTTGAGATTTAAAATTGTAAGGATAACATACGCTTGCACACAATTAAATCCTCACAACAACAAAGAAATCTAAATCTATGATACCAAACATGATATGTATGAGATCTTAAAGAAATTGTGCTTCAGGGTTTGTAAATTGCAAGTGTTAAAAATTGAGTTTTACGAGCCTTTATGTTAAATTTTTAAATACATAAAACATAAATTTAAAGCTCTGAAATAACATAAACAATAGACAAATACACCATAAAAATAACCACAACACAACAAATGATGAAGGAGTTCACCCCTCATGGGCTATGTCTCCTTCGTCCATCATTCAATGGCTTGGCCCTCTTTCATTATATCAAAATGGTGATTACATACCTTTATAGTGCTTGAATGGCTTCAGAACCTATTCCATCAACTCTAAAAGACCAAAAAAATCTTTCCTAGCCTCTTTCTGCTACAAATTTGGTAAAAAACTGAAGAAGTTGTGAGCCTCCTTAGTTTTGTTGCTCACTGCACCACAAATTCCCCAAAATTCGGACCATTCCTACCATTTCGCCCTGATTTCAACTAACCAAGAAACAAATTCGCACAATTTTGGGAAAAATTGTTGGATAGTTAATTTTCCCAATAATGCCTAAAATCCATATTTTTAACCATAATGATATGGTTTCAATTATTATTTTTTTAATTAAAAATGGCACATTTATTTGATATGAAATTTTGGCAGAAAATTTATTGAATTAAAGGTTGGCTAGGCTCCACCTCCACCGCACCCTTGGTCCTCAGCCATGGGTTATATGGTATCATATATGGGGGGCACCGGGTGAAGCGCTGGCCACTTATCCTAAACCTCCCGTGTGTTAAATTTATATAACGTTTGGATACAATGTTTAATAAGAAACATGTGGCTCGACTAGTTAGGCGTTGTGTTGTTTGCAAGGTGGTTCAATGTTCAAATCCACTGAAGGCTAATTGAGATTGCTACCAATTTTTTGGTGCCCCCCGTGCTGGCACATGGCAGCCTTTGATTGGGCCACGTGGCAGCATGTTGTTGGCCACCATATGAACCAATAAAAATGCTTCACCCAACAGCAACAAAAAATGAGAAAAATGGTGTGACCCGATTGGTAAACCATGGCCAGTCAACCATGCCCAGTCAGCTGTATGGACTGTTGACTAGAAAGTTTACACAATTTTTCTAAAATTTTACTTTTTTGGGAAAACGAACAAAACACATTTCTAGGAGCATAGGGTTTCAGTTTTTTGCGAAAGGAGTTTAACAGGGAAAATTTTAAGGACGGGAAATTATTTTGAAGTTTAAAACATTTGTGAATCTCACTAGTCCCTAATATGCAAACTATAAAATGTTTATTGATATGTTTGTAAAATTATTCAAATTTATAATGATTTTCTATATACTCTCTATTTAATGTTGGCGATTTTTAATTTAAAATAATTTTATATTGTAAAATTTCGGCGAATAATTTTTATAAAAAATGGAAATTGGCGAATATTTTTTTCGGAAAAGACATGGAAAATTAGCCCACCTGCGAATATTAGCCCCTAAAATTTTCCATGAAGAGTTACCCCAGATTCAGAACAACGAGATCTACAAGATCATTCACATTCCACACCATTCTAAAAACTTTTATTTTTGGGCATATTTTTGAGCACTTGATCACCCTTTGACATAGATGTGACCAATTTTGTTTTTTCCTTCTCTTTGTGGGAAAATATTGGCTCTTATTCACCCATAGTTCTTATGAAAAATTCAAATGGTTTCCTATTATCTACATGACTTAAGGTTGGATCACATGCCCTTCCTTAAATATGTTGACTATAATTTTTAGTTTCTTCCATAATTTTTTCCCTTATAGTCTTATCATCATGTATGGCAACTTTTGATGGTGGTCCCTCTTTCTGATTTGCACATTAAAAAAGAAGATTGGTTTCAATAGAGTGAGGTTCTTGGACCTCCATTGATGCCTCCAACACCTTTTGTATATTTGGACTTTTCCCATGGTTCATGATACTTTCAACTATTTCCATCTCTTCCTCTTTGTAACCCTCTTTGGAAAAATCGGAACTCTGACATAATTTGTTAGTTTAAAAAGATCAATGTTTCTTAGCCTCCTCTTCTATCAACACCTCTCCCTATCGATGTGGAATCTTCACATATTCCTCGTCATAATCAGTGCGTTACCCATGAATTTTTTCTTATTTGGTCTACAGAGGAAAATATCTTCTATTATCTCTTATTCCTATAACATTCCACCAATCCTATCTCCTTATCTTCAAGGAGTGATCCTTCTTCAAGTTTACAATAGTGAACTACACCTTCCTTAGGCTTAGCTGCTTTGAGCTCTACTTCTTCTCACTAATATTTTATCAAAGTTCTTACCCTTCTTTTCCCCAACTATCTAAATTTTGGGTATTTATTCTTAAAATCCTTTTGTTTAACACACAATCTGACCTTTCTCCTTCTCTTGTGGAATTTTCATTTGTGCATTAACCTGCACCTTCAACTCATTCATATCCTTTTTGAACTCATCATCACTCAGCCTCCTCATGCCATTTATCTTGGTAGCCTTCTCTCCTTTATTGTGGCTCTTACTCAAATTTTCAATATGACCAGCAATGGTCACCTTATTCCTTCTTTGCATGGGCTCCTCCATGTTCATCATAAGTTACAACCTAGTCCCTTAAGAAGATTCACCTTACTTGTTACCTAAACAACTCACCTCCAATTATCTATTGGCGATTCTCTAGTTCCTTCCACTAGAACTTCTTAAGCATTCCTCACTCTCTCTAGATATTGAACCTATTTCTCACCTCTTGAGAACCTCACTGGTTCTATCCTTTTTAGGACATCCTCTCCTCTTCTCTCTTTTCCAACCTCACCTGGAATCCTTATTTCCTTATGAAACCTCTCTACTGGAAGGTTCTCTGCCATAACTCTTTTCCCCTCTCTAGATAATCTACAACACCACTATCTTTACCATATTATACCTACAAAGTTGTTAGTTCCCTGACTGTCTAAATCAAAATTTTAAAGACCAGATTTAGCTGATTAGTTCTCTAGTTCTAATCATCTCAATCTTGCTTATGTCTAGTGGTCTCTATCCACTTACAATCCTATATTTAGCCTTGAATTCATGAGAAGTATTCTTCAATACCTCATGACATACGTGTTGGCTATAGTTCCTCTATTTTTTTCTCACATTCTCCACTGAGTTTTTACTTACAAAAATATGGTTCAAGATTCATTCTCCACTAAGCCCTTGGTATCTTGAAAAATGTTTCCTACAATCATTTTTTTAATTTTCAGTGCATACTATGCTTTGATGCCTGAAATATTATAGGCCTCTCCAGTGGCTTGTTTAATTTGTATTAGGACCCTCATTCATTTAGACTTCACTGAAAAAAAGAAAAATTGTCTAGTTCTCCTCAAGTCCACATGCCCCTTTTCTAAAATTTCAAAATGCCTCTTCAACTTTGAAAATAAAAACCTTACTTGTGTTTTGTGGTTTGATTCCACATAACGATAAAAATGAGCACCTTTTTGGTTATAAAATTGAACTCAACTCAGTTCCCCAAATTAACTACGTCCTTCCTCCCCTTGGAAATTTATTTCTAAAAAAAAAATTATATCATAAATATTTCATAACTTTGGGGTCCAACTTCAGCACGCCATAAGTCAGGGATGGTTGGATCTACCCTCCCTTAATGCACCCTAAATGATGTCAAGCACAATTACAGTTAGCTCTGACTTAAAAAATCAGGGTGAAATGCAAAATCAATTAGATCTAACTTCTCAAAGAACACCATTCTCGAATTCACAACCAAAGTCATATACATCCATTGGAATTTCACCAGCGCAAAAAAAATGATCGAGCCCAACTTGGGTTAGGGGTTGGCTCCCTCCTATTTAACTAAAAGTTTGAAGGATACCTCTTGACTATAAACTATCGAGAGTCAATGATAGCCTTCTTTCCCCTTTTCATGTCATGAATATTTAATCTATGTGCTCTCAAATATTTATTTATACTGAATTTTTATCAACACATCCTTGGTTGGTAATCAAAACTTGGAAAATGTATTGTACCTTCCTTGAGAGATTTTGTGACCCTAGCAAAGGTCATATTTTTATCAAATTCTACCCCTCTATTCCAACTATTTCAGGATTGATGGATTTTATTGCAATGAGGGCCTTTGATGATCATGATTTAATCTCATCGGCCAAATTATATTGTGCTATGTCACCAACACAATGTGAGACCCAAAGGTAGATCCACTTGGGTTCAATTGAATTCATACAACACATATAATTCCAACTATTTCGGGATTGATGGATTTTATTGCAATGAGGGCCTTTGATGATCATGATTTAATCTCATCAGCCAAATTATATTGTGCTATGTCACCAACACAATGTTAGACCCAAACGTAGATCCACTTGGGTTCAATTGAATTCATACAACACATATAGATAAGTTGCACAATTGTGATAGTTTGGGCATTGCTATTTTTTTCCCAAAGTTGATGCCAAACCCGTGCAATGGAAATCATTAAATCCTGATGTCAATCTCACCCTCTGCATTGAATAAATATTATGTGTGAGGGTGAATTATTAACCGCTTAAAAAATATCTTTCATTTTGTTTCCTACAACCACATGTAGATATTGAGGCCAAATCAAAGGATTCCCTATCCAATTTCTAATAGAGAGGATTCAAATTGAGAGAAAATACTACACGAAGGGAAACATTTCATATATAGATACATGTGAAAACTTTTTAAAACTAGATTCATTCTTTATCAGTGCTATATAGAGAGATATTTGCAGACTTTTATCATTGGATATAGATGTGATGGGTTGGAACCTATTTAAAGACGACTGTGAGAGATAAATGCAATTAGTTTTGAAAGGAATGGCCATTGGGAGAGAAAGACTGGATCTGAATCCAAAAAAATAAAAAGACTCTACTAGAGCATTAAGGAGGTGAATCTAAGGAAAATATATTAGCTCTTTCTTGGCTAGGAGGAGTAGAATTTGGGGGGAACCATTGAGAAAATTAGTTCATGGTTGGGAGGGAATGTGGAAGTCATTAATCTATTTTTGATTCTCTAGATACATATATAAGAATAATTGAAATGATTTTTTATTAATACACTCTTTCTATAATTTAGATCTATGATCTGAGTGGATTTTAAGTATGAAAATCTTAGTGGTGAACCTTTGTGTTTTCTAGATGTATCAATAAAAGCGAATGGATGTTTCTATTAATTTTTTTGTGAATGAAAGTATATATATATATATATATATATATATATATATATATATATATATATATATATATATATATATATTAGTACTAATATATTGCATGAAACACAAGGCTTTGAGATAGAGGAAATTATGTAACGGTTTGTACAACTAATAATAATAATATTTGTATTTTTCTGTAAGGGATTGAGAAAGAAACCATGACCAGGGACCAACCGTGACTTCCACTGTACAAGTGGACATGGACTGAATACCTCGAGGTTGTGACAAAGGTATAATATATATTTAGCTGGTAGCGCAAGAAACAATATGCATACAAATGGCCCTTGAAAAATGATAGTTTTATTGTAATAAAGTTTTGTCTTTGTAGCTATAGGAAAATATGAAAATGTGTGTGTGTGTGTTTGGTAGCAACATATAATTTTTATAAACATTGTATAATGTAGTTGAAGTAAGAGTTGAAAGTTATGCACATGTTAACTCTTGGAGGCCATGACAAAGAAAGGAACCTCTTTGATTAGTTGAATGATAGGTAGTCCTCGTAAAAAGGAATAATAGGGCCTAAGGAAAAAACTATGGTGCCCCCCAAAAATAGGATTCCACTAGGCCTCTAGTCTAGTTCTAGGTTTACTAAATTAAAATAATAACCACATATCTAACATAGGGTTAATGTCAAAACTATATATAAAATGTGGTTAAACATATTATGTATGCATGCATAATAAATAAAGAAAATAATAATGTCGTAAAAACTATAAAATTACCAAGATATTTGTAAAAAATAACATAAAGAACTATCATTTTTCTCATGCACAGTGAACAAAAAGGAAAATATATCTATTAAGGAAAAAAATCCATGACCATGAATATATTAGCATGAAAAACATTAGAAGGAAATATACAATATCTTTCCAATTTCTTCCCTAAAGGCTTCGGTTATATATCATATAATGTTGTACAACCTATGAGTTATCAAAGGGGTGAAACACCTTAAAAAATAACATTTATAAATATAACAATTACGAATATGAGGAATCTCATCCCGAAAGAGTCTTAATAAACTTTAAATATAATTATATTTGAAACCTTGGCCAGGTTAAGGTTGAAATCCTAATTATAAATAATTTTATGCTCCCCTAGGCAAGATGAAGCCTTGAAATGGCTCAGAAACCTATAAGAGCATGAATATAATGAGTACCTATAGATGCATAGTTGAAATAAACAAAAAATTAACTTGAAGTGACTAAGAGAAAACACCCAAATATAGTTGAGAGCTAACCTTCACATAAAAATTAGTAAACCCTTAGTATGGTCTCTAGTGCCTATAATATTCATGCAAGAATATAAGAAAAAAAATATTTTGTCGACTGGTATGTTTACCATTGAATAAAATGAGTGAATCCATCACTTCCATACTCTATGGAGGCAGAAACACATTTTAGTAACCATGACTAGTAAAAAGGACCCATCTTTGGATGAGAGAAAGCTAGGGTTTAAAATTTTATATAGGGTACGATTAAAAAAAAATGACTATCAACAAACAAACCTCTATGAGTAATATGTCAAAGCCATAAAAAATTTCACGAATTTTTTTTTGTTTCAAAATCATTAGAAGACAAGGTTTTGACCTACCATTACAACAATAACTGAGTAAATTAGAAATGGTAATTCATGTAAGCTATTGTAAAATATGTGCAGTCTTATTAAGGAGGAAGACTAGAAGATAAATACAAGAAAAGTTAAGTTACAATACATGGTGTTTAAACACTGTAACAAATGTCAAGCCATATCCATTATTTTCATCATACAAAGCAAGTTAATAGGATCACTGTGTAAAATATTCGAAACCATGATGAAATACCTAACCCTTAGAAATAAATCTCGCAGTTACAATGACTAGTGGTCAATATTTGCAGTTGAAACGAAGACTAAACTGATGGATGGCTAGAGGGTAGTTAGTTAGCCTGAATGAAAGTATATCATTGTGCACCATTGATTAATGTCAAAGAAATCACCACAATAGGATGGTAACATATGTCTAGGGTTTAGTCCAATAACATGGGCCCCTCATCCACATATTAAAGTAATGTGAGCCATATACACATGGCCTCCACATTTGCAGTGGTGTCAGAAAGACCCAAAGCCTAAAGCATTCATCTCTCAATCAACGTATGTATGAGCTCTGCCAGAGGGAGAGATTACATTAAAGAGAATACCTTATAAATTTTCATAATGTTCAAACCTTTGAAAATAAGTTAAACGCCACCCCAATCACAAATTATGAAATTATGTTAAATAGTTGAGTTATATAATGATTGGATCAATGCTAATGTAATGTCACAAGAGTCAAGCTATGAGATAAGGAAAACATAGCAAAAAAATGTGTCCTTCTGTTATGATGGAGCTAGGTCAACTAGACCGTATTTCTAGTATAGACCATAGCTTCAAGGTTTAAATAAATCCTTAAGAAATATATAAATAAATACTTAACGATCTTCATGACCATGCCCACCCAAGCAGGAACCCAAACCAAGTTTAGAGTGCAGAGGTTATGTATATTTGTGGAGGAAGCAAAAAGAAAGGGAAAATATTGAGTGATAGCTATGTGTAAGAGTCATCCAGTTAATGTGATAATTAAAGAGGTTAAGTTATATGCTTATTTGTAAAGGAAGGAAAAAGAATGGGTAAATAAAGAGTGATATTTCTGTGAACATATTTTTAGGAGTCATCTTGTGAATGCGATAATTAATGCATGTTATGTAAAAAAATAATTGTTGTGTAATTCCTAGTAATTTTGAATTAAATTCTTAGTACTTTCAGAGGGATGTTACAAGCTCCCAAAGGGATCAAATATCTCAACATGTAAATTTATATGTAAGTGTAAAATTTAAAGAATGATTTGCACCTGAAGATATTTAATTCCTCTTACCACTTAGTATATAAGGAATTAAGATGGATCTATACTAATTTGTAATCATATTATTTACATTTACATAGATTTCACATATCTATTTATAAAAGTATTCTTATTTTAAATTTGATTAAAATCCTAATTTATATATCTGTGTGTATGTGTGTGTGTGTCTTTTGTTTTTTTACATATTAAGTTTTGTGTGTGTGTGTTTGTTTTTTTACATATTAAGTATTTTTATCTTTTAAAATATTATGGCTATGAATTTGAATTATTATTATTTAAATTTATTTGAATGAGATATGTATATTATGATAAAAAAATTTCTTTATAATTTTATTAATGAAAATATGAATCTTTAATTGAATTGATTTATTATTAGTTCCTACCAAGGTAGGAATCTAGCAATCATTTTTCAGTTTGACTTCTATTAGTTTAGATTTGACTTATGCAAAACCTAATGTTAAGCTTTAGAAATAAATAACATGTTTTTTATTATAATTAATTAAAAATTGTAAACACTTGTTGCAAAAAAAAATTGATGTCTTCTTTCAATTTTCATACCATCTATATGAGTCTCCCTAATGAAGTCTACTAACTTTGAGGAGTAGTCAGTTGAAATGGAATGTGTGTAACAACCTTGGTCATGGAGGGTGCATCAACCTTAATCCATGGATTTAGGCCAAATTTAAGCTAGCCAGTACACTAACTAAAGGGGGCCAATACGTGACAATTGTTGGCTACAATTAACCTTTAATAGATAAATCTATACGATCAATAGTAGATTAGAGGGTTTGGTAAGGATTGTTTTGATTTCTAGATTGTGCTAGTTGATTATTGCAAGTCCATTACCTAATGGGAAATAAATTCTTGTGTTAATGTGTTAAATATATGATATACGCTAAACTTGTATTTTAAGCTTTAGAAATAAATAACATATTTTTTATTATAATTAATTAAAAACTGTAAACACTTGTTGCAAAAAAAAATTGATGTCTTCTTTCAATTTTCATACCATCTATATGAGTCTCCCTAATGAAGTCTACTAACTTTGAGAAGTAGTCAGTTGAAATGGAATGTGTGTAACAACCTTGGTCATGGAGGGTGCATCAACCTTAATCTATGGATTTAGGCCAAATTTAAGCTAGCCAGTACACTAACTAAAGGGGGCCAATACATGACAATTGTTGGCTACAATTAACCTTTAATAGATAACTCTATATGATTTGTAGTAGATTAGAGGGTTTGGTAAGGATTTCTTTGATTTCTCGATTGGGCTAGTAGATTATTTCAAGTCCATTACCTAATTGGAAAGAAATTCTTGGGTTAATGTGTTAAATATATGATATACACTAAACTTGTATGTATTTATTCTCTCTTGTAATTTATTTTTTGTTACAAAAGTGAATATTACCACAGTCAAATCTGTAATGGTATGTAGAGACACTAAAGTGTGCCTAGGAAGAAGTCATCTGAGTGGTGAATTGCAAGAGGAATATGCATGAAGACAACATCCAACACTGGTCTTATTTCATTTAGTGTTGAAGGATATTTTTGGAATCACCCATTGGATCCTTTTCTACACAACAGAGAAAATTCTCCTTGCCAAATCATAGGCTTCGTCATAACAAAACATACCCAAACGATCATTAATCTGTGGGCAATGGATTTAGATCTCAATGTAGGATTGAGCCTCTTGAATTTCTTCTAGAGGAATTATTACAAACGGATATATTTTATTACATAGGACACAAATTTGAACTAATTTTATCTGGAGTAGGAAGAAGAATATGACCAGGCCTTCACCTCATTCTCTCTTCTCTTCTTCATTCCTTTGACTAGTATCTTCCCCTTGCTCATATATAATTAGACATTACTAAAAAGAATGGACTCACTCCAAAATGTTACTCCATTGAAAGAAATCCCCACAGCCTGATTATCAACCTATCTCTACTAACACACTAGTTCATGTAATCTTCAACACATATTTCTATTGTAACATTTGTGCAAGTTGTCACTCTATATAATATTTTTCCTTCAGTCATCATCGCCTAGATTTTCTTCCACACGTAAGATGTAGTGTGTTAAATAATGAGAATATATACGCATTTAAATATGGAATATACATAACTACTCTTCCAATTTGTTATTGATGCAAGGTATAATTTTTCCCATAAAGGTTGAATTTTAATTTAATATAGAACCTTCTCATTCGCACACTACCTTTACGTTCAACATGGTTTGGAAATTTCCTTACACTTCTTATTTTCCCCAGTTCTTAATTATATGGGTAATGTCTTGTTTGTGCAATTTTTCCTTGTAAATTTCCATTTGGGAATCATTGATTTAGTTAGTTAGTTCGTTCAATAAGTTTTATGGTTTTCAAAGAAATTTGTAAATTTATTTTATTTATTTATTTTGTTTTATTATTTTTGTTAATGTAACATTTTAGTAATCTATTTATCTCTTAATACTATTAATTTAGTATTAATAAATGTAATATATAATGTTTAGTATAAAAAAATAATATTTATTTTCAATATTATTATAAAACAATTTTTAAAAAATGGATTGGATCATAATTTGAATATCTTATTTTAACGATTACACATTGTAATCTCATGTACATAATTTTCTCACATATTTTATGCCATAATTTATGTATATGAATCTAATATTCATGCGAGATATTTAGATATTTGTGTGTTGATTTTTTATTATTAAGCTTTGTTATAAAACGATAGAAAAATAAATTCCTTGAAAATAACTCATATTTAAGTAAACAACATATTTACCGTTAGTTTTTTCACACCACAATTTAACCAAGCATTTCAATATAAAATGGATAGGAATGATATGTAAATAAATATATTGACCAAGAGTGACTTCTTAGTATTGTTTTTGTTAACCCCAACACTTACATAGTAAGTGTGTAGACTTACTAGTAGTTACCACCCATGAAAAATTTTACATGTCCTTTTAATTGGGGAAAAAATTAATTTATCCTCTTGATCCCTCACTTTATTAGTTCCTACCAAAACAATACTAGGATTTCACTTTATTAGCTCCTACCAAAGCAAGACTAAGATTTTATTTGCCTATTGACCACTATTAATTTAGTATTGACCAATGCAACTAGAATTTTTTATGCAATTTTCATAAAGCACAATTTTTAACTTCAATGAAAAAGTTTTCCTATTAACCACTATTAATTTAGTATAGATCAATGCAAATTAAAAAAAATTATGCAATATTTCCTCAAACATAATTTTTAACTTAAATGACAAGAACTAAAATGAGCTCAATACTTGTTTTTATTACCTTTTCTTTAAGTAAAAAAATATTTTATTATTTTTCGTTTGTTCTAATACTTCATCTTACATGACACTACAACATTTCATCATATTACAGTGTGGATTGTCTCTAAACCCAAAAAATATAAACTATTTAACATATAACATTTTCTAAAAATATCATGTGGTACATTTCATACATATCAAATAACAATATGTGGATAACTGTTAAGTATAATTATTCTTTAATAACTTTTAAATATTATTAGTTAATTACAATCTTAATAATAATTTCATTTTAATGTGATTAATTTTATGTTTATTTTAATAATTTATAAAAATATAAATATTTATAACCAGGGGAGATATTATAATTTTTTCATATCGATATGTAAAAAATCATTTTTTCTTTTCCCTTTTTCTGTATTTCATATCAATAACCATTATATAACACTCACACCAAAAAAAACACTAAATTGAAAATATTTACAGTCGAATGTGACATCAATGAGATGTACCATTATTTCTTTTTCAAATTTAGTTACAATTGAAGTTATATTCTTCAATTACGCTTAGTTGAAAGTTTGATGTTGTTTGAGGTAATTAGTCTTCGCTGAGAAACTTTGAGTAGGGTTTAGTTATTTGTGTGAAAACCATGAACCGTATAGTATTTTATATGTACAACCACTCTCCATTGGACGAAATACACGCAATATTTCAATAATTGTAAAGTGAGGAACCTTATTTTTGTAGGATCAAAGAATCAAGGTGCATTTTAATGTTTATTTCATAAAATGTACTGGTTTTATTATATACATAAAAATGTTAAAATATGGTATATATAATAAATTTATTTTAATTAATACAATGGTTAAACACTACTATATTTTTATTAATATAAATATATATTAATTTATTAATATAAATTAATATATATATATATATATATATATATATATATATATATATATATATATTTTAAGAAATTCTAAGTGCATATCAAAAGTACTATTAATATTATTGTACTCAATATTAATGTATACTTTGCACTTTTGTCTTTAAGAAATAATTTTTTTTTGTCTTTAAGGTATCAAATCTGAAATTCTAAGTGTATAACACATGTGTATCATTAATATTAGTATATTCCATATTAATGTGCATATTGTACTTTTGTCTTTAAAAAAAGATATTTTGGTCTTTAAGATATCAAATCTGAAGTATATATAAAAATATATAACAAAAGTGTTCCATTAACATCAATGTTGGAAATATTAATGTGTACCTTGCACTTTTGTTTATAAGATGTGGCAAGTTTGAAGTTGATGTTATTTATGACAAGTTTGAAGTTTGGTTTTGGACTTTACATTAATGTGTAAATCTTCAAGTGTACTTCTAAATCTTAACAAATGTGTACCATTAACATTATTGTAGTTCATATTAATGTGTACTTTGAACTTTTTCCTTAATATGTGATAAGTGGAAGTTGATGCTACACTATCTTTCCAAAATAGTCAAACAATAAATAGTACATTACTTTTGCACTGTCTATTGATGTGTAATTACTAGCTATTGAATAAAGAGTAGTTGAAGTAGGTATTTATTAAGTTCATGAGATGTAAGAGGTTGAAATTGATACTATGCTATCTATCTATACTAATTAATGGTAAATTAATTTTGTGTTTTATATTTATGTGTAATTTGTAAGTATTTAATAAGTAGTGTTTGAAGGTACTTGTACATTTATAAAACATATAGTTGAATGGATACTTTTGGTGAGAGTAGTTTAATGACACCAAATTTTTTCCTGATATATAGTGGAAATTATTGCAAGATTTTGACCAAAATTTGGATGAAATTTTGGGAAATCTAGGTTATAGCTATCACACTTGGGATTTTAGGTGCCCTACGTATTTTGTAGGGTGTTGTATCCATTTCCACTATTAAAAAGAAAGTGTTTTAAACACTCTTATAGTTGGATTTTTTGAAAACAAAAATGACCAAGTTTCAGCTAAAAATGGCTTTTCGGGAAAATTTGTGACCTAGTTACAAAAAACCCTTTTGATGAAGTGAATGTAATTTAAAATAAGATTGGAAATTTGAAAATATTAATTTTATTTCAAAATGTAAAAAAAAAATAAAAATGTAATTTTATTTTTTTAAATATGTAAATATTATCTTAATGTTCATTAGTTTTTACATTATATAACAAAAAAAACATTTTATTAGTACACAAAATATTTTTTTTTGAACCACATATTATAGCAAAACATTTTTTCAATAAATATGTTTCAAAGTCATTAGAGATTTGGATCCTTTATCTACAAATATTGGTTCCTACTCCCTTATTAGTTTATGTTTCCATCTCATTTGAACCTAAGTGGATAGGAAATGTAACATACCATATTTCCATGTCAATTTTTTTTCTTCTGAGTGGATAGGATATGTAACATACCCTATTTCCATACCATTTTTTTTAGTTTATTCTGAGCTATTATAATAAGATAGAGATATAAAATTGTTGTTACAAATATACAAGAAGACATATTTTGTATCCTTTAATAATAGTAGATTCTTTTTTAACTTTGTTGTTTAATGTAATCCTCTATTAATGGTGCGTTCCTGTTTAAATTTTTTTAACTTAAGAAAAAAGATGGGGTTTTACTAATGGTGCTAGGTTCTTGTTTCACTTTATTTAACTTAAGAAAAAGGATGGGATTTCACACCACCCACTTCCATGTTGTTATCAATGGATTAGTAATGGGAAAACTTAATATTTCATTTCATGCAATCATTTATTAATGGTAGGTAATGGTAGGTTCTTGTTTAAGATTGTTTAAGTTAAGAAAGAATTAGTAATGTGATAATTTAATATTTCATTTCATGCAATCCTTTACTAACGATAAGTTCTGGTTTAACCTTAATATTTCAATTCATGCAATCCTTTATTAATGGTAGGCTCTTGTTTAAATTTTTTTAGGTTGAGAAAAAGGGTGGGGTTTGAAACCACCCACTTCCTTGTTGTTACTAATATTCAAACTTATGGAACCAATATGCAAACTTATGGATTTATAATGCGACACCTTAATATTTTATTTCATGCACTCGTCACTATATATTATATGGATCAAAGTTTTAAGGTATTTTCCCCTATATTCAAACTTATGGATTAGTAATGTGACACCTTAATATTTAATTTCATGCGCTCGTCACTATATATTATATAGATCAAAGGTTTAAGGTATTTTCCATTAACGTTGGCACCTTTGAATTCTACACATGAACACATAGATAAACCTCTAACAAATACCTTACACATTATAACCACATACCAATATTCAAAATTATGGATTATTAATGTTACACCTTAATATATTATATGGATCAAAGGTTAAAGGTATTCCCCATTAATGTTGGCACCTTTGAAATCTACACATGAACACATATTATGTTTTCTTTTCCAAAGGGATTAACGAAATAGATTCTATAATTATGCATGTGAATGCATGTTCTTTTCCAAATACATATTTTCCACATGAGAGCTATTCAAAATGGATATGATGTATAAACATGCAAGCTCTATTTCGAACAAATTTAACATAATAGTTATAATTTTATGCATGAAACTACTTGTCATCTCCAACAAAAAATAACATGATAACTTGTTATTCCTTCATGTGAAACATATGCTTCTTTCCGGAGGGAACTAACTAAATATTTCATGGAACAATAAACACATTTCTTTTCGAAGGATCAAACGAATAACACTTATTTTTCATGCAAAGATACATTTTACTTTTACCAAAATACATATCCCAATAAATATACATAATCTTTTAAAAAAAAAAAAGCTAATACCATAGCTGATCCCTTTGGGTGTGCAAATGCATACTATTTTTCCCAAAAGGAGGCTAGCACAATCAATATCATATGATTGCACCTTCATTTTCTCTACAAATACAATACCAAAATTATAATTTTCCATGCATTCAAGTGTATATGTTTCTCTAAATAATATTCCAAATAAATATTAACACAATAAAGAATGTGATTACCATTTTTCCTCTCCAAGAATATAATTCAATAATGCATTAAAGGACATGTTTTAGTCTTCTCGTATTTGTAAAGTGTTCTAACGAACTAATTATTCTTTTTCCAAACATTATCTAACTCACTTTCTATTATGCATGTAATAAAAAATATTTTCCTATCATTTCACATATGAGACAAATTTGTAATATTTCCTTAAGAAATAACATGAATAACAAATCCTTCTCAAATAACACAACCAATTGTCTTTTATACAAAGGTTTTATGTGAACTCTTTCTCAAAAATCTTACTCACAAATTCATTTCCAATAGATCAAATATAATAGATATTATTCCTATGGACATAAGCACATATTCTCTTTTAGAGTCCAATATTTATCTTTGAAAATTTAATGCATATACATCATGAGAACATCCTTGGTAATATTTCAAATGAAATAACCTAATTTTTTTTCAAGAATTACCAACATAATTGTTATAATTTTTGTATGCGATTGAGTTATTCCTTTTCAAGAAATATCAACATAATTGTTCTATTTGTGTGCATGTGAATAACCTATTTGTTTTTAAGAAATATCAAACCTAATAGTTATTTATTTTTTCACGTAATTAATTTATTTATTTTCAAGAAAATTAACACAATATTTATCTCTATATGTACATAAACAACCATTCTTATCGCGTTGCCAAATTCAAATGAAAATACTTTGTTTTGCTCTATTTTACTCTATTTTCCTGTTTTAGTCATCCACTTTGGGCATGGTTCTTGGACATCTGCAAATGAAATTTTGAAAAAATAAAGAGTTTTTTGGTATGAACTAGTTAATTGAACAAAATCTCTATCAATTTTTATAGAGGTGTCATGGTTTGGAAGATTTCAATGAATATTTTCCGCTCATTTTTTGAGATTTAAATATTAAATAATTTTTTGTTTTAGCCATCAACTTTAGACACATTTTTTGAGAATTTGAAAATGAATTTTTGAAATATGAAATAGTCTTTTGGCAAGAACACTCTTATTTACAAAAACCTATTTTAATGTTTACACATCTATGACATATTGGCAGATATGAAGACATATTTGAATCCTATTTTCCAATAATTCATGCAATTGACACAATTATTTAGCCATGAAAATGTTAAGAATTCAATGCATTTGAATATTTCAAGAATTCAATGAAAAAAACATGTATTCATCTATTCACGAAAGTACCATGAGGATTTCCCAATACACTAATCTTGAATCTTTATGATATTTAATTTTCCAAGAAAATAAATTGGACTGTTATTTTTTCATGCACCATATGCAAAGACAATGATTTTGAAGGAGCATAGTTACTTATCTTTTAATGAATTCTTTAAATCCCCCCATCTCTTAGATTGATTCTACATGTATTATATCATTATTTATCATATTTTCCCATAGGCTTACAATAAGAATTAAAAAAGGGAAATAGTTTTTCTAAATCCTAAAAGAATTTCATAAATCACCCATAAATCACTTAATAAATAGGATTTTTCCTAATTTTGAAAACCACTCCATAAATAATATTTTTCTAAATTCTAAAATCACTCAATAAATGCTCGATAAATCTCTCATGTTTTTTTTCAAAGAATCTTTTATTTTTCCTTATGGACAACATATCACTCATCCATAGTTTTTCTAAAACTATGAATCCTTAGTTCTAAAATAATAAAATAGAACAACTTGAAAATATAATCTATTTAGATAGAAGAATATAAATTATTCTCAATATAAGAACTAATAATTATTTCTTGCAATATTATTGTAATTAAGAATTAGAAGAATAATTTTAATGTAATATCAATATAATGATTAATACTATTTAATTATTGAAAAGAACTCATTTTACAAGATTTTTTTTGGCATCTTATGCGAGGGATATTACATGGAATTTTGTACAAGACGCTACTGAACTAGTCTATAACGAGGTCATCATGGGAGATTTGGCATAACTATTTCTTAAAGAATCCATTCTCGGTCTCACTTGTGGGGTTAGAAATACGACTCAGATGGTGACCATAGGAAAAAAATTCAAAGCTTTGAAATTTGAAATTACAGAGATAAAATAGTTTCTATATCAAGCTCATAAAAAACAAGAAAAATGTATGTATTTTTTTTAACTTTGCATAGATTTTGTTTAAAATATTAGTTTGAAGTGATTCAAAGGGAATAGTGAAGCACAAATATCATTTCTTTATTCCAAAATGCCTCGAAAAAAATGGACACACCTAGTAAGAAACTAGAAATATCTACTATGATGCATGAAGAAGAGGAAGAAATGCAACATGATATATCAAAATTACGACACCAAGTCCAAAAAATTATGCTTTCACAAATAATAAACAACCAGTAACTGTAAGCTAAGATGGATGGTTCAAAAGAAAAAATAAAAGGAAACATGGAAGGCTTCAAGGATGGTTTAAAAGTAGATATGGGATTTTTTAAAGTAGACATGGAGATAATGAATGTAAAATTAGAAGGGTTGACAAAGTTGTTGCAAGAAAGGCTTCCTAGTGGTGACAAGGTAATCCATGAAAATCACGATAAGGATAAAAATAATATGAATTATGATTTTAGAGACTCAATTGTTGGGGTGAAGACCCACAACATTCCCAATATCGACATGAGGAAGTTTTATGGAAATGATATGGTAATATGGATACTACACATGTAGCAATTCTTTGATTTACATGATGTACCGCACACACAATAGGTACGCATTACATCTTTATATTTAGATCAAAATCAGTTTGTGTGGTATAGATGGCTTTTCTATCCTAAATCAATTGTCACTTGGATAATTTTTCAGAAGAATTTGTAGCACATTATGAGGATACAAAGAGGAATACCTGCACTAGGAAATTGATAAATCTGAAAGAAAAGGGTTCAATGGTGGAGCACATTGAGGACCTCCAAAGATAGACTATCAGGGTAAATGATATTCTAGAGCAGCATAAGATTGATGTCTTCATAAGGACTTTAAAGGATAACATCCAACATGAGGTTCTCCTTTGGGAACATGATTCATTGGAGAAAGAATTCATGGTGGAAAGAAAATTGAAGAAAAACGATTGCAAAAAGGAATTCTACCACTCACAACTATAAAGTTGGAAGGGTTGTTTCTCCTAACCTCCTGCAATCTACAAGGTTGACACACAACTACTGGAAGAAAAATGAGTAAAAGGGATTTGTTATAGTTGTGCTGAGAATAAATTTTTTTATGTAGATTGTGAAGAGGAGGAAGATAATTAACAAGAAACGTCAAAAGAAGATAATTGAGTTTGAAATTAAATATATTTTATTGAGGACAATAACACTAAGAAAATATATTTTGGACAATATTTCGTTTGTTTCTGCCTCATAATGCATGCTTTTTCATGGAACTCAAAGGTATTCATTTGAATTAAGAGTGTGTTTCTATTTTTAGGTGGAAACGTTGGAGATTAATGAGAAATAAGGAATTGCACCTATTCAATTTAGTATTTATTCTGATTGTAAATTTGATAATAATGAATATGTAGCAATAACATAAATGAGGAAGGTTATAATTGGTGCTAAGTGGTCATTTGAATGCTAGTTTGAAAATCTATCAGTAGGGCAGAAACATGAAGCTGGGTTACACTTTTGTGAGAATCAGGGGCTGAAAACTTTTTTCGGCAATAGTTCGGCCGAAAATTTTATAAAGTTTGCCTGAACTATTTAATAGTCCGAACTCATGATTCTGTTTAGATTGAAAGCACACTGACGGTGTGGGCAAATAGAATTTTTGCCGGAGATGGGAAAACTGGCGACAAAAGTTCGGCCGAACTTCCAACAAAAGTTCAGCCGAACTCGAACTTTTACTTTTAAAATAGTTCGGCTGAACTAGTTTCTATAAATAAATCACTCACAAAGTTGATTTGTTTACCGGTCTTATTATTTGCATGTATTTTTCACTATTGCTGCTGATCTTTTCGTGTGTTTTCGCTCCTCCCGTCTGCGCTGTTGGTCTACTGTTGCTCCTCCCATCCGCGATGTTGCTCCTTTCATCAGCATCATTTGTCTACTGCAAGGTATGTTCTCTGTAACTATAAATTTCTCGTAGTTCATAGCCATGATGATATTCATAATGTACTTGAGATTTAATTGTGGAACACTATAATTTTTCGTTTTTAGGATAAGCTGCACCTAGAGAATCAAACATAGTAGAATAATAATGTATTCCCTCCACAAATCTGTTTAGAAATTACCCAACGTGGCTCAGATCCTGTTATACCATGGTGATAACCTTTGGAAAAAGCCTCCTCGGAAGACATGATGTGCTAATATCAGAGCCTGTGAAATCATATAGAGAATGATGTAACTAATGCATAACCAATGCATCCCCTTTTCTGACCTTAAGCCTCTCTAAATTTTCATTAATATTCCCAGCCTTGTCTGAAACAACATGAAATTCAAAAGGAATACCCAATGTCTTAGCAAAGTTTGAGAGCCTCTTGCCAGTTGCCTCCAATGCTTCCATGGAGGTTCCCAGGCCTGTAATTCTCACATAGGGAGGACTGCCCGGTCTGGAGGCCAATATGTGAAACAATCCCGGCCATTGCAGACCTTGCATTATGTCAAGGTCAATGATGTGCACACTATTTTCACCTTGGAATACTTGTTGGATTGCCTGATTTGCAGTGAAACGAGAAAACTTCACAAATGGGATGATACCATTATATACTTGGAATGATGATACAATAATTTAGTTCCACAATTCATTCATGATAGGAGAGTATATTCCTAAGTATGAGCTGATCAACCGACATAATATGGCCTCAGCAAAGTATGCAGCCACACGGTGAACTGAACTCCCATAAGGTGAAGAAAGCTCATAAATATAGGGTAGGATACTGTTCACCTCTTCATGATTGTCCTCTGAAACAACTTCTGCATACTGTATAAGAAGAGCTAGGAGATGCAATCCTTCTCCTTCAGAACATGAAGTTGTAGTTGGGCAATTAATATTCCTTAATGTTCCTGAACCCTCCTTCCCTGCTACATCTGATTCATTGAATCTCTCATCCTCTCTTCTTACCAGAGTTTCTTGCATTTTGCTAAGTTGATGATGCAATGGCAATGATGAGATATTTAGTCTCTATTCTTCTATTGAATTTTCCTTCTCCTAATAGTTATTCTAAAAGCTGTGTTTCAATGGAACTCTAGTTTTAGATTGAGTTATTAGTCTATTGTTTTTGTCAATTATTTGTGTGTTATGATTTGGAAGAACACTAAATTATGTGAAGTAGAGAAGTCTGGATTCAACTACAGATTTTATAAAAGGGTTACTACAACAATAAATACTGCTATGCAAGTATTTAAGAATCTGGCAGACTAGTACGTTAGGAGAGCTCTTCTTGAGGCGATTTATCATTTTTTCTACCCATAGATCAGCTGCATCCTCATCCATTGTTTGTAATGATTGTCCAATATTTCTATCCCATCCTACTATTTCCTCTTTCTCATTATGCTGCATCCCCCAATTTTCCCATCCATGGTGGTAATCATAACTTTCTCCATCAGCTACACAATAAATATATATATATATATATATATATATATATATATGACTTCTAAAGGAAAAAAATTATTTAAATAATTGTTAAATTTTAAAAATATTAAAAAAAAAAAAAAACCTTTTTCCTTTTTGTTTGAGTTGTAGGTTATTATTTTACAATCGTAATGTAGCATATAAAAAATTGAAATGAAAATTTCATTGTAATATTCTTGTAATACATTTCTTCAAAGAATGAATGCTTAAAAAAATAACGATGGAGGAGAGAAGCATAATGCTATAGAGCGTGATTTTCTAATCACGAGGGAGTTACAATTATGCCTGCTATATTAGGCTCTCTCTCTTCATTGAGCTGTGTGTATGGTATGGTTTCATTTATACCATTTTCAACCACAATAGTGTTCTCTTTGTCACTACTGCAGAAATAAAAAGCACATGTTAGACATTATCATATTCACATAGTTAAAAAAGGGTTTTCCTTAATTTTACATATTAAAATTTCTTTGAAAAGTTATTTCTATTTAAAATAAAAAGGTGAAAGATTAGTTTCAGCAATTACTAGAACGAATAGATGGTAAGGCCCACATCAACAACTGCAAAAGAAATGTAATATAACCAATCAACCTACATCAACAAAACATATGGTCTTGAATGAACTTTTGGAATATTTAGATATAAATGTACACCGTGGCAATGTATCTTATATAAAAATTTAATCCATGTGCTTAACCTTAACATTGACACAAATGGAATACAATTTTACTCACTTCTTTATGACAGAAAAATATGCGGATGAGTATTGCCCACATATCCGAAGTCAAAAGGGATAGATTAAAAAGGGTTGCTTCGGTCATCTATAAAAGATAAATTAAAGAAGCATGACATATTAGTAATGCAAATTAGATATGCGTACCAATTATGTAAATATAACACAACAAATAGATGATTCAATACAAATGTCACATAGAAGTCATATTTATCTGATGGGCCTTCAACTTAAGTTATATATCTAGCATTACATTAAGCTATAGGAGATAAATCAAAGAAGCATCAGATAACAATAATGTAAATTAAACATGTGTAATAATTATGTCCATGATAGTTCAATAAATAGATAATAATGCAAATGCCATATCTAAGCTATATTTCATCTAGGTAGCTTTCAATTTAAACTTATATCTAATGTTAAATTATATAAAATAATAACAGTAATCCAAACTTGAAAATAATATTTAGAGTTAGTATAAAATGTGACATATAATTTTCCTGCGTGAAAAAACATAGTTACCGAGAGTTCAAAACTCATGCATTTGAATACAAAGTGGGTATACGAATGAGCAAGTAGATTTTTTCTAGGAATGAGGAAGTGAAGGTTGATAAAGAGCCACACAAAATTGCAAATTCACACCTTAACAAAATTGTTCTCCTTTTAAAGAAAATGTGTCATATAATCAACTTTCATCGAAATATATGATAAAATCAACATAATTTTATGAAAAATAGTATACCATTTTTTTCATTTCACATAATAAAAATAGATAAATATTACTTAAGTATTGTTATAAAGATTTAACTACCCATCGAGGGATGGCCAAGTGATTGAGACAGGGCATCATCACAGTAAAAAACCAAGTACAAATTGTAGTAATCCTAGAATCATGCTTTACATAAGGTAAAATTAGGGTTCATGACTTACTATAGATAAAAAAAATTTACCCTTACCAAAAATATATATGATAAAAAATTGACAAACTACATAAGCTTAAGCTTAAGGGGATATAATCCTTCTTGCCTTCCATATAAATAATGAAAATGATTGTTCCAAGTCTCATGTTGCTTCTCATGTTACTTTATAAACCTTTATTGGAAAGAAAAATAGGAGGGCGGAAATGTGAGAAATATAAAACATAATGAAACACAATGTAAGAAATAGAGAACATAGTGAAACACACACATACATATCTAGACAATCAACACAATTATTTTCCTAGGAAATCCTTATGGGAGACAAGCAACCCTAAAAAGTAATGATGCTCTACTCCTTTTTCCCTAGGAAATCCTTATGGGAGAAAAAAAACACTAAAATGTAAACATGCTCTACTCTCTCTTTTCTGGTATGGAAAATATGTAAGTACAAAGAAAGAGGTAATCTCTCTAGAGTTAGCTAAGAATTTTGGCGTGTAAGGTTGCTATAAAAACTTAACTTCATACATTTTTCTCTCTAACTTCACACTCCTAGTTGTATTTTCAATTATGGAACAAAATACAATAACACAAAATGGAACTCTTATTCCTCCTAGTGGCCAAGTATTTAACATAGTGTGATAGCCAACTAGGTGTAAGATTTGACTCTATCAACCATTAACGAGGTTTGTGATTTTAGACCTTTTAGAGTCTTGTTAAAATTCCACATGTAGCTAGCTTGCTATGCATGAGTAATGGGGCTAAAATGACATTCTCTCGTACCATGGTGGTCAACATGATAGGTCAACCTATTAAAAGCATAAATTTTGAATGAACTTCATTTGATGTTTTTACTGCACCATTGGATATGTCTTTAAGTGTAGAATAATGGTCAAGATTTTGGCACAAGGGATAATCGTTTGACCCCCAGAAATGTCATTTAATACCTCAAAATGACTCCAAAAGGTTTTAGACCCCAATTCTCCACCCACCATTAAAATGACCCTACAAGTTGTTTCTTTCAGTTTTTTCACTCTATAAGCATCAAAATATATGACAAATAATATAATTATCCAATCTAGATCATTATTTAATAATTTGTTAAAATTATGAGTAAGATATACGTCATGGAATTTAAATAAATAGCATTAATTCATTGAACACCCTTGTACATTCCTTGTTGATACGTTGAAAGTAATACGTTTTGAAAAATAATTTGTTTATGGATTCTATTTTCCACACTCTCTTAACCATATCAAAAACCTTCTTATAATATTTGAAACCATCTATATAAAACTTTTCATTTGTTTCAATAGGAATTAACATTTTTAAATATTAATTGTATTTATGTCTTTTGTGCCAAGGAAGGGAGATTGTGAACCTTAGGAGAAGAGATAGTATTGCTAAGTTAGGAGGGATACTTTTTATGAGATAGAATTAATTTAAAATGCTTCTTAAGATTATGTAACTTTCAAACCATAATTACAAATTTATTTATTTTTTTAGTTATCATTTAGTTGCTAAAAGTTGAAGAATTTGTGTTGGTAAATAATTAATTAGGTATATTTAAATCATTTAGCACTTTTGGGTTTTTCGTTTTCGTGGTTTCATTCATAATTTCATTTTTTTGCAAATTGTCAGTTTCAATTTTTCACACCACATGTGCACAGTCAAAGGACCTAAGGTCTTTCCCATACCAAAGTATGTTCTTTTAAAACATGTTTTCTTGGTGATATGGGTGATTTAGAAATGATTGGGAGAGCGAAACTCCTCATTTAATACACAATATGTTTGGTTCATGCGACTAAGCCAAGAATTTTAAATTCAACTGAATTTTAATAGAACCAACTAAATCATGCAAAAAAAGAATAAAACAATTTATGTTAGGGTTGTGGATTTAGGCATTGAAACAACACACCATGATATTTCAAATTTAAAAATAATGGTTTGAGTCCTAGGTAACTTAGAATCCTATCTAAAATTTTGTTTTCAAAATAAGGATGCACTCCCATTTTATTCTCATGATTAGGTTGTAATCATGAGGCTCTCACTCAAGAGTGGACCTTCCCAAAATCTTGTGACGTCTTGTCACAAACAAAACCATCAAACTGAAAAACACATCATGCAAGAAGCATAGCTCGCTGACATATCATTTTTCTCCTTCAAAGAAAAAAAATTCACATCATGTGAATATCTCCATGTACTCTTAAATATTGGTGTACAAAACCATCAACCAAACACAAGTCGACAAAACACGCCTCTTCAAACAATTGACTCTCAAGTCAAATAATAGGTCATGTAAAAATTTCCATATTTTTTACATTTAAGTGTGTCAACATAACTCTACTTTCAACATCTTGCTTCATGCAACATGCACCATACTTTGAATTTGCAAAGAAATTCATGAAACATCAAAATACATGCAAGGCCTTAACTGGATAAGAAATCTAACCATCCCTTACCAAACCATTTCAATGGCGCTTCTTTCAGCTACACTTCATCATCATGTGAATCATCCTGACCCTCATCGATTATGGAATCCTCTTTTCCATTCTTGTCAATATCTCTTTCCACCGTCTTCAAATATTGTGGATGACTTTTTGGATACAAAGTTCAACACTTGTCTACAAGGTGACCTTTCTTATGGCAATGAGTGCAAAACAATTGCATATTATTTTCAACATCATTTTCCTTGTCCAATGGGCCTTTGAATTTTTGCCTCATTTATTTAGAAAGTTTCATGTGCATGGATATATTCTTCCAACATCTATAAACATTATGATAATTCAAACCACAAAAGGAACGCGCAAGTTCTTTTCCAAATCTTATGTGAATATTTACCATGTTTATCATAATCAAAAGCAATTTGATTAAAGGAAAATTTATACCTTGAACATTCACCTTTGTCGCCTTCTTGAGGAGGTGAATTTGATGAAGTAGTGGCTCTCCTCTGAATGCTAGCAATGAATTCAATGACTCTAGAGCTTTAAACATCCTCTTTTTTTACATTCTCATTAGCTAAATGGTTATTAACATCTTCTTGCAAAGTGGGTGTCAAACTTTTCCATTCATCATGAACACAAAATTCACAAGCTTGAGGTAATGAACACGAAATGAAATTCCTTCTTGGAATAGCTTCATGTGCCTCCTTGGCTTTGGAGCATTCTCCATCATGTTTTCCAGAACCAAGACCCAAATAATTAGGCCCTTCCTCAACAACATTTGGCTTAACTATGCCTTGTACATGTTTGCCTTTAACCCTTTACTTTCATAGCACATTTTCATCAAAAATTTGGACATTATTTCTCTATTGTGTCTCTCAAAAGCACGTACACATTCATTTTGAGAGGAAATTGAAGACAAAAACCAATAGCTAATTCTTCTAACTAACCTTGACTAAAATGAGCTAAATTGTACTTTGATACCAACTTGATTTGAATATGGACAAACTAGTTTTGTTGGGCTATCTCCCTCATCAGTTAAATAAAAATGTGTTTAGTATCATCTAAAGTTAGCCAATTGGGAAGGATTTTATGTGTCACGCTTTAAGTGTATTTTGTGATAAATTTATGAGTTAATTAGCTTTTAAAAACTGATGTGTACAACAAATAAAATGCAAAATTTTTATTTTGGAAATTTTTTTCCCTCAATCCTGATTCTAATCATTGGACATGTAAGAGGAAGAAAGAGGGAATTCACTTTTCAAATTCTAGACCTTGTCTAAACCAAAATAAACTAGAGGTTCGGTTTTCAAATACATTCACTTATTTGGAAAAGTTCTAGCTACCAAAAGTCCATATGCCAATCTACCTCCCAAGAAATCCGTTTATTACACCACTGGTTAGTTTTTTGTCTTCCTATATTCTTTATCAACCTCTTCTAGTGATTCTTGAAATGTGGATACTTAAATCCTTCCTAAAAATTTGAGCTCTAAAACGAGAAGACATACAAGGTCATTTTAAGTCATTCCTCTACCCAATTATAAAAACCAAGTGAATATTTCTACATATTGATTTCTGTCCCATAAACTATACAATATAGGTCAATTTTTTCCTTTAACTTATTTAAATATTGTTAGCGCACAATTTTTCAATGGTCTGATGAAATTTCATTGATAAAGGCATGATTATGCCAATCTATGTTGCATATTTCCATTAACAATGTTTACTTACATGTAAAACATTGTTGTATCTGCTTTTATGTTATTTTGAGTTTGCTTTTAGTGCTGAAATTGGTTCATATATGATATTAATTTATGACTTGCAATTATAGCTGCTAAGATACTATTCTTTTTCTCTACTATATTGTTATTTCTAGTCCTCTGGGTGCTTTCTTCATATTTTATTTTATTGTTTACTAATTGAAGGGATTCGTAATTCTATATTTTACCATATTGCTTGCTGGTTCCATGTAGATTTAATTGGCATATAATAGGTGGTTTCTGTTTTTGGGATGTCTGTAAAGTTTTTGGCACATCATATTGAATTTCTATAATTTGTGTAGCTCCCTAACATTCAGATATAACCTTCATTGAAAAATGTGAGGGGGGATTCAAATTCACATTGGATAACACCCTCCTCTGGGATAAAAAAGTTTAACAAACATAATAATAGAGAAACAATTAGTGACGTCACCAGAAGATGTAGCCTCTTCAAGGTATCATATCCTCTCATCAAGGTCAAGAATCTATTCACCAAAAATTTCCTACGGAAATGATGGTTTAAGAAACAAAACCAGACAAAGACCTTCAGTGAGAACAACAAAATATAAAACCTCTTCAAGGTCTTCAATCTGCTCATAAAGTTAAATTGTGTCTTAATCAAGTCCAACAACAAAGAAACATTTAGTGACAACACCAAAATCTACAACTTCTTCAACGTCTTCTAAACCATCTTCAAAGTCAATATTGTGTGCATCAAATTCCTCAGCAAGGTCATCAATGGAGTCATCGAAAATACTATTTCAAACTTCAATGCCAAAAATAAGTCAAAAGAATTCAATTTCTCCTCCAAAACCTTCTTCTCTGAGCAAAGATAACATGATGTTGTCAAGAAATTCGGTAATTCACAGGGAAATTCTATCAAAGTTAAAACAAATCCTTTTCATCCATATTTAATGCCTACTTTTTCAGGTGGAACACCTCCAAATTTAAGGACCATAATGCGATAAAATACAACTTTACCTAATAGGTGCAGACCTAGAACCCCCAACTTTGTGTGACATGTACAATTGAATATCTTATGGTAAGCAGTGTGAGAAGAGAGTCATGGTCACTGAGTTGAACAAGAGAAATAGTTTGGTATGACAACCTTACTTGTGATAGGTCTAGCTAGTAGACTACCAAACTACATGGTAATGGCATTCAAAATGTGAAAATTCCCATTTCAGTTGGAAACAAGATGGTAGAGAAAGGTATAGATGAAAGGAGATATCCATCTATGGTGAAGAAATCAAATAGTTCTATCAATTCCACCTTGCAACTCTAAGAGGCATTGAATTAAATTTGATCTCAAGATAGGGCTTTGGGAGGACACTCTCAAAGCCAACCTTCATTATGGCTTTAAAACACACGGTAAGTATCAAGACTTAGCAACCTTATTTTCATAATTTTTTCTAGCATGGACCTTAATGTCATAGCCTTCTTTTGCCTAAAATGAATGCAAATTTCCTTGCAATTTGGCTTGCAACATTCATAATTCATGCTCATGGAACATGATTGTGTTGCAATTGTGATAACATCTGCTGTATGCAGAAGCTTTAATAAAAAATGATCGAAAATGACATTTTTGCTCTGTTTTTTTCAAGATATAAGGAAAATTACACCAAGTAGCTTCCAGCCTCATATGACCATCATGTCAAACTCATCTCAGTATATTGTCCAAGTAAGAGCCACTTAAGCAAGCAATCTAGTATGTACATGACTCTCCAATTTCAATTAGCAGCAATGAAAGTTCTAAGGATGGTGCAAACATTGCTCCAGATCCTCAATGAGGCATGTTTGATGACAATAATTTGGGGAGTGAGAGAGGGAGATGGTAAGAGAAAATATTCAAGGAATCCACGGGAAATTGAAAAATATATAACTAATAAGGTGAAGACACTTTGTAACCTAAGAGAGAAACCTGTTAGGAAATGGGTGAAGTTGGTATTACACACCCAATTGGATAACCTCGAGGAGAAAACATTTCTCCCACTTTATTTGTTGGCATAACCTAGTAAGTGTTATTCACTGGCATGTATTTTGTAAAGGCCTTGACCTAGTTCCCATTCAACTCCATCCACCAGGTTGTAGAGGATTCCAAGCCTAATTTCATGAAAAGTAAGTTGGGGATGATCACATTGACCTGTTTGATGACATGTCTATGAAGATTAACTACCTTGAACTATTTTTTTGCATAGGGAAAGAGACACATTCCCATGTCTGAGCATGAAAACATTCTTTGATATTGTTAATGCCTCTAGTGTTTACTTCTACAAGTTCTATAGGCAGAGTCTGTAAAGGGCCAGGTAGCCTCTGGATCTCATCTTTTATGAAAGGTGACATATCTAGTAAATGCCCCTACAGTCAATCTCTGGAATGGATCTAAATAAAAGTTCTTCATTTTAATATCCATAAAACACGACAACTTTAAGGTAAACTATGTACATGTGTCATTTCTCCCACAAACTAAAGTGTATAAGTGGTAAATTTTATACCAAGTGTGCTCCCACCATGTAAAGTGCAATTTGGTGAACTTATCATTTTTATAATTTCTTTTTCGATTAAATTGAGTTTCACACATCAATTATTGCTTTGAAAGTTGTGTTCTACATAATTTGTGTACACTAAATTACAAATTGATTTTCTGAAATCTATTTTCAGTAAATGTCCACTAATAGATATTTATATCATAGAGGATGAACAACGAAGATCAGTCGAATCCCATATGGAGGTTCAGGGATCGGGGGATGTTCACGGTATTTAAATATAATCTTAAATCTCCATACATGTGTGTGCATATGGAATTGATTTTTTATTAACTTTGTGAGTTAAATTAGTTGTTAATAAGTTTCATTTTTTAATTTTTAGGAGGTAAGAGGAGAAGGGTTTCTACTCCATCCATGGAGCGTGCCCATGGTTCAACCAGTCGTGGTATGGTTCACGCAATTTAATCAATGAATATGTATATGTATTTATATGTACACATGAATGTATTTTTCAATTGATTATAAATTCATATTTGTTTATGAAGCTTCTCCCTCGTCTCGAGAGGTTGGTGGTGGTTTAAATCCACCTAGAGGGCCATCAATGAGTGGTAGCAGGTTGCGTGAAGGGGGTGATATTTATTCCCCCGAAGGCCAATCAACGGCTGCTGGTTCTCAGCAGGGTCATTTTGGGTCTGGTTCTCAGCAGGGTCATTCTGGGTCTGGTTCTCAGCAGGGTCATGTTGGAGAAGATGCTAACCAACAACGTCAAGGTTGCCATCAATTTCAATATTTTTTCATTAAATTTGTACAACTTTTTTTACACGTGTTTTTTCTAATATACGAAATTATATATATATTGATGCAGAGGCCGAAAATGTTCGAACTAGTGGTCAAAATAGACGCAGGGCAGCCCGCTACATTCAAGAAGAAGGCTGCCAACCTAGCACAACTTATCCGGCCGATATTACTAATATACCATGGGAAACCAACATGGCGGAATGCACCTTACAAAGGTGTGAAAGACTTCATGCAAAATTGCAAAGAGATCTCGTGGCTTTGTCTCTACCTGCTGAGAGTCGACAAAGCCTTGAAATAGTTACACATTCATTGGGTGAAATGGTAAATGTGTACAGAAATCTTGGGCCAATGACTGATTCATTTGTAGAAATGATGAGAAAGAGAAAAGAAACAGTAATGGGTCCAGATAAATGGGAGGACGTAAAACAAAAATTTACAAAAGAAGTGGCCAAGTCAATGTTTAATTACAAGGAAGGGCCAAAAATAAAAATGTTGAAGGTGCAGTATTTCAAGCACCTAGACATAGCTCGTTATTTGTATGATAGGCACCTTGCGGCCTATGGAAGGCTCCCATGGAATGATGAGGTTCCTGTTTATTTTGCACAAATGTTTTATGCAGAATTTGTTTTGGGTATGAAACCCAACTACAATGACCTTCCGTCAGAATTTTTTGCCCCAGGGAAAGGTCGATTATATGACCGTAAGGGCGCTAAGCGAGATGTGGAGTTTCCTCACCCTGAGCCGCCATTGGTGAGTCGACAATTTCGAGTCAAAACTTTGCTGTCAGAGATGGATGCGAATTCTCAAATAAGTCGAGAAGCAAGGGATGTTATGATCGACAATGTTCATAGCGGATTGGGTGGAGTCGATATTTGTTTAAATCGACAAAGAGAACGTGAAAATGCACGTGCCAATTTTGTGTATTGTACAAATGAGGAGATTGACAACATGAATGTTGAAGATCTCCGAATATATGCAAAAAATTGTCGCAATGGTTTGCAAGACCTAATTTTTCATGAGGAAGAGGGCACCAGAACGGTATGTGTTAGTGACCTTAGGGTTTGAAATTATTTTAACATACATATACATGTGTACAATTTGTAATAAATACATATGTATGTACATGTATACATTTATTTGTATGTGTACATTAATCTAACAAAAATGTATGATTATATGTTAAAACACCATTTGCAGTTCTCACACATGATGCGTGATGAAAATGTTAATATCACGTTTGGGACCTTTGGTTCAAACAATGCAGATGGGGCTGACCATCAAGATATGTTGGAAAATGTTAGTGTTTTCTAAGTGACTTTAAAATAAATAATTGTTGCCACACATGTACATGTATGTATATATATAATTTGATAAAATGTTTTAACAGGTACCGATTCCGTCTGATGTTTTTGGGATGGCGGTACCTTCTTCTTCCTTGGGAGATGTACCTTCTACTTCCTTGGGAGATGTACCTTCTACTTCCTTGGGAGATGAGCCACAAGTATGGACAATTTTTCACAAGTTTAAAATTTATGTTTAAAAGTTATATATATATATATATATATATTCTACCTCAAAAATTTCCATTACAAATTGATATATATATATATATATATACTCAAAAATTTCCATTACAAATTGATATATATATATATATATATATATATATATATATTGAGTTATTTAAAATTTTTTGAATTTAGGTTCCTATAGAAGATTTTTTTAATCCGCGGACTCTAGCTACGGAGATAGGAACATCCACAGCATTTGAACAAGTTGTCTTTAGTTCCTTTTTTTAATATTATTGAAAATAAGTTTATATATGTACACATGCATTTTCATTTGAAAGTTTTTAATATATATATATATATATATATATAACTGTACATGTATATTGTACAGTTTACCACTACAGATGTTCCTATGGGAGAACCTGTTCATCAAATGGAGAGGGAACCTTATGAGGTATTGCATGATTTTTTTGTTATATTTTGTTTTTTACATGAATTTCTAGATATATATATTCTCATTCATTTTTAAAACATCAAATTTTAATGTTCAAGTACATGTGCATTGTGTATGTAGGTTTCCCATGATGCTTCACATGATAGGGCGCGGATTGAGACCCTGATAGGAAAGACGCTAGATCCGTCTCTATTTGATGGACATGATTTGTAGATTTGATTTCAAGATTTAGATGGTCTTAAATTTTTTTAAACTTGATACAGTTTGATACTTGTGAGATCTACAATTTTTGGACATATTTTATTACATTGTTAATATAATTTGTTTTATTTAATTTTTGGATGGTTTTAGTACTTTTGGCATGTGAATGTGAAGTAATGTTGTCATCTATAAATTAATGTTTTCATCTGAACTACATTTGGCATGTTATACATCATTATAATTTGTTTTGTTTTTAAAATTTAAGTTTTGGATGCTTGGAGTACATTTGGCATGTGAAGTAATGTTGTGATCTATACTTTTTTGTTAAAATAAAAGTTAAAAGTTTTGGATGGTTTCAATATACATTTGGCATGTGATATTTAATGTTAAATGTTTTTATTGGATAGTTCAATTATAATTGGCATGGCATGTGAAGTTTTTAAAACTCAAGTTTTGGATGGTTTCAATCTACATTTTGCATGTGATATTTAATGAACTTTAAATGTTTAATGTTTTAATGTTGCACAATATATATAATCAAAAGTTTTTTAAAAATTAAATTTTTGGATGGTTTCAATCTACATTTGTCACATGTGGTATATAATGTTAAATATTTCTATTGGATCTAGTTGAACTATAATTGGCATGGCATGTGAAGTAACGTTGCACGATATATATAATCAAAAAGTTTTTTAAACTCAAGTTTTGAATGGTTTCAATCTACATTTTGCATGTGATATTTAATGTTTTAAATGTTTAATGTTTTAATGTTGCACGATATATTATCAAAACTTTTTAAAATTTTAAAGTTTTGGATGGTTTCAATCTACATTTGGCACATGTGGTATATAATGTTAAATGTTTCTATTGGATAGTTGTTCACTATAATTGGCATGGCATGTCAAGTAATGTTGCACAAATCCCTTTGGATGGTTGAAGTACATTTGGAATTTTAAGATTGATTTTGATCTCTACATGTAGTCTTGTTTGAATGAAAAAATTTCCAATAGGAAGAACATAGCTTTTCGATGCTACTAACCATGTATCAATTGAGCTCTAATTGAAAAAAGAGTTTAAAGAAGTAGATATATGTACAAATTATCCCTTTAATTTTGATTGGAAATATAAGTCTAGTACATATATATGTTTTTTTAATTTGGGTCAATGTCGTTAATGCACTCAAATAGGTAGCCTTGTCGATTTATTTACATTGTGGAAACTTTTTACCAAAAAATCCAACTAGTTTTCAATCAATGCACATAGAAAAACTACTTGGCACAATTAATTGCATTATATAACATATCTATCCAATACAATTAACATTTTTTATCAATGCACATTGAACATATCCGACCATTGGACAAACAAATTTTGTACTAGATTTTCAATCAGGAATAGAGATGTGGGTCAAATCCCACCAAAAGTCACAGAAGTGCTCCGAGTCTCTTGTCTGAAAGGAATTTTCATACAAAACTATACTACAGGTGATTTATTTACATTGTGTCCATACTTTTTACCAAAAAATCCAACTAGTTGTTCATCAATGCACATAGAAAAACTAGTTCTAGTTAATTGCATTCTAGAACATATATATATATATATATATATATATATCCAATACATATAACATTTTTCATCAATGCACATGTATAGAAAAGCTACTTTCAGTTGATACTAGAGCACGTGCTTGTACCAAAACAATTTTTACATGTGCAAACACTTGTACAAATAACATAAGCAGCTTAATTTTTAGTTGAGTACTCGAAGTTCTAAAACATGTTTAATCCAAAGAGAATAAATTGTTGTAAAATTCACTCAAAAAATTCTAATGGAATTCCATCTTCAATAATCCGTTCATGATCATATTTTGACATTTTCCATCTCTTAATTTTCGATTTTTTCATTGATTGAACTTCTATCAACTTTATGCATTCTGCACACACCAAGTGACTATATTGACAACTTATGGAATCAGGTTCATAGTCTTCAAAGTAAACAAAGTCTCCACTTTGATGAGTTTGTCTAAAAAAATAACCTTTCAGCATAATAGACCCTCTGTCATATTGAAATCTGTGATCATTATAGTTTTGTAATAATTTCATTTTTCGTTTAATGCAATGCATCAAATAATAATTCACATTGTCACTGTTGTCAATAGGTGCAATTACAGAAAAAAAAATCTCCTGCACAATAAAATAAACTTAACAAATTATACATATTTAAATTTATTTCTAGATCTTTAAATAACTAGAAAGTAATTCAAATGTTACCTTCTCTAACAAGATCAGAAACTCGATCACCATCAGATGATATTGTAGTTTCCTCTGATTGCATTTCTTCAAACATTGCAATAGAAATTTTGCCCTTTATATTTAGCTCTATATGTTTCCAATCGTTCACCTACATTTTTTTTTCACAAACGTCATTAGATTTTGTGTTGTCTATGAAAATATCACAAAAACAAGAATATTTTATTTTATCCAATGCAAACACATTTCTGGACGACTTTGTTTGAATTGAATGCAATTTTCGAGTCCCTTTTATTGTTTCAACGTCACTTCCAATTGATCTATATACGTCTTCAATCCAAATATGCCAAAAAACCCTTTATATGGAAAATTAGAAGAAGAATTTGTAAAGATGATATCAAAATACAATCAAAGATAATAATTGCATGATAAATGTACAATGTTTAAAATTAGATTTCCAATATAAATTAAATTGAATGTACCTTTGCACTTCCCTTGATGGGTTAGTCTCATGGCTTAGAGCAGCGATGCACCATTGAACAACTTCTTTAGCGTTCACAAGTTGGCTTGCAGAGTGGTTCATTTGATATCTTCGAAGTGCTTGTTCTATGCATGCTCCTACACCGTCATGTTCTCCTTTTCCATGGCCAGTCTCAAAGAAATTCCAACAATGTTTAATGCAGGTTTTCTTATGAAGACAACACAACCAAAAGAATGATCGTGCATATTTGAATTGAGCTGCGCATCTGTCTGACCATATCCAATATTCATTGAATGTTATTCCACGATTTTTCAAGGAATCATAAATTTTTCCAAAACAATGTTGTACAAAACATGTATCATGTGTACGATCGTCACTAATATAAAAGTGATATTCTTTAATGATATGTTGATTTTCACTCGTGCTTTCTATATGATCAAAATTTTGTTCAGCATGTCTATATAGAATATGGACGAGCATGGAGACTTGGTCAGAATGATAGTATTCAATCTGAATTTCTTTTTGTGAAACAAATGTGTAGTTTTCTGCAAAATCAATCACTGACAAAATGGTCCCTGGTGGAAAAAATTCATGAGATTTTTTGAATTTCAAGTCTTTCCATCGAGCTCTATGGGAATGCTTGGTGTATTTTCAAATTTCTACCTCAAACTTTCTCAAAAAGTCTATCAGAAAAATTTCGTCTTCTAGTAATTCAATTCTTTTAACACTATTTGCACCTTGAATCGATGTATCGATATATTCATATCTCTTCCATTTCACTTTCATGTTGGACAATGATTGATCATTTATATCAATACGATATTTGTTTTGAAATTTAGTCAAATTTCCACATTCATCGCATTTTTTACCACCAACACATTTATTTTTGTAAAATAGTTCATCGCTTTCTCTTTCACATAGAATTTGAGATATGAAATCATGGATAGTGGAAGGATGAGGTGAATCCCTCCATAATGTTCTACCAAAATCAAAGAATGTGTCATAATATAACTCAAATTCCACATGATAACGGCAACAACAAGTGTCGCGTACAGTGATAGGTATTACATACCATGGTTTTTGTTGAACAAAAGCACTGAGTAAAACATGAATTTGACGATTCTCTTCTTTGAACTTGTTGAATAACTCTATCTGAGTGGTTTCCAAGAGATATTTTTCATGTTCTTCATACTAATTTCGTGTTATTCTTCTTCGCATCACATGTCTTGCAATTGGTGAAACACACAAATTGTTCTTCCAATATTCATATATTATTTTTTTAACATTTTCTCCAAGTCTATCTTTGTATGGTTGCATACCAATAGCTCTCCAAAAAGTGAGTTCATCATTTACATCTATTTGCAACCGAAATTTCTATTGTTTGTGCAAAGTTTTTTGCGAGGTTCCTAGTGCTCGTGCCATAGATGTTACCAATCGATTCTCTTAAGTACTTGATGAAACCATTGCAATCTTTATTCCTCTACGTACAATTGAAACATTTTCTCTCTAGATCTCTTAATTGAATTTATAGCACTACTCATTTTTTTTATCACATATTCCTTCATCTTTTAATCTTTGGTTGATTTTCGAATAACCAGTAGTGTCATAGCTTCTTTTAATTTCCTTAATGATAGGAGATCTTTCAACAGTTGAGCCTAAATTGTCACTCGCTCATTTAAGAAATACTTTTCAAAAATCCAGTTAACACAATATCATATAGCATGGTCAGGTTTTTATCTCCATATGTGTGAGTATCAACATTTTCTAACATCTCATTATCGATAGTGATTTCATCTGTACATATTCGAAAAAATAGTAGATATTCAATAAATAACTAAATTAATAAATATATCTATAATTTCAATAATATGTGCATGTGTTTAATATATATATATATATATATATATATATATATATATATATATACCTTGTGATTCAATTTCTTTATTTGGATTTCTTTCAATATTTTCACCATCTTCAATCATTGGTTCAATATCTCTTTCACTTTCTCTTTCAAAATTTTGTATCTCATCATCAATTTTTTGAGGAATATCTTTGTCTGTTTACATTAAACAAAATATTTTTCAAATTAGTTCATCAAATAAAAATTAAGCTTCACATTTTACATTAGGAAAAATTTAAATATATCAATAGATCATAATATTTACATTTACATACCTGCTTCAATTTATGCTTGAGGTTGATTTTCCTCTTCAATATTTGAGAGGGCTTCTAACTTTATTTTGCGAGATTGTCTCGTCTCTTCTCTACGTTCCTTAGGGTCTCTTTTTCGATCATATTTTCTCGCACAAGTTCTTTGATTTCCCATGATAATAGGGTATGAAGTTCAAAAAATTTCCTTCAAAAAATTAGACAATAACTCGATTACAAAAAATATCACAAAAGATTTAATTTAAAAAAATTCAGTTTAAATTTTTTGCAAAAAATACATACTCCAATCCAAAACACTTACTTTAAAAAATTCAAGAGAAAAATGTCTTATAAAAATGAAACGAAGCTCAAAAGATTTACTTCAACTCAAAACACGTACATACCTCCAAGAAATGTCCTTTGAATGTGCGTCCAAGAAAATTTCTTAAGTCCAAAACAATTTTTTGCAAAATCAGGCCGCCTCCAATAAATGTCCTCCAAGAAAATTCTTTAAACCCAAAACAATTCTTCGCAAAATCAGTCTGCTTCCAAGAAATTCTCTTAAATCCATGCTTTGAAGAAATTTTTTTAAACCCAAACCAAGATATTTGTAAAATCAGATGAAATGTGCGAAATGTGCAAAAATTATGAATGATTTCGTGGCAATTTATATTGCCGCGAAATGTGTTTTAGTAGGGGCTCCGCAAAATTTTTCGGCCGATGGAAAATTATACAAAAGTTCAGCCGAAATTTTGATTAAAAGTTCGGTCGAACTATTAAGTCGTTAGACTTAACGACCCGTCGGCGCAAAACATAGTTCAGCCGAACATTTAATCAAAGTTTGGCCGAACTAATGCGTCACCAGTTACACAAAAACCAGGCTCTGAATACGTTTCTGCAACTTTGGACTTATTAAACTCCATGAAAGGTTTTTAATTAACTATCGGAACCAAGGCAAGCATTTTCATAACTGAATATAATTTTAGGAAATATAACTTTTATGGAATTTCATAAACGTTTACTAATTTTAATTATTTTTCTAATAAAATGGGTGCAAACAAATTTTGAGGGTCATTGTGATTCAGTGAAATCAAAATTTTGCATCTCCCAAAATACATTGTAAAAAAAAATTGAAAAGATTATGGGGCATTATATTGGTCCGTCATCTCTAATGGGTAGCTTTTAGATTTTTAGTTTATAACTTATATGTTAAGAAATTTGTTGCATCGCGAAACATATCCAAAATATGCAGTTTTTTCATATTGGACCAGTTCAAAAAATTCTAGTAATTATGATATGCATCCATTGGCTTTGTAAATATGACAAAACCAAAGTAGAATATGTCTAGATTGTTGTAACACATTTTGTTTTCTCAAAAACACAAATTTTCAATGAATACAACATTGCGTCATAACATGACTTCTTATGAATCCTTTGATTGTTAAGAAAAACACACTCAAATAAACGCTAAGTTGACATATCAAATTTGCATAAAAAAAATTCAAAAAATAAGTAATATAAAGCTAACAAAATTTCTGACAAATTTTATTTTTATCGCAAAATGAAATTCTAAACAGAAAAATTGTTTTAGTTTGTAGAACGTTGAAGAACTAAAAAAAATGAAATTTTTTTCTCAAAAAAGGGAAAAAAGTGTAACCCAGCTTCACATTTTCACCTAGCACCACAAACCATAATACAAGATAGAACAAACCTCCAATAAAGAAAACCCTCAATAGGAGGTGCTGCTACTATATCAAAATGTCAGAAGACTTCTATAGCGCAAACATGGATGCACCGCTACAACAAATGAATACACAAAATATCTATTGTTGTTATATGCCTAAAAAGATGCAAAAAATACAAATCTAGGCTCTATACAACCTCCAATGAAGAACCCGAAAAGGGTTTCCTGAAATACACCAATGTACAATATGGGAACCCAAGCCTTAGGGTTGTAGATTCATTGCAACAAATAACTAGAAATATGGGGCTGATCTGATATGAAAAATAATGCAGCCTCTCCCAATATATCCTCTAGATGAAAAGCTAATCCCTTCACTAGGGAACCTCCCCCCCAAATGGTGCATTGAAACCACCCTGCAACTCCTCCCTAAAAATAACACAGTCCAAGATGAAAACTACGCTATAGGGAAAAATGAATAAGTGGCCTGATACCAAATGCTACAATAAGGCTCAAGGGCCTTCCTCACCAGCGTCCCAATGCAAGGAAACCTTCCTCCACTTAAAAATAGATCAGAAATCACCCGGATCTAGTCTCCATTGTTGTAACCTGCAGCTCAACACATCTCTCAACAGAAACTGCGTTGTACCACAAGACTAGAGATTTGGCCTGATGCCTAATTTTGAAATGGTAGTTCAATGGTCTTCTTATGAGGCCTCTCATGAATAGAGGTGGGATTCTCAATCAATAACACCCTGTGCTTAACAACACTGCAATCTTAGCTAAACAATTGAAGAAAGCTATATGTCTAAACATACCATATATTAAAAAATATCAAATACATCAACATAATGAAATGTGGCTTCCATCCTCTTCCTTATATAAGTGATGAGTTTCCTAAGCGTAATCCCCATTCATTTATGACACTACTTCCATGAAAAGAGTCTCCATCTAAAACTCTGATGTCACATAATGAATACCACTCCTCCATGAGAGCATTGTTGATTTGGTCAAGGTTGACCCAATCTATGTGTTCCAACCCTTTTTCACACCTAAGGGTGCTCAATTAAGTTTCCAAGATGTCCTCCTTTGTTGTGTAAGAAACTCCAAAAATAGAAGAAAAGAGATGTCAATGCCTTAGAAATAAGCCACTTCGAGGGGGAAACCTCCAATACATTACATAAATGAAAAATTCTTGGATGATAAAATTTACAAAACCTCCTTTCTATATATAGGAGTCCATGTGGCCATAATGTAATCCTAGTGGGCCACAATGTAATCCTAGCTGACCTAACAATAATAATTTAGGGGCAAAATAATAACAAAATGGGGGTTACAAGGGTACAATAATAACAATAAGGGGGTTACACTAATAAAAATAAGGGACTATACTAGTAATATAGGGACCTAACATGCCCCTCTCCTTCAAAAAAAAGTTGTCCTCAATTCTTGAGTAGCTCTGGGTGCTTCTGTATAAAATTATCATCCTCCCATGTGGAATATTTAGTGGGTAAGTTCTTCCACTTGATGAGATACTCTGAAATTGATCGATTCTGTAGCTTTCGAGTTCTTGTTTCTGTGACTGCTTCAGGTTCCAATATGGTTTTTTCTTCCTCATCAAGTTTTGGAAATATTGTTTGAACTGGAATATTTTCACCTATAACCTTCTTTAAGCATGAAACATGGAAAACTAGATGCACTCGCGAAGAAGCAGGAAGCTCCAATTTGTATGCCAAAGTACCAATCTTTTGCAACACCTTGTAAGGACCATAGTAATTTGGCGATAATTTATTATCCTTCTTAGCTTTCTTGAGGGACATTTGTTTGTATGGTTTTAGCCGTAAAAATACCCAATCTCCTACAACAAAACTTCTCTCGCTGCGATGTTGATCTGCCTGTTGTTTCATTTGATTTTGTGCCAAATTCAGGTTATCATTTAAGATTTGGAGAAAATCTTGCTGATGCTCGATGTGATCTTCCACCGCTTGAACCTTCGAATTTTCCATTAAATATGATGTGATGGATGGTGGATGATATCCATAAAGTGCCATAAATGGGGTCATTTTTGCTACAGTATGGAAGGAAGTGTTATACCACCATTCAGTGAGAGGTAACCACTTGACCCATTGTGTTTGTTTATCAGATACAAAACAACGAAGATATCATTCCAAACATTTATTTACTATCTTAGTTTGACCATTAGATTGAGGATGATAAGATGAGCTATGAGCTAATTGAGTACCCAAACAACCAAATAGCTTCATCCAAAAATTTCTAGTAAAAATGGGATCTCTTTCGCTCACAATAACCCTTGGGCTTCCATGTAGCTTTTGAATTCTATCCATAAATGTAGTAGCAATTGTACTTTCTTTAAATGGATGAGATAATGCGCAAAAGTGTGCATACTTGGTAAGTCTATCAACTACCACCATGATGACACTCTTTCCTTCGGACTTAGGTAAACCTGTGATAAAATCCATTGAAATCTCCTCCCAACGTTGACTTGGAATGGATAAAGGTTGTAGAAGTCACGGGGTCTTAATTGTCTCAACTTTATTCTGCTGGAAAACCAAACATTCCGCCACAAACTTTTGAATATCAGATTTAAGGCCATCCCAAAAAAATTCTTTCTTCACCCTGTGGTAAGTTTTTAAAAATTTTGAGTGTCCTCCTAAAGGAGAAGTGTGCAATTCCAAAAGAATCTTTGTTTTAGTTGGGAATTATTACAAAGATATAAGCGATCTTTGTACCATAAGGAATCATTTTTCCAACTAAATGTATCAGATGTACTAGGATCTTGCTGCAACTTTTGAATGAGTGTCCATATATCTTTGTCCTTCTTCCATTCATCTCTTGCTTCGGTTATCCAATCTGGTTGGATAATAGAATTCGCACAAAGCAATGCTTCCACCTCTTCATTCTTTCTTGAGAGTGCATCTGCAACAACATTAAGCTTTCCTTTTTTGTAGATTATTTCAAAGTCATAACCCAACATCTTTGTGACCCATTTTTGCTGCTCTTATGAAGATATTCTTTGTTCCAAAAAGTGTTTAAGACTATCATGATCATTTTTTACCTTGAAGTGTCTTCCCATTAGGTAAGTTCTCCATTTCTTTAGTGCATGCAGGATTGCTAACATTTCCTTATCATAAATAGGTTTCTATAAATACTTTCCTTTGATTGGAAAACTTTCAAAAGCAATGGGTCTTCCTTCCTGCATTAAAATAGCACCAATTTCATTTCCTGAGGCATCACATTCCATAATAAAGGTTTTTGTAAAGTCCGGCGTAGCTAAGACTGGTGCTAGGCACATTGCCTCTTTAAGATGTTCAAAGGCCTTAGTTGCTTCAGGAGTCCATGAAAATGCATCTTTCTTCAATAATGTTGTTAGAGGTGCTGCTATTCTCCCATAATTCTTAACTAACTTGTGATAATACCCTGTTAACCCGAGAAATCCTCGCAACTTCTTTATGGTTGTGGGGACTTTCCATTCTTTAATGGCTTTAATTTTGTTAGGGTCTACTTTAACACCCTTGTGCGATACAATATGACCCAGATATTCCACCTCTTGTACTCCAAAGAAACATTTGGATGTTTTTGAATATAATTGTTTCTCCTGCAATAGTTTAAGCACCCTGTCAACATGTTCAACATGATCCTTCCAAGACCTGCTATAGATTAGTATATCATCAAAAAATACTAGCACAAATTTTCTAAGGAAGGGTTTGAAAATGGAATTTATCAACCCTTGAAATGTAGAAGGTGCATTGGTAAGGCCAAAAGGCATGACCAAAAATTCATAATGACCCTCATGAGTTCGAAATGATGTTTTTGGAATATCTTCAGTCTTCATTCTAATTTGATGATATCCTGAATGAAGATCCAACTTGGTAAAATAAATTGCTCCATGTAATTCATCCAATAATTCATCAATCACAGGAATGGGAAATTTATCTCTAATGGTGAGCTTATTGAGCTCCCTATAATCCGGACACATTCGCCATGATCCATCCTTCTTGTGTACCAATACTACAGGAGCAGAGAAAGAACTTTGACTGGGTTGAATTATACCCGCCTCTAACATTTCTGCAATCATACGTTCAATTTCGCTTTTTTGGACGTAAGGATATCTATAAGGCCTGATGTTTGGAGGAACACTTCCTGGAATCAAATGAATAGCATGATCATGATCACGAATAGGTGGGAGTCCTTTGGGAGTTTCAAACACCTTGGAATGATTGTGCAAGACTTGTTGGAGATCTGCAGAAATAGATGATTTTGATGTTGGAACTTCTAGTGAGCATAATTGTGCAATTACGCCTCGTTGTTCTTTCTTTAGAAGCTTTGTCATGACATTAGAGCTTATTATCCTTCCTAGCTTCCCTTCAATACCCCGTAATTCGACTTCCTTTCCTTATGAAAAAAATTTCAAGAAAAGTTCTTGAAAATTAAAAGCTACCATCCCCAAAGATTGTAACCATTGTACTCCTAGTACAACATCAGCACCTCCCATAGGAATGGAAAGCATTGGACTAGTCAATACATATTCCCCCATGGTTAGCTTGATATTATGGCATTTTCTCGAGCAATTTATAGTTCCTCCATTTGCAATCATCACTTGACATTCTGGTGCTGGGTATAGGAAACAATTTAATTCCTTGGCTACCTTACAATGAATAAAATTATGGGTGCTACCTGAATCAATCAACACTATTACCTTTTTCTTCTTGATTTGTCCTTCTATCTTGAGAGTTTGAGGAGTGGTAATTCCTGCTAGTGCATTACACGATATGGTCGGATTCATTTCTTCCTCTTCTAGGGTTGGTTCCTGGTGTATATCCTCTTCTTGTTCATTTTCTTCTTCATCTTCACAATCTATGTAAAATAATTTCTTCTCAGCACACTTATGACCTTTAGTATATTTGCTATCACAACTATAGCAAAGCCCTTTTTCTCTCTTTTCTTCCAATTGTTGTGGTGTCAACCTTGTAGGTTGTGGAAATCTAGGCGTAGCAACACTTCCTTCTTTATAGAATTGAGTGGTAGGCTTCCTTGTCACCATTATTTTACATTCAAATTTTCTTGCCAACCTGAATGCCTTCTCCAATGAATCCAGTTCCAAAACGTGAACTGCATGTTGGATGTTATCCTTTAGAGTGTCTATGAAGAGATCGATCCTGTGTTCCTTTTGAATATCAGTTAACCTTATATTCAATTTTTGGAACTCCTCCATGTGCTGCCCCACTAAACCGTTTTGTTTGAGATTTACCAATTGGCTAAAGAAGGTGTTGCTCTTTGTATCCTCATAATGTGCTATCATTTCTTCCGTAAAAATTGACCAAGTGACAATTCTTTTGCGGGAGCAAATCCATCGATACCATAAAAATGTATTTTGTTCTAAATGTAAAGTTGCAATGCGTACCTTTTGTGTGTTTTGCATGTTATGCAGATCAAAATATTGCTCCATTTGTAGTATCCATGTTACAGGATCCTTCCCATCAAACTTCCTCATATCCATTTTTGGAATATGGTGGTTCTTCCCACCAACATTAGAGTTTATGAAATCACGATTAGCATTTATTGTTTTCTCATCATGAGGTTCTTCTGCTATCTTTTCACCATTAGGAAACATTTATTGTATCAACTTTGTCAAACCTTCGATGTCTGCTTTTAGATAATTCTTCATGTTTTCCATGTTGTCTTTCATGTCATCCATCTTAGCTTCCATGCCATCCATCTTAGCTTCCATGCCTTTCTTCAAACCGTCCATCTTTGCTTCCACTCCTTTCTTAAAAACTTCCATTTCATTTTTTGTTGCTCTTTGAGAGAGTGAAATTTGTTGCACTTGCTCTTCTAATTTTGATAGATCATGTTGCAATTCTTCATCTTCATGAGTCATAGTAGAGCCTTCTGAAGGCTTAATGGTTGTTGAATTTTAAAGGGGCATCTTTTAGAACCCAATACTGATATCTATTCTACAATATGCCCTTGGAATCAATTCAAATTGATTCTTCAAACAAGACTTATGCAATTCGGAAAAAAATACACACCTTTTTCTTGCTTTTGAGGAGCTTGATATTGAAATTGGATTATCTCTGTGATTTCAGCACTTCAATATCTGAATTTTGGTACCGATGTAGCCCTCTGAATTATATTTTGAATGCCATAGGTCTGACCTGATTTGGATTCTCCAAGACAAAGATGTGTCCAATCTCCCACAGTGACCTAATTATGGAATTTTTCAATAGAGTGAACTTGTATGACTTGCCACGTGTCAGTGTTTTGTCCTTTGTCTCTAAAATTGATAGCCAAGAAACTACAGTCCATGTACTTGTGACAAATTTTTACGACACTCTAATCCGATGACTAGAGAGAGAGTTATTGAACTTTTCCCACGATCACCTCTTTGAGATGAAATTCAGGAGCCTGAAAAAGCACTACCTTCCATAGATCATATCTCCAAAAATATTGCAAACAAAGCTCTAAAATGTTTTGACAAATTTCCTCAGGGTTTCAGCTTTGCACCATACAAATTTCAGATTCTGAAACTTCGTAGAAAAAAATTATAGCGCAAATTCCACGATGACCTGTTTAGGAGCCTGAAAAAAGACCTAACTTCCACAGAAGATATCTCTGAAAATATTGCGAACCAAGCTCTGAAATTTTTCGACAAACTTCCTCAGGATTTCAGCTTCAAACCCTAAAAATTTCAGCTTCTGAATCTTCATAGAAAAAATTTATAGCGACAATGCCACGATGGCCTGTTTGGAATAGCGAAACCCTAAAATCCAAAGCTCCGATACCAAATGTTGTGTAACCAGCTCCAAAAAGAGAAGAAAAGAGATATCAACGCCTTAGAAATAAGCCACTTCGAGGGATAAAACCTCCAATACATTACATGAATGAAAAATTCTTGGATGATACAATTTACAAAACCTCCTTTCTATATATAGTAGTCCATGGAGCCATAATGTAATCCTAGTGGGCCACAATGTAATCCTAGCCGACCTAACAATAATAATTTAAGGGCACAATAATAACAAAATGGGGGTTACAAGGGTGCAATAATAAAAATAAGGGGGTTACACTAATAAAAATAAGGGACTATACTAGTAATATAGGGACCTAACATTCTTTCACATTGGCATTGATTTTATTCATATTAAGGAGATTTATGGATCTCCACATCCTCTTATTCATCAAACAAGAAATAAAAAACAAAAATTAATATTCCAACTAGCTCATGGCTAATTGGGAATATTACAGTTTGGCCCTACTGAATGTTGCTTGTCCTCAAGCAACTATAAAGGTGAGTGCTGCAACTCTTCTCCTCCACCATTGGTGACACCTCCATGTGATAAGCTTCCCTCATAAGCCAAATGTCTCCCAATCCATCCATACAATATATGCTCCTCCGAAGTTCTCATGAGATGTAAATGACTCATCCCAAAAGGAATCAATAGATCCAATGAAACAATCATGGTTTGCCCAATGTTCTCCCTAAAACATGCATCATAATGAACATGGAGAATCTCTCTCCCAAAGGGCACATCCAATCCTCCCATCCTCCCTCCAATCATTCCCAAAAAAATAATTAGAACATCATCTATATATGGTATCAAAACCAAGTACATATGAACAGAAATATGCAAAAATGGACGTGGGTCATAGTCCCACATGTGGAACCAATGCATTATGTATCTTGACTGCATCAGATAATGATATGGTAAGTGCTTTCCCAACACTTTCTTGTTTCCATAGTTCTCTCATAAGTTTTGAAAAATTGAGAAATGTTTGGTGCCTTTGAAGTGCACCCAAAATGGTAAATCATCTCCCTATACCTTCCTAGGGAGTGGCCATGCTCAACAATTTTTATGGCCCAAAGTTGGCCATGAATTTTATATGGAAGAATGATCCTTCTTGGAGCAATGGCCTGCACATACACGCTGAAGGAATGCAAATAATATTCAAGTAAATGAGTATGCATACAAACATGATCCTTACCATAAACTCTACTCATACAAATGGAGTGGTCCATAGATAGATCCCCTCTCATTCCAAAAGAGGAATTAATAACTCCCCCATAGAGTCATGTATCTCCTCCATCTCCACATGGTCCATGCATCTCCTCAAATTCTGATATCTCTCCTGTTCAAAGTCTTCCCAAGTGTAATCCTCCATGATGGCATGGTATGCTCTCATAGAATAAGTATGGCTGAAGAGAAAATCTTCATGGGCTCTTTGTAGTAACTTCTCCTTGAGCTTGGAATATCTAGACAAGAAGATCCTACCATGATAATAGATGACCTCATGTTTGACTGAATATCCCTCCTCTTGAACTTGGTCATGAAGTATCATGCATGTAAAAAGAGCATTGGAATAATCCACCAACAGTTGGGATTTCCAATATGGATGTACTCTCCAAAGTGACAATGTTGATGATCTATCACATAAACATCTATCATATGGTTGTCCTCCTCTTTTACATATCCCATGCAAAATTCACATGTTGGAAGGTTGTTATCCTCCCCATGTTTCTCCTTTCTCAATGCAGAATCTGAAATGAGAGTGGTTAATGGTGATGTTGGGAGAATGTCTCCCTCCTCCTTGAGTATACCCAAGACTCTCAATCATGTACCATGACCTCCCAATGCCCCCACTCCTCCAAGATCTATGTGTGGTGCATCATATTCTAAGACATCTCTCAACAACTCAATATCATATGGCCTCCCTAGTGGTTTGCCATAAAATAGTGATGTATCATGGGTCAAACTCATATGCATAATAGATGGGAATACCATGTCCTTGCTTCCACTGCACAAATCCAACTCTATTTTTGTGTGTGGAAGTTTCTTGATATTTGGGTACCACTCTCAATGATGCAAGATTCCCTATAATTGGCACAATTTCTCCATCCTCACCTCCTAGTGGTGGTGGATCATCTCCTGCTATTCCAACGCTCTGACCATGTGCTGGTTCTTATTCTTCTTCCTCATCATCTAAGAAGACCTCTATATAGTGTGTCTTTCCTGCTGCACATCTATGTCTGGGTGCCCATGGTTCTTTTCATGTGAAGCAAAGCTTCCTTCTCCTCAAGTCTCTTCGGAAATCATCACTAAGAGGTACTTTACTTTGGCTCTCTTGTGAGAAAGGAGCCTTCTCTTATTTTCCCTTTGATGGAAAAGAGGGCTTTTGTTGAAATGTTCCCTTTGCTTTTGGTAAGGCATCTTGTAGATCTCTAGCCCTTTTAATGGAACCTTGAAGGGTAGTGGGTTTGGTATACTTAACCAACCCATGAAGAGGTTTTGCTAACCCATCAATAAACATATATACCCTTCTTACTGCAGATAAATCAGGAACCATAACATAAAATTTTAGAAATTCAGAAATGTAAGTTTTTGTGTTACCTAATTGTTTGAGATTTGCTAGCACCATGAATGGTGCCTCTGGATCTCTTTGATCAAACCTCTCCACCAACCTCCTTGTGAACTCTGAATATGCAGTCACATTGGCATGACCCAATGTAGACAATCCATGCAACCACCAATCATGTGCTTCACCCTAATGGTGTAGCACTGCTATATTAATGGCCTCCATCTATGGTACTTTGTTCAACTGGAAGTAGATGTCAAGCTTGTCTACCCATGATTTTGCAGTGCATTTTGATGACCCATAAAAGTTGGGTAAGAAGAATCTTCCCATAGTTCGATGTAGATCATGATTCTAAATGAATCCTCCACCTCTATTGTGATGCCTAGGTCTCCTATTGTACTTTATTTGACAGAATTCTTGAAAAATCAAGTGATCTTTAAATCTCTGAGATTGAGACTCATACTCCATGAAATAGTCTTAAATAGTTTCTTGTTCTTGAAACCCTTCATTTCCCACTGCTAAGAATGTAGGCATTGTAGAGCATTGGGAAACTTGTTGTTGCTTCACTAGTTGATCACTCTAGCGATGAGAAATGCCGGAGCATTCACCATGCAAAAATCGTTTAGGTGATTTCCTGTATCTATCCATCATCATCTCCTTTATTTCTCTAGCAATGTCTTGCATAGTTCTAAGAAGTAGCTTTGGATACTCCTTCTCTTCATCTTCTCCTGATATGGGGGTTTTACCCTTGTCTTTTTTATCATCTGTATAGTCAAACTTCTAGTTTCTTCTTTTGAGATACCTATTCTCTCTATCTGTGAGAGGATCTCCTTCTTCTGATGAAATATTGGCTTCCAATATGTATAGGTTGAGCCACGATTATGCTCTGAAATCACTGTAATATTCCCAAATGGGAAAAGTAGGAACATAGTGAAAAATGTTGGAAAAGAAGTGTAAAACGTCATATAAAAACATGAGGCCAATATGGAGACCTTCCATTCATCATAACAACAGCATATATATAAAATAATGGGCGAAAAACCATAATACAATATAGAAGAAACCTCCAATAAAGAAAACCCTCAATAAGAGGTGCTGCTACTATATCAAAATGTTGGAAGACTGCTACAGCATATTAATTGATGAACTATTATGGAAAATGAATAAAAAAATATGTATGGTTTTTATATGCCTCAAAAGATGCAAAAAATACAAATCTAGGCTCTATACAACCTCCAATGAAGAAATCAAAAAGGGTTTTCAGAAATACACCAATGTACATGATGGGAACCTGTTGTGGCCAGAAACAACCCCCCTTCTTATTTAATATTAGTAATAATAGTAAATAAGTGGGGACCCTTAGTCAAAAAATCCAAAAAACTAATTAGTATTTATTTCCTTTCTCAAATAAAACTTACTATCATAACTTAGGGAAATTCATTTGAAAATCTTTAAAATAAACCTAAGGTTATGATAGATCAAAACATAATCTTTCTTTGAAGAAAAATACCGCATCCATCGCAAAAAGTGGATATCCTTTGTAAAATCAGAATATTTTAAAATTGCGATTCCGCGATATTGCGATAGCGCGATCCCAAAGAACTATACATTAAAGTATTGATCGCAAACCGCATATCGCATAAAATTTATTTAATAAGTTATATTTTGTGAAATTGCGATTTCACGATTTTGCGATATTGCGATTTCGCGATGATATTAGACTACGATTTGTGGATGTTGCGATTTGCGATGATTGCGATCCGCGATATTGCAATTTTGCGATATTGCTCAGCAAATCGCAGATTCTTCTAGCTTGTTGTCCAAAGTAAATCTTTTCATAAATAAATATCCGTTATGCGCTTTGATGTCAAAATTAATGAATGGATTGTTAATCATTGATGGAAAGGATTTTGTTTTGATTGAAAGGTTGTTTCACATTTAAAATAATATTTTTCATCCGCCTTCAGCATTTAAAACTATCCCATCACCTTTCTCATATCATTACTCTCACTTAATTCGTAACACCGCAGGAGCGAAGGAGCAGAATAATATACAAAGCATTCACAGAGCATTATGGGTAAGAAAGAGAAAGTTCTGAGTGCTGAAAACAAAGAGATGGCTTCCTTATACGCAGACACTGCTTGCAACAAGGACGTCGGTATCACCACTTAGGAAGGGATGCATAATTTGCTCGAAGAAGAAAATCCCAGGGTAATGGAAGTCGCGGCTACTGCAGGATCAAGTAATTCCTCTGAAGCGTCACTTACAGAATTGGCTTGTTCATTTCTGCACAGAATAGCAGCAAGACCGAGAATTCTTCTGTATACAGATATGGTAAAATGGGTGCTAGATAACACTGATATTTCAGACAAGCAATTTAGAACTCCAGGACAAGAACTCATCGGGTCATTCACTAGAGAAGATTTGAGGCTTATGTATCACTTACCGGAACCTCAGGCGACTTACAACAAAAAATTTATGGAGAAATTCACTAGAGAAAATGCAAATTTGGTGGAATGCACCAAGGAATGGACCAAAAGAGAGGAACCATTGAAGAAAAACAAACACGATATGTACAGTACTGGTTCACTCACCTCTCCATATTGTTTCGATGCTGCTATGTTATGCAGGCTTTTTGGAAAGCCTGACATAAATATGGTCTTGCCTGAATGGCTCCCTTTGTTGAATGCTGCTGTTAACGCCACAATTGTAGACTAGGCCAAAATCTTGTCTGATAATTTAGCCACTGCTATTTTCAATTACCGGTCCAAACAGACTGTTTCTCAGAGGATTTATCCTCCTTTTTATCTATCTGCCTATGTTATGGATTCAATTTGTTTTGTTTCTAAATTCCCTTTGATGGGTTGGCAATGGAAAATTCATGATCCCTTGACTATTCATGTCTATCACAAAGAGTTGTGGGAATCAAATTTTGTTCCTCATTTTTACAAAATTTGCCACGACATAATGCTGCCTCTGTACAGAATATTGTATAATAAGGATGCTCCAAGGTTATCCCCGGAAGCAGAAGTCGACATTCTCCCTGTCGCAAGATGGTTTGGAGAAGAGTTGTTTACTTATGTGACGAATTTTGGAAGCTCTGCTTCCCCCCATGTTTTACCCCTGTATGTTCCAGATAAACTTGTAGCTCGGAAGATTGCTTATCAAACCTGTGGTGAAGGAGGTTTGACAAAGGAATTAAAGGAGAAGAAGAAGGGCATTTGGCCACAATTTCCCGTAGCCTGCGGAGCATTTTAATTGTTTGATGTTGGTCACGCTTTCAAAGAGGTAAGCAATATTACATGCTTACAAATGTTCAAATTTTCGAGAAGGTTATTTGATCCAATTGATGTTGTTAAAAATTTCACCACTGCAATCAAAGTAAGAGTGTTTTCTGGAGAAGAAGATCCTTTTGATGATATATTTCAAACAAAATGTTCATTTAAAGAAGTTTTGCATTTAGCTCAAACATAGTTATCTCCGGAAGATTTTCAGGAATTTAAAGTTTACAGAGAGAGAAGACTAACTACTATCCCTTTGGAAAATTTACGCTTGGAACCCACAAGGGAACCAACTCCTAGTGTCAGTCTTAGTGGCAGCTCGAATACAGAAAAGTCTAAGTTGAAGTCTGACAAAGACACTTTTGAGCGTTCTAAAAAGACTGATAATGATGAAAGCTCAGTGAAGGATACAGCTCAATCAAAAGATCTTTCACAACAACATAATTTTACCACTCCACAATTGAATCTTCCACCTCTCAATGTGCAGCAACCAACAGTCAGGACTGAATTGGACAAATAATGGGAAAATTTTAATCAATTACTTAATGTAGAAGTACAGAATATACAGGCCCCTGTACAGACAATAAAAGTTTTGAGCAAGGGAATAAGTACTAATGTCACAGAAACTGAGCATATACCTATCACTCCCTCTTCTGAAATTGTACTCAATATAGATGACATTCCTCCTCTAGATGTATTCTATAGCCTGCAGTATAAAGCAGTAGTTAGGAAACAGAGGAAAAAGAGAAAGCGATATTCAACTCACCAGCAATGTAATAACAGATGGTCTTATGAAACTTCCACTACTTGATCCAGATCCATAATCTTACCAAGTTATCTCAGATTACAGGAGCTTATGCCAACTACTTAATAAAGTATCCTGTATGTGGGCATGTTATTTAAATTAGAGCACAAGATCAGACATGCTCAAATTTATTAATTAAGAACAAGTCTCAAGTAATGAAGAAGTAACAGATAAATTTTGGAGAGTTTACAAACAAGTGATTTCAACTCATGCAAATGATGACAGAAAGTCAAGTGATAAAGAGAGACAATACAAATTATCCAAGAGAGCAATACAAAGATGGACCTAACCTGAAATAGTTTCAGAGTCTGTTTCTTTAAACAACAACTATTTCCAATTTGCAGACATATTGTTTAAATCAATAGTCCCTTTTGTCAAGAAAGTGAAAAAATCACTAATCATGTCGTAGAATTACGACATGATTATGATTTAACTAATGAAAGAGTTACTAATTATATGGCATGGCAAAAGACAGAGGAAGGAAGAAGAGCAGAAGCACCGATCATCAATGATATTCATAAAGAACTGCTCTTCAACAATTGGGATGTACAGATCAGAAAGGCAGAAAAAGCAGCAGAGGAAGCAGCTACAGCAGCAGGAAATATTACTGATTGTGTAAATGAAAATTTTCACAAAGTTAATTTGATTTCAGAAATTATTCCGGGACACCTTCCACAAGCACAACAATTGCAAACAGAATGGAGGCAAAAGGCTGATGAAAAGGCAAATTCAATTCAAGGACTGACAAGATTAAACTGGGATTCTTACTGGACATATCTAGTGAAACCACATAGTCAATACAGTGCGCTTAATTGCATCATTAATTCTGCTGAGAAGATTGCTCCTACACTTGCCGATTCTGTCTTTTCGGGGCAGTTGAAATCTGAAGTCGGCCAACCACCTCTTCTCAAAACAATGTTGGATGCTTGCAAGATCAAAGATCAAATTCATAAGTAGATAGTTCATAGTCTTTATTTTTTTAGATTTAGTTTTAGTTTTACTATATTTTTGCCTAGAAAAAGGACGGTCATTTAAACCGAATCCTAAATTTTTGTAATAAACTATTTTTAGATTTTAGTTATTAGTATTTAAACTCTTCTCATGCATTTAGAGAAGGGTCCTGAAATTTGTCAAAAACTTATCCTCAGAACATGCACTTCTGCACCCTCAGAGGAGGTTTTGATAAATGAATGGAACGAGATTTATTGATATCTGTGTCTAATATCTGTTCCTGATGTTGCATTTCTGTACTCTTGATAGATGTTGGATTAAGAAAGAGATAAATCATTATTACTTCTAGCTTATGAGTAGAACCAGTTATAAATGGTACTTTTATCTCTTAACTGTTTCTATTTCTGTGTTAAAAGTAATATTTATGTTTAGTTGTTTATATGTTAATGTTTGAATATTTGAGTTATCATTTGGCATTTTTGTACGGTGATAATTATTTATTTGTGCTTGATATATGAATAGCTTAATATGCGATATGTTTTCCACAACTGTTTCATCTAACTTTTTATGTGAAATAGTTTGTCTTTATTGAATTCTCTTATCATAATAATTTAATGATCTTTATTATCAATTGTTATCTGAAATCCTTTTAGATCGCATATATTGAAAGATTACATCCCAGGTTAGTTTAGAATTAGATATTTCTTAGAATACAGTTTGCATATGAATAGATTAGAAATAGATTAAAAACATTTTAATTAGGAATTTTAGAAAAGAAATATCAAATCTCAAACACACACACACATATTGGGAAACTGCTCCCATTATCCCCAGTCGGACCCACTACACCAAACGGAAAAGGAGCTGCTAACCAAGGTCCGGACTGGGTAGGTATCCCCCTTGTTTTAGACCCGATTTTCGGGTGTTCAACATATTTGGCGCTAGAAGGAGTGCCTCAAACTATGAATGGAAAGTGAATCTAAATATAAATACCATTCTGAGAGTAAATCACCCTCAGCATCTTCCCTGACATCTCCATCATACTCAGAAATTTTAAATCTAGAACCAGAAGTCGAAAGAAGAACAGACACTGCCACAAACCCTGACTTTTCAGAAGAATTTGCTACTGAACCTCCTGAAGTCGAATCTTTGATTCATAAAATTCAGCGATTTTCAATATCACCTCAAAGGTCTGATAAATCTCAAGGCAGTGTGACTTCACAATATAATCCTGCTCATCCTCTCATTAGATTATAGAGTGAAAAGCTTGGCATTCAGCCAACTTAGTTACCTCTACCTACAAGAAAAAGAGCTAGGAAATCATCCAAAGGGTCTGATAGCGAGACTCTTTCATCATCATCATCCATCTCAAACACTTTATTGTGAAGTCAACCACCCACTCCTCCACTCCAGCCTATTGTCCATTAGTCCACTCAATCTTCCACATCTCCTTCTCAAATCATAATATCTTCATCTTCACAGTCACAAATATTACCATCTGCACTTTCATCTATTAGTAGTTCAGTGATGGCTCAAATGCCATGGAATAATCCAGGTGCAGTCTTAATGCTTGCACCCTTGAGTCAAATACCAACCCATCGTGAAAAATGGCTGCCTAAGTTTAATCTTGAAGCAGGCATGCTAGCAGAAGAACATATCAACAAATTTATGTTATCCATAAATATCAACGGAGTTGTTAATGAAGATGCTGTTGTCCGAATTTCTCATGGTATTTCTCATGGTATTTCTCATGGTATTTCTCGTTACCATCTGGATCTATTACTACTTGGGATATTTTTCAAGATTAATTTTTAATTAAATTTGGTGATGACAGGTCTACAGCAACATTGATCAATGATTTGTCTAATCTTAGGGCTGATTCAAAAGAACTTGTCAAGGATTTCAATTCTCGTTTCAATAAATTGTTAAACAAAATTCCTATTGCTTCCAAGCCTAGCGAAGAAGTGCGAAGTGAATGGTACATTTATGCTTTGCCATCAAACATAGAAATCTTTGTGGATAGGGCTAATAAAACAACTTTAGTAGACAACATGAAGGAAGCAATAACAGTAGAGAAACGAATCATTTCTTTAGAAAAGAAAAATGCAATAGAAGAACGGAAATCGAATAAGGTCACTTTTAAGGAAGATCCCAAGAAAAAACAACTAAAAGATCCATTTGATTTAGAAGGATTGCAAAAAGTTTTGAAAACCATGTTCAATGAAATGGTTGATATCAAGAAACAAGTAGCAGAAACCTCTTCTAAAAAGTCTTTCAAGCCTTTTAGAAGAAATCCTTCAACTGATCAAAAGCCACCAAATGCTATTACAAATGCTGAATCAGAAGAAGAAGAAGAAGAGACTGTTACTGAAGAAACTACTGATGAAGAAGAGGTGGTAGAAGTACAAGGCATGCGGGATTTCATCCTCCCAGATGAGGAAGACCAAGAAGCATCCCCGGTTAGCACTAGAAGTAGAAATCAACTTGATCCTCCTCAAAATACTCCTAAACCAAAGAGCGCAAGCTCATTGGCTAAGGATAAAGTTGCACCCAAGAAAACGACATCCAAAGCAATTCAAACTAGCCCAGTCCAAACAAATTCATCAATTCCATCAAGAACATTGATTGTTTCAGATGAAATGGAATATAAAATTATAAAAGATATGAAGAAGACTAGGGCTAACATCACTTTTTATGAATTGAGCAAGTTAAAACACCAACAAAAGGTGCTTTTGAAAGAATTACATGTTGTACTAGAAAAACCTTTGCCCGACCCTGTAGTTTCTCAAGCTTCGAATGACATGGGAAGACCTCCAACTAATTCAATCAGTAAAGTTGATCTTGAAAATATCGCTTTAATTGGAGGAAGGTCCAGATCTCATACTCCTCCATTTCTTCTTACTTATGAAGTTTTTAATAAAAATTTGCATAACTGTTTAGTGGATTCTGGAGCTTCATCTAATATTCTACCAAAATCAATATGTGCAAAATTGAACGTTCAACCACAAAAATCTGCTGTGCGCATAGTGCAGTTAGATCGATCGCAAGTTGAAGTGATTGGCGAATTAAACCAGGTTACCATAAGGCTGTCATCAAATCCAAAGGTATGTCAAGTTATTGATATTTTAGTTGCAGATATTCCAGAATTTTATGGCTTAATTCTTAGCAGATATTGGTCAGAAAAACTTCATGGATACTTTGCAACCGATTGGTCACACATGCGGCTTCCTTACAATGGTAAACCAAATCAGATAAAGGTTGAACGAAAAAAGCATCAGAAATACATAGTAACAGAATTGGAAGGAGAGAATGAACCAGTTGCATACATCAGTAATATCATTGGAAATTATTCAGTTGATTCTTTCTTAGGAAAATTCAATGCTCATACTTCACCTTATTTAGAACATTTTGTTTTATCTCAAATAGAAAAATTTTCAGAAACAAAGAGTTCTAAATGTATTAATTTTGTAGATACTCCTGTAAATAAATATTTATTTTGGAAATTATTTTTTGATGGTTCTAAGTCTAATGAAGGAGCAGGAGCAGGATGCGTGTTGGTTAGTCCAGAGGGAAACAAAATTATGCTAACCTGCAGACTTGAGTTTGAATGCACTAATAACACCGCAGAATATGAGGCTTTAATCCAAGGGTTATATAAAGCAATTGGATTGGATATCAAATATCTGCAAGTTTTCGGAGATTCAGAAATTGTAATTAAACAGGTACGCAATACTATACATTGTTTATCAGGTCATTTAAAGCATTATCAATCTTTAGTTCAAGATCTGACTGAACATTTTATAGCATTTAATATTTCACCAATTCCTAGAATCCAGAATGCTAGTGTAGACCTCTTAGCCAATGTAGCCTCTAAGCTTATTCCTGCAGAAGACTTTAGTCCTGATCGATTTTCAATTGAATTAATCTTTAGACCTTCGATTCCTGATAACGTTACCAATTGGAGAATTTTCAACGATGATCCTGATATTGTAAGCTTCCTCACATCTGAAGGATCTTATACTAATCAGATAATCGACGAAGACCAGCATGACAAACAATTACAACATGATAGCACTAATAATGTTATTCCAAAGTCAATTGTCAAGTTAGAAGACCTTTATGATTTGAAAGACCGATTTAAAAGATCTACCAATTCAAAATTACAAAGTTCAACTTTGAATTATGAATTAGTAAATCTAGGAACTGATACCAAACCACAGAATATAAACCCAGGCCTCGGTCTAACTCCTGAAGAAAAATCAGCATATGTTCATCCTTTGAAACAATATAAAAGTGTCTTTTCTTGGAACTACGATGAACTCAAAACTTATGACACTTCTATCATCCAACATACTATCCCAATGATAAATGATGAGAAACATGTACAACAAAAGCTGAGAAAAATCCATCCTAATCTAGAAAATCAAATCAAATCTGAACTCAATAAGTTATTGAAAGCCAAAATTATTTTTCCTGTTCGACATTCTAAATGGGTTTCCAACATGGTTCCTGTTAGAAAGAAAAACGGAGATATTAGAATTTGCATTGACTTTCGAAATCTTAATAAAGCCTGCCAAAAAGATAATTTTCCTTTGCCTCCTATGGAGCAAATATTACAGGCAGTTGCAGGATCAGAATTAATGTCTTTCTTAGATGGTTTCTCTGGCTACAACCAAGTGTTAGTTCATCCAGATGATCACTTGAAAACTACATTCAGAACCAAATAGGGCACTTATGCATATCAAAATATGCCTTTTGGTCTGATCAACGCCGGTGCTACATTTCAAAGAGCCATGGACATCGCTTTCAAGGGATTAGTTAACAAATCAGTGGTAATTTATTTGGATGATATAACTATATATTCCAAAAAACGAAGCAATCATCTTAGAGATTTGAAGCAGATCTTCCAACGTTGTCAAAGGTATGGAATTTCACTTAACCCAAAAAAATATTTTTTTGCATTAAGTGAAGGAAAACTTCTTGGATTCATAGTGTCAAAATCTGGAATTCATATTGATCCTGATAGAATCAAGGAGATTTCTGAAATATCTTTACCTCACAACAAGAAAGCTATGCAATCTTTCCTTGGCCAAATTAATTTTGTAAAGAGATTTGTACCAGATTTTTCAAGAATTGTATCTCCTTTACAAGCAATGATTAAAAAGAATTCAAACTTCAAGTGGGGCCAAGATGAATATGAGGCATTCAATCTAATCAAACAAGCAATCATTAATGCTCCATCTTTAGCAACTACAAATTTTTCCGATCCTTTTATTTTGTACACATTTGCCTTTGATAAATCTTACGCTGCGATTCTCACTCAAGCAAATCAAGACAAAGCAGATGCCCCAATTTCTTTCTTTATTTCAAATTTACAGGGAGCTGAGTTGAATTACTCAGATGTGGAGAAACAAGCTTACGCTGTTTTCAAAGAAATTAAGTATTTCAGACCCTTTTTACTTAAAACCCATACAAAAATCATTGTACCTTTTCCAGCAGTAAGAAATCTTTTAGTCCAAAAAGATGTGGGTGAGAAAAGAGCTAATTGGATTACTGCCTTACAAGAATATGATGTTGAGATCAAACCAACAAATATTGTAAAAGGTCAAGGCTTTTGCAAAATACTAGCTGGAGCATCACAAATTTCTCAGAAATCATCTAAAGAGATACAAACATATGAGGTAAACCTAAACGATGTTGAATCATTATATGTTGATATCATTTTTATCTGAAGAATGGATATAATCCTCCAAATCTTGATCACACCAAGAAAAGAGCTCTAATGTTGAAGTCTAAACCATATCAGCTTGTAAATGATGTTATTTTTAGAAAGAATTACGATTCAGTTCTTCTTAGATGTTTGGAGAAACCTGAAGCTAAAAAAGTCTTGCAGGAACTTCACGATGGGCCAGCAGGTGGACATTATGCTGGAGATGCTACTACACATAAAATCCTTCGTGCAGGGGCTATTACTAGCCCACTTTATTTAAAGATTCACATAGTTATGTAAGAAGATGCCAAGTTTTTCAAACTGCAGCTGGAAGACAAAAGAAACCATCATTGCCATTACAACCAGTAAACATTGAACAACCTTTCGATCAATGGGGATTGGACATAATAGGTGAGATCATTCCTCACTCTTCTAAGCGACATAGGTATATCATTACAACAACTGATTATTTTACGAAATGGGTAGAAGAAATCCCTCTCAAGAATACTAATGATGAACATATTATTGAATTCATAGATCAGTTTATAATCACCAGGTTTGGTTTACCTTCTGCTTTAATGTTTGATAATTCATCATATTTTTTTGGTAATGCTATGACTGAATTTTCACTCAAGAGAGGTTTCAAACTTAAATACTCTGCCAATTATTATCCACAGGGAAATGGATTAGCTGAATCCACAAATAAAAACTTAATCAGAATCATTAAGCGAACCATTGATCAAAATCATAAAAAATGGCATAAGTCTTTAATATATGCTCTATGGGCAGATCGAATAACACAGAAGGCTTCTATTGGCACTTCTCCCTTTAATTTAGTTTATGGGAAAGCAAAAGTTCTTCCAACTCATTTAGCAATTCCTTCTTTGGCCTTAGTTCAATATATTGATGAAGTACCAACTTCGTCCTTGCAACTAAGACAGATGGAAATAATTAAGTTAGAAGAACAACAAGAAAAAGCCAAAATAACTCATGCTCATCATCAAGCATTAGTAGAAGCTTCTTTTGATTCAAAAATGATAACCAAAAAATACTTTAAGGTTGGAGATCTTGTTTTAAAATGGGACAAAGCTCATGAGGAAAAAGGAAAACATACAAAATTTCAACGAATGTGGCTTGGTCCTTTTCAAATTTTATAAATCATAGGTCCATCTACTTTTATGTTGCAGGATTTAACAGGCAAAAGAGAGTCTTTACTTGTTAATGGACAAATTCTCAAAAATTATTTTCCATATAAGATCATTCTTCTATTTTGTATATTAGTTTTCTTTATTGTCAAAATAAAACGAGTTGTTAATGGTTACATTTGGAAGAAGATATAAATTCTCTTTTTAAATTTTGTTTTTTCATTTTTATAAATAGAATTATTTTCAGAATATTGATCATTATTATTCAAAGATACAGTTAAAAACTTTAGTCTTGAAATGATACTAGTTTCAACTTTGAAAACTTTGATGAAAGGCAACTTTTAGTGAAAATTGTTTTATATCAATTCAATGAAAGGTATCAATAACAAAACAAAATTTCTCTATAGAAAAGTTCCTTCCAAAAAACTCTACTATTGTCGTCCAGAGCTATCTTAAGGAAACAATGATATCCTCCCCACTTAGAAAATTACAATGTTCAAATAATTATCCAATAATACAATTTTTAACTTAAAGAGTAAGAGGTCTCATCACGAGCTGACTTATCATGATCATAGATATTATAGCTTGCTGACTTTGCCAATACTGCATACCATAACACGGCAATGACTCAAGATTATTGCAATCAAAAGACAAGGGGTCTCATCACGAACCAGCTTGTTCAACAAAGTTATAAATCAAGTGAATGGCATTGTCATGAGTTGGCTACCAAACCAAGACATTGTTCTTTAAGAATAAAAAAGAAAAGCAAAAGCAATAAGTGTGAATATGGATTTCTCTTTGAAAATAGTATATTTCTCTAAGTAGGATACAAGATCATTGCTTGGTAACAGGTAACCCTATTGAGGCTATAAACGCTTGCTGGCAGCAGTGGCTCTACCTATGACAAATGAGCATATTTAAAGCTGTTTTATAGAGAAGCCTTTGTTTTTATCTTTTTAAACCAAGTAATGACTGATGTAAATAAAAGGACTAGCTTGAGGAGGTAAATAATCAAAAGTTGAATATAAAAGAAATAAAATATCATTTATAGATTAAATCATAATGTACTTTGTCATTTTATAATAAAGTTTGATTTTCTGGAAAATTTTCTGTTTTGAAAAGTTTAGAAAATTCAAAAGAAAAGCAGAGATAATTGGTTCTTCCAAGTGAATCGCCAATTGTTGTGGCCAGAAACAACCCCCTTCTTATTTAATATTAGTAATAATACTAAATAAGTGGGGACCCTTAGTCAAAAAATCCAAAAAATTAATTAGTATTTATTTCCTTTCTCAAATAAAACTTACTATCATAACTTAGGGAAATTCCTTTGAAAATATTTAAAATAAACCTAAGTTTATGATACATCAAAACATAATCCTTCTTTGAAGAAAAATACCGCATCCATCGCAAAAAGTCGATATCCTTTGTAAAAGCAGAATCTTTTAAAATTGCGATTCCGCGATATTGCAATAGCGCGATCCCAAAGAACCATACATTAAAGTATTGATCGCAAACCGCATATCGCAAAAAAGTTCTTTAATAAGTTATATTGTTTGAAATTGCGATTTCACGATTTTGCGATATTTCGATTTCACGATGATATGAGACTGGGATTTGTGGATGTTGTGATTTGCGATGATTGCGATCTGCGATATTGCGATTTTGCGATATTGCACAACAAATCGCAAATCGCATTATCGCAGATTCTTCTAGCACGTTGTCCAAAGTAAATCTTTTCGTAAATAAATATCCGTTATGTGCTTTGATGTTAAAATTAATGAATGGATTGTTAATCATTGATGGAAAGGATTTTGTTTTGATTGAAAGGTTGTTTCACGTTTAAAATAATATTTTTCATTCACCTTCAACATTTAAAACTATCATGTCACCTTTCTCATATCATTACTCTCACTTAATTCGTAACACCGCAGGCGCGAAGGAGCAGAAGACTATACAAAGCATTCACAGAGCATTATGAGTAAGAAAGAGAAAGTTCTGAGTGCTGAAAACAAAGAGATGGCTTCCTTATACGCAGACACTGCTTGCAACAAGGACGTCGGTATCACCACTTGGGAGGGGATGCATAATTTGCTCAAAGAAGAAAATCCCAGGGTAATGGAAGTCACGGCTACTGCAGGATCAAGTAATTCCTCTGAAACGTCTCTTACAGAATTGGCTTGTTCATTTTTGCATAGAATAGCAGCAAGACCGAGAATTCTTCCATATACAGATATGGTAAAATGGGTGTTGGATAACACCGATATTTCAGACAAGAAATTTAGAACTCCAGGACAAGAACTCATCGGTTCATTCACTACAGAAGATTTGAGGCTTATGTATCACTTACCGGAACCTCAGGGGACTTACAACAAACAATTTATGGAGAAATTCGTCAGAGAAAATGCAAATTTGGCGGAATGCACCAAGGAATGGACCAAAAGAGAGGAACCATTGAAGAAAAACAAACATGGTATGTACATTACTGGTTCGCTCACATCTCCATATTGTTTTGCTGCTACTATGTTATGCAGGCATTTTGGAAAGCCTGACATAAATATGGTCTTGCCTAAATGGCTCCCTTTTTTGAATGCTGCTGTTAACGCTACAATTGTAGACTGGTCCAAAATCTTGTCTGATAATTTGGCCACTGCTATTTTCAGTTACCGGTCTAAACAGACTGTTTCTCAGAGGATTTATCGTCCTTTTTATCTATCTGCCTATGTTATGGATTCAATTTGTTTTGTTTCTAAATTCCCTTTGATGGGTTGGCAATGGACAATTCATGATCCCTTTCCTATTCATGTCTATCACAAAGAGTTGTGGGAATCAAAATTTGGTCCTCATTTTTACAAAATTTGCCACGGCATAATGCTGCCTCTGTACAGAATATTGTATAATAAGGATGCTCCAAGGTTATCCTCGGAATCAAAAGTCGACATTCTCCCTGTCACAAGATGGTTTGGAGAAGATTTGTTTACTTATGTGAGGGTTTTTGGAAGCTCTGCTTCCCCCCATGTTTTACCCCTGTATGTTCCAGATAAACTTGTAGCTCGGGAGATTGCTTATCAAACCTGTGGTGAAGGAGGTTTGACAAAGGAATTAAAGGAGAAGAAGAAGGGCATCTGGCCACAATTTCCCGTAGCCTGTGGAGCATTTTCATTGTTTGATGTTGGTCACGCATTCAAAGAGGTAAGCAATATTACATGCTTACAACTGTTCAAATTTTCGAGAAGGTTATTTGATCCAATTGATGTTGTGAAAAAATTCACAACTGCAATCAAAGTAAGAGTGTTTTCTGGAGAAGAAGATCCTTTTGATGGTATGTTTCAAACAAAATGTTCATTTAAAGAAGTTTTGCATTTAGCTCAAACACATTTATCCCCAGAATATTTTCAGGAATTTAAAGTTTACAGAGAGAGAAGACTAACTACTATCCCTTTGGAAAATTTATGCTTGGAACCCGCAAGGGAACCAACTCCTAGTGTTAGTCTTAGTGGCAGCCCGAATACAGAAAAGTCTAAGTCGAAGTCTGACAAAGAGACTTCTGAGCGTTCTAAAAATACTGATAATGATAAATGCTCAGTGAAGGATACAACTCAATCAAAAGATATTTCACAACAACATAATTTTACCACTCCACAGTTGAATCTTCCACCTCTCAATGTGCAGCAACCGACAGTCGAGACTGAATTGGAAAAAGAATGGGAAAATTTTAATCAATTGATTAATGTGGAAGGACAGAATATACAGACCCCTGTACAGACAACAAAATTTTTGAGCACGGGAATAAGTGGCAACGTCACAGAAACTGAGCATATACCTATCACTCCCTCTTCTGAAATTGTACTCAATATAGAGGACATTCCTCCTCTAGATGTATTCTACAGCCCGCAGTATAAAGCAGTAGTGAGGAAGCAAAGGAAAAAGAGAAATTTGGATAGCTCAATATCTACAGAGGCAGAACAATTAGGTGTCTTATGGAAGGATCCTACTACGGATCCAACTGATAATCTTACCAAGTTATCTCAGATTACAGGAGCTTATGCCTCCGCAACTATTGACAAAGCATCCGAGGTAAGGCTATTATTAAATGAAAAAGAAGATCAGATACAAGTTCTGCAACAAAAATTGCAACAAGCCCATGCTAACAGTGAAGCACAGATAAAACTTGGAGAGTTACAACAAGAGCTTCAACAGATGCAAATTGGATATCAGAAAAGTTTGACAGATAAAGAGAAACAAATACAGATTATCCAAGAGGAGCACAAAGATGACCCTAAGCTTCCAGAGTTTATTTCAGAGTCTGTTTCTTTAAACAAAAAACTACTGCAATAGCAAGACATATTATGCCATAAAATCTCGCAATACAACTCTTTTTGTCAAGAAAGTGAAAAAATCACTAATCATGTCGTAGAATTACGACATGATTATGATTTAACTAATGAAAGAGTTACTAATTATATCGCATGGAAAAAGACAGAGGAAGGAAGAAGATCAGAAGCATCGATCATCAATGATAGTCATAAAGAACTGCTCTTCAACAATTGGGATGTACAGATCAGAAAGGTAGAAAAAGAAGCAAAGAAAGTAGCTACAGCAGCAAGAAATATTACTGATTGTGTAAATGAAAATTTGCACAAAGTTAATTTGATTTCAGAAATTATTCTGGGACACCTTCCGCAAGCACAACAATTACAAACAGAATGGAGGCAAAAGGCTGATGAAAAGGCAAAGTCAATTCAAGAACTGACAAAATTAAACTGGGATTCTTACTGGACATATCTAGTAAAACCCCACAGTCAATGCAGTGCACTTAATTGCATCATTAATTCTGCTGAGAAGATTGCTCCTACACTTGCGGATTCTGTCTTTTTGGGGCAGTTGAAATCTGAAGTTGGCCAACCACCTCTTCTCAAAACAATGTTGGATGCTTGCAAGATCAAAGATCAAATTCATAAGTAGATAGTTCATAGTCTTTATTTTTTAGATTTAGTTTTAGTTTTACTGTATTTTTTCCTAGAAAAAGGACGGTCACTTAAATCGAATCCTAAATTTTTGTAATAAACCATTTTTAGATTTTATTTATTAGTATTTAAACCCTTCTCATGCATTTAGAGAAGGGTCCTAAAATTTGTCAAAAACTTATCCTCAGAACATGCACTTCTGCACCCTCAGAGGAGGTTTTGATAAATGAATGGAACGAGATTTATTGATATCTGTGTCTAATATCTGTTACTGATGTTGCATTTCTGTACTCCTGATAGATGTTGGATTAAGAAAGAGATAAATCATTATTGCTTCTAGCTCATGAGTAGAACCAGTTATAAATGGTACTTTTATCTCTCTACTGTTTTTGTTTCTGTGTTAAAAGTAATATTTATGTTTAGTTTTTTATATGTTAATGTTTGAATATTTGAGTTATCATTTGGCATTTTTGTACGCTAATAATTATTTATTTGTGCTTGATATATGAATAGCTTAATATGCGATATGTTTTCCATAACTGTTTCATCTAAGTTTTTATGTGAAATAGTTTATCTTTATTGAATTCTCTTCTCATAATAATTGAATGATTTTTATTATCAATTGTTATCTGAAATCCTTTTATATCACATATATTGAAGGATTACATCCCGGGTTAGTTTAGAGTTAGATATTTCTTAGAATACAGTTTGCATATGAATAGATTAAAAATAGACTAAAAGCATTTTTACTTAGGAATTTTAGAAAAGAAATATCAAATATCAAACACACACACACACATATTGGGAAACTGGTCCCATTATCCCCAATCGGACCCACTACACCAAACGGAAAAGGAACTGCTAACCAAGGTTCAGACCGAGTGGGTATCCCCCTTGTTGTAGACCCGATTTTCAGGGCTTCAACAGAACCCAAGCCATAGGGTTGTAGATTCACTGCAACGAATAATTGGAAATATGGGGCTGATTTGATATGAAAAATAATGCAGCCTCCCCCAATAGATCCTCTAGATGAAAGGTTGATCACTTCACTAGGGAACCTCTTCACCAAAGGGTGTACTGAAACCACCCTACAACTCCTCCCTAAAAATAACGCCGTACAAGACAAAAACTATGCTATAGGGGGAAATGAATAAGTGGCCTAATACCAAATGCTACAATAAGGCTCAAGGGCCTTCCTCAATAGCCTCCCACTAAAAAACAGATCATAAATCACCCGCATCTAGTCTCCATTGCTGCAACCTGCAAATCAGTACATCTCTCAATAGAAACTGCATTGTACCACAAGGCTAGAGATTTGGCTTAATGCCTAGTTGTGGAATGGTAGTTAAATGCTCTTCCTATGAGGCCTCTCGGGGATAGAGGTGGGATTCCTGATCAGGAACATCCTGTGCTAAATAACATTGCTAACCTAGTTCTAGCACCCTCGCATACTACTTTGGGTGAGGCCTTGACCTGCGCAATCAGGCCATCGTCGAAAGGGCCTATAGTATAGGGGTTTTTTTGAAAACATTAAAACTTAACTTGGGTCCATACCCCTCAACCCAACAAATGGTTCTGTTGCTGGGACCAGGAGGATTTTGAGAGAGAGATCGATTAATGCCACAAGGTCATTGGTAGCCATTGAAGCCTCAACTTGAGGACTGGTTCGAAAGGTAGATCCAAGAGTTTTTTCTAAAATATAATAAAAGTAAGAAGTTATCTTTCGAAGAGTGGAAGAACAAGTACAACTTTACAAAAGTGCATGAAATCTTCTTCTTATCCTTTGCACATGAATTACGAGAGTTCCTAGCATGATTAGCGGAGTTCTAGGTTTGCTGGAAGGACAATCAGGTCACGCAGTGGACCCTGAATTGATCCAACAACTGGAAAAGAATGATAACAAGATCACCAAGACTGTAGATCATTGGGTTGATAGTATTTTTGGAGGGTTTGTAATAGAATTTACAGTTGATAAGTTTGTATCATATTCAGAAGTGGAGTGAAGATTATTCAAGGGAATTAGAGGTAAGTTCCTGCAAACCCTACCATTTTTTATTAATATGCTATTGTGTGAAAAAGGTGTCCTGTGTGGCCACACTGAGTGAATGACCTTCAACCAGAGTGGAAGCACGGCATGAAGCAGTAAGTACTACCAGGTTAATCATGAAGGAGATAGATCAGCATACATTCCCTTAATGGAATCGTCCAATATTAACCAGGGCAGGGCTACGCACATTGAAAACAGTCCCCCAGCTACACCATCATCAAACCCACACAAGGGTAAGAATGCTCCTACCCCACCTCTGCCACCACCTGAAGACGATATGGCCATACACATGAAACTGCCTACCTTTAAGGATGTAGGGGATGAGGATGTGGATGGATTATGGTTTGTAGCAGAGTCTGTATGGATTGTGCAGAACATTAATAATTATGTTTTCAAGAGAGCGCAACTGTCCATAGCATTTGAAGGAAGGGCCCTAGACTAGTTTATGGGATACATTGGTCAGCACGTGAATGCATCGATACAAATTATTAGGGATGCCCTAAAACAACAGTTCCTAAAGCCTAAACCATACTCTCAATGTTTATTCCAATTGAAGGACTTCAAACAGGGACCTACAGATTCTGTTTGGGAAGCTCGTCAATAACTAAAGAAGGTCATCAGTAATGGGGAATTTTTCTACGAAGAAAAACAACAGAAGGAATGGTTTATAGCCATGTTATTACCACATCTACGCAAACCTATGGGACAATAGAAGATCGACTGCCAGGAAGAAGCTCTAGAGATTTCCATGAAGTTAGAAGTTGCACCAAGAGATGATACTTAATTTGTGGCACTACAGATCTAGAGCCAACTAGCAGAAATGCACATAGAAATACAAAAATTGCAAAGGGATCGAGGTAAGGAAGCTAGCCCAGATTTCTGCTGTATCGCTGTAGGGTGTCAGGACACACAAAGGATCAATGCCCATTATTATTAGATTATATGCAGGTTGGGGGCCCATTGGCCAAGCCCTCTATGCCGTAGAGAAATGGCTGGACCCAGTACCCCCATGCTATGGTGTGATTTCTATCAGGTAGCAGGAATACATGATATAGATCACTACCCATGGTTAGCTGCCTATGTTCTATAAGTGAAACAAAAGTGGTGTGGATTCTTCTCCTTTGTGGGTCACGACGAACAAAATTTTCGAACAGTAAAACTAATGGTAGATAGGGGAAACCTATACAGGGTGCAAGCTGATCCCTCATCACCACTATGTCCCTCTAGTTGGGGTGGATCCCTCGCAAGAGGAAGGGGAGGAGGGAGAGGGGGAAGTGAAAGTCGAGGACGAGGGAAACTGATCTGCTACAACTGTGGGGGTGTGGGACATTATGCAAGATACTACCTGAACCCTGCACGACAATCCTTCAAATATTGCAGGTAGTTTGACCATGTCGTTGAGGACTACCCAGTGCTAATAGAAAAAATTCAGGAAAAATAGTAGATGCCCACACAGAATGTAGAACAGGTTAAGGTAGAACCTGAGGATTATGGGCTAAGTATCAATGTGATCATGCACAGTGGAATTGCCACCAGAAGGGCTAAGGAAAATGCTGTGGCTGAACCACTAATCAGGAGGGATGTCGAGAAAAAGGAAAGCTTAGATCTGAAAAAGGAGAAATAAACCTTCATGGAAGCTTAGAAGGAGATGGCCAAATATAAAGCATCCACCTCGAAGACTACGATAGATCCAAAATCAGATGAAGTAGTTAAGTCATTCCTTCAGGCATGTATGAATTTTTTGCGCAACCAAAAGGCAGTAGAAAATCTCCAAGAATTAATCGATATCTGCATAGAAAAGGATGCCTCACAACCAGAGGTTAAAATGGTGAACAAGCTATACAAGAACAAAAAAAGGACAGGGCGGGAGATGCGTATGACTGCACAGATTAGAGATTATGAAATGGACCAAGTCATCCTTGACTTAGGATCAGACGCAAATGTCCTGCCCGAGAAAACCTTGCCAAGGATGGGAAAACCTAAGTTGGAGTGGTCCACTATCCAGTTATAGATGGCTAATAAAAAAAATATCATCCCACTGGGGCCACTTACGAACGCTTTGGTAGGCATTGTGGGTGTTAAAAATTTTATGCTTATTTTGAAGTAATATAGATTGTGGATGATGTGAACCCTTACCCCACGCTCGTAGGTTTGGATTGGGCTATTGACATGGGAGGTATCTTTAACTTGAGAAGGAGGAGTATGATCTTTGAAAGTGAAGGTACCTGGGTGATAGTCCCTTTGGATCCAGTAGAAGGTGAGTGATACACTAAACCAGTATGTGAGGAGGAGGATGTTGATCACATCTACAAGCTCACCGATTGGGACAATGATTGGATCAACCCCACAGCTTATGTCATGTTATGCTAGGAAAAAGACAATGAATGATTCTAAGACTCAGATGGAGAGATAGAAAATTGGCAGAACCGGTTGCATGATGTAGCTTCATTGCAGTGCCTTAATATCAAAAAGAGGTTCCGATGCATCTCCTCAAAGGTAAGAGAACTACCCTACTTTGATGGTTCTAGTAGTGTTAAGGAATTTCTTAAAATAATTGAAGCAGATGTCCCTAAAGAAAAAAGGTTTTTGGCCCTTGACTTGGCTATGCACATGACCCCCACACGATGGTGGGAAACCCATAAGGGAGATTTTTAGGACCGAGTGGAATGCCAAAAAATGATGATTCTATGATTTGAAAATCTAGTCAACCCGACCTTGGAACTCTTCTCGAGTTGAGGTGATCCGCGCAAGCACATGTCTCTCTAGATGGAAGTATGCTACGAAAACACATGGAATGAATGGGTTCATATGTTTATTCACTTTTTAGGACCAATCCCCACCACCTGGTATTTGGATGGAGAACTACACCAATGCACTCGCCACTAGGGTACAATGACTAAGGATTTTATGGTGACATTTGGTCTAGTGGGAGGAACTGAGAAACTTGATGAAGCCCTGCAAGATATAGATGTTCTGGTATTTAATGAGTTCCTCTCTAAGTAGGAATGTACTGTGCCAGCTTGGGATGCACAGATGAAAAATATTGTCAACTACAGAAATTTGTGAGTAGAAGACTATGATGAAGACCCCTGAATTATCACTATCCCAAAATCAGAAGGATAACGTGCCATTGTAGGACCTCTACTATAGGCAGTTGATGTTACCAAACCATTGAAGCTAAAGTAAGTCAACATTGGCATGGAAGCACAACCCCAGATTGCCAAGATTTTGGATTAATGGGATAGTGACACAGTGGGAAAGATTGTGGAGCTATTGACTAAATATCATGATCTGTTCCCCACAAAGTTCTCAGAACTCAAAGGGATCGTCAGGGATACGGGTGTTATGAGGATTACCTTGAAGCCAAATGCACACCCTGTCAAGCAGCGACCCTATCACCTCAATCCTAAATATAAAAAAAAAATTCAAGTAGGAAATAAAGATGGTGGCCTCAAATATCATTGAACTGGTAGAACAGTCAGATTGGGTAAGCCCTATGGTAGTCCAGGAAAAGAAGACTAAATGAGAGATAAGGATCTTCGTAGACCTACGCAAGTTAAATGATGCCTGCGTACATGATCCCTTCTCTACGCTATTCTCCGAAAAAATTCTGGATAATGTGGGAGGCGAGGAAGCATACTCATTCACTGATGGGTTCTCAGGGTACTATAAGATCCATATAGAACCTGAAGATCGCAACAAGACAACCATTAGATTGAATGGGGATCATTCCAGTACACTATCATGCCATTTGGACTGAAGAATTCCCCTGCCATATTTTCATGTGTAGTCGTAGCAATATTCAAGGAATTCATTCATAACTTTCTAGAAGTCTACTTTGACAATTAGATAGTCTTTGGCTTAGTATAGAAACATGTGTCAAACCTGCGCGTGATGCTGGATGCTAGCAGGAAACAACAAATTTCGCTAAACATCAATAAATGCATATTTTGTGTCCCATTTGGGATTCTATTGGGACACGTAGTGTGTCAGCAAGGATTGATGGTTGACCCAGCCAAGATCACGATTATCATCAATTTGGAAATCCCCACCACTAAGAAATAGTTGTGTTCCATATTAGGCCACACTGGTTACTATAGGAAGTTTATTCAAGGGTATTCTTTGATAACCAAACCAATGGAAAAGTTTCTAAAGAATGATGTTTCCTTTTTTTGGGATGATGAGTGTTAGAAGAGCTTAGAACTACTAAAGGAAAAGATAGTAACTGCACCTATTATTATATTCCTGACTGGGAAAAGGTATTTCATGTTCATATGGATGCATTAGGGATAGAATTAGGAGTTATCTTAGCACATCCCATAGAAGGGGACATCAACCATCTGGTTGCCTTTGCTAGAAGAAAAATCTCTAGTGCAAAGCGTAACTATTCTACCATAGAGCGCGAAGGGCTGGCAATGGTGTATGCCCTACAAAAATACAAGCACTATTTATTAGGTGGACACTTCAATATGTTCATGGATCATTCAGCTTTAAAATACCTGGTCAATAAGCCTTTTTTGTGGGGGAATATTTATAGGTGGTTACTATTCTTTCAGGAGTATGATTTTGAAATCATTGTGAAATAGGGGAGATTAAATGCCGGGTCTGATCACCTGTCTCAGATCGAGAATGGGGAAGAGCCAACTAACTAGAATAAGGATTACATGACGAGAAGTTGTTTTCTATCAAGGTGGTTAATGAGAACTTTGGAGACATTTTTCATTACTTGACCACAGGTATGGCACTCGATGGCTACTCATTACCACTGAAAAAGGAATTAGTCACTTGCGCAGCTGATTTTACCATAATCATGGGACAACTATACAAGCTAGGTGCAGATGAGGTGTTTTGAAGTTATGTATTGGAACACGAAAGATGATCTATCTTGGCTAAGGCCTATGGAGGAGTTACAGGAGGGTACTATGCCGGGGAATCCATTGCGCAAAAAGTATTTAGGGCTGGGTTGTTGTGGCCCACATTGCATAATGATGCCCATGCATATTGTCGGGCTTGTGATGCATGCTAATGGATTGGGAAGCCCTCGCATCAAGATGAGATGCCCCTGCAACTGTAGATGTCTCTAAAAGCATTCAACAAGTGGGCCATAGACTTTGTGGGACACATGAATCCCCCCAGGAGAGAAGATGAGTGCCCTGTACATCATCACTGCCACTGATTATGTAACCAGGTGGGCAGAAGCAAAATATGTCAAACATTGTACTACAAATACTATTGTGCACTTCATTTTTGAACATATTTTGAGTAGGTTTGGTTGCATGAAGATCATAATGAGCGACAGAGGTATGAATTTTGCTAATGAAACTATTGCATTTTTTACTGAGGAATTCTAGATCCACCATGCGAAGAGTACCCCATATCACCCACAAGTGAACGAGGCAGTAGAAGGCTTCAATAAAATTCTAGAACATGCACTCACTAAGGTCTTTAACGCTGAATGGAGTGATTAGGACGTGCGCATCACCTCAATAATCTAGGCCTATAGGACCACATGTAAGAAACTCACGGGAAATGTTAGCCCCCTATGAATTTTTTGACAAGCAAACAGGGGGCTAAAATGTTTTTGAGCCTTCGAGGAATGCATTTCCCTCTAAAAACACATCATCCTTGAAGCCTCCTTATGCCCTTGTCCTTTGATAAATCTCCACTGTTGTTTCCAGTTATAAAGCCTCTTTGTTTGTGAAGAAATGCCCAAAGGCCTCTTTTCCCCTCCTTTCCCCTCTTATTTTATTCCTTCTAAGATTTTGCTTCATCCCATTTTACTCCTCTCTATTTCCCTCATTTACCCTCTAAACCATCTCAAGTTCCCTTTTAAACCCTTTCCCCCTTTATCGTTACCTTTCTTTGGCCTCAAATTGCATTAAAATGGGCCAAAAACCCACTTTCTACCTTATAATAGGCCTAATCCCCTTTCGGCTAAGCCCCGCAAACCACTTCCCCACATGCCCAGGTGCCAGAACTGGGCACTAAGGTCTTAAGCGCTTATCGCAATCGCACCATCAGGCGAGCGCAACTCTTTGTTAAATGTAAAACTCTGATGTGATTGAGTTTTGGTCTATAAGACCTCTATCGCGATCCCCACCGTTGATTTACCACTCAGATCAGACGGCCCAGCGCAAATCGCTCCTGTCACAATCACAAGTTCTTAATGTGTCACCCGACCATAATCACCGATTACAATCCGCTGATCTAATCCCAGCCGTCCATTTGATCCAAGATTCAACGGCTCAGTGCTGATCACATCATCGCCCTGTCGCCCCTCTCCATCTCCCTCCGATTGAATGTGGGTCGTTGATCTGGTCCCTAGATCCAATGGCTAGCGCTCAATCGCACTCCCACTTCCGATCATAATCGAAACTTTCACCATGCCACTCCTTTGTCCCCCTGATTGCGATCTCATGATCGAATCCCAGCCGTCCATCCATTTGGAATCAACGGCCTAGATCTCATCACTCCCCACCTATCTTCCCCCACTGATTTAATCTCCATAGTTGATCTCCTGCTCAATCCAACAGTTGGCGCTTAATCACACCATCACTCCAATCGGAATCGCAAGTGTTAATGTGTCACCCCACTGCCTCCCTCGATTGCGATCCCCCGATCTGATCATAGCAGTCCGTTCATTCGAGATCAACGACCCATATTGCATTATGTCTTCCCCCATGTCTCTTCCATCGGACCTTCCCAAAGGTTCATCTTTCAACCTCCGCCATTGATCTCCTCCTGAGATCCAACGGTCTAAGTTTAATCGCCCTCCGTCCGCCGGGTCCCACCATCCAAACGCTCCATTTCATTGTTTTTTCGTGTTTTCCTTTGTAATTTGCCCAAACATCAATCTTTGGGTTTTACACTAATAATCATTTCTTCCACCTCTCTTCATTTTTTCCACTGTTTCTCCACTGCTCAGCCACCATTCCTACGGCCTCCACAGAAAATCTTCCACCATCGTCCTTAGATTTTATAATTGACTTAATTTATTATGTAGGGGTCACAAAGAGGCCATTTCAGCATCGGCCAGTGTTACAGTAGTAGAGATTTAAAGGTTGATTAAAGCCCGTAATGGAATACTTAACATTTTAATCCTGATTCAAAGGGAAAGGATGTAGCTTGAAGAACAAACGCACATGCAACAAGCCATATCTGTGTTAATGGTAGAAGAGCACCATTTCTCTAAAAGGACACCTTCTTATAGAAGTCTCCATGCCTCCTTGAGCCCTTAAACGTATTTTACGGACAAAAGCTTCTTTAAGACTGTCTGGACATCAGTTATGGAGGTATGGAGAGACCTGTAGTTTTCCCATCCACGTCATTTATTCCAGAAGCCTAGCACAGAGTTCCAAATAGCCATGCGGACTTCACAAAACACCCGAGGTCAAATCTGACCCGATAGAGATCTCTGAACTGGTCTACAGAGTATAGTGTAGAGTTATTAAGCAGAGTGGGCTCGGACTCTTCCACCATTCTATCTTAATGGAGCCATTTAGTTTGTATCTACTCCTGCTATCATTCGTTCTCCTATAAGAATTCCTGAGAACATATTGTAATGGTTGTTGTTCGGTTGTTGCTGTTGTAGTTAGAGGGATTTAGTTTTGACTATTAGAACAGTTTGGGAGAGAGTAGCAGAGTAGTTTGTAATGTAGTAGGCTGGGAGGAGAAGTTTGGATTGTATTCAGCCATTGAGCTTAGTGTATGTGACTGGTTTTGCAACAATTAATCAAGCACATTTCACAGGATCCTGGTCTATTACTATTGGTGATGTTTTCCCTAACACTATTTATTACATTTTCATACTGTTTCATTTTCTACTAGCTTGCATTAGAAATATGGCATAGGATTTACCCTTGTTAGGTACCCTATGTCTCTGCTCTCCTTGCCTTTAATGTTTTCTGCTGCTTAGTTGTTCTTTTTGGGTTTAAGCTGGATGATTTGGAAACACTGTGGATTAGAGTTAGCCCTCTTCACTAGGATCCTTGTGCGACTAACTGGCCTTTCTAATATCTTTTGCTAGTGTCAAATCATTGAAGGTTCAAAGTCCTTCTCTGATCTATAGACCTTGGCTCTGTTAAAATTATCTCTGTTTTCCCTTGGAGCTTGCTAAAGCAGACCTGGAGTTAAATGACCTTTGGTCCGATCTATAAGATGCCCCTTTGTCCCTCCTTTGAGAGTTTCCTATGAGTATGTCCAAGCAGGTCTGGAGTTAAATGACCTCTGACGTGATCTATAGACAAAAATTGGGTTGCTTTCCTTCTTTCACTTTCAATCCTTAATGTTCCATCCCACCATCTATCTAAAAAGATCCTTTAGTGTAGATGAATTGCCCTCTGAAAGCTTGGGCTAGTTGTTGCAAGTAATTCCCTTTCATGACTCCATAGCCCAATGGATGGCACTTTCTTGACCTATCCTCTTTGCTGAACATCCTGTTGTTTTGTTCCTTTTCTCCCATTACTTTCTCAGTCTATGATCTCATGACCAACCTAGCAACCAACCAACCAAATCATTTAAACCCCCCCCCCTGTGCTTCATAACTAGCCTAATACCTCATCTTGAGCTTCAAAGATATATCATTCTTTGCTTTATTTGGAGAGATCCCTCTCTGGGTCCAGGAGGGCTACATCCTAGGGCCCCAAAGTGGTTTTGATGTTGTCTCATTTTTTGGTCTTGCCAATCTGGCCAAAACATGGGAACCCCAACATAATGGCGAATCCACTGGGGAATTGAGTGTGTTTATCTTACATACTCTTAGGCACTCAAAAGACCCAGAATCTCTGGTTACATTGGTATCTCATTGCTGATGGTGGATAGCATCCTGCTTCAGACATTCATATACATCCACCTGGCGACTCCATAGTCCATACTTCTCAAAGACTCCACTGGAGGAAGAACCTAAAATATGGCCAGGCCTCATAGAAGGGTAGAACACATGGGTTGGATTTGGTTTAAAGAATTCATTGTTTTTGTCTACCACTATGTTCTGTCCTACTTTAAGCCTGATCAAATGTAAAAAGATGAGACCCACACTGAAAATGGGAAAGATCTCAAGCTTCAGTCTTCAGACCATGAGCAGACCTATACTCCTGTGAAGAACTTGGTGGAACAAGAGGCTCATGTTGTATCTCCCACTCCTGAAGAAGCTTCGAGCAGCCATGAGCCCATTGTTACACCACCTACACCTACGAAGGTCATAAAAAGATATAAGCCTCTAGTTTTACCCCTTATCTTCCAACCCCTTCCTACAGAACTTATAAACCAACTACTTCTTTTTTATGGAGAAAATAAAAAGGCCACTGCTGAAGAGCATGTTCAAAACCTTGAGGATTTACTTGAATTGTATGAAATAGAAGAAGATGATGTGTGCATTAGAATGTTTGCTTTGTCATTACAAGGAAATGTTAAGAGTTGGTTCAAAGGCCTTCTAGCAGCAAGCATTTTTAGCTTTCATCAATTTTCTCAAGTTTTCCTTGATAAGTGGGCAGCCCCAAAGAATGCTCTCCTCATCCTAGAAGAGTATCAAAATTTGAAAAGGTAGCCGGGTGAGACAGTACAAGAATTTTCAGCCAGGTTCGATAGGTATATCATGTAATACCTTCTGATATAAAACCACCTCTAGGATGGGCCCTATTGCACTATCCGAGTTCTTTTGATCCTGAGGTGGAATTACATATAAGATAAAGAGAGCCTTCGAGCCTGGAGGAAATGCAGGGCATAGAAATTACTGTCGAATTCAACATAAAGTGCAGGGAGGAGAGATTAAAGGCTACAAAGAAAGACCGAGCAGAGAAAATAAGGTAGGTCTCTTTAGAAAGCAAGCTGGAAAGATGGATAGAGACTGCCAACACCCTACTGAACACATAAGAGGAAGAATATGAGGCTGAAACTAGAAATGATGATTGGAAAATACCCACTCCTTGTCCTCAAGAAAGACAAACCATATCACTGCAAGACGTAAGCAGCATGCCAAGCATGTATGATGAATAAGAGTTTGAATCAGAAAATGAACTTGCAGACTATTTTGAAGAAAGACTTGCTGAGAGTCCTGAAGATTTGATGGGTGACGTTGCTTATAATTATGATTTATCTAATGATGATTTGTCTAATGATGATTTTCTCCAAAGGGAAACTGAGCTTGCAGAGCCATCATCACTAGATTCATGGAAGGATGATCACGACCATCAACTCCAAGAAAATGATGAGCCAATGCAGGCCATCTATGATACTGATGGAGAAAGCATTGAAATCATGATAGCAAACGAAGATTCATTGAATATTCTCTCTTATTTATATCCAAACATCAGTTATACTTTCCAAGAGGACGGAAGCTAGCAGCTCTTCAGCGTAGAGGACAAGGAGGAAAGAGATGAAGAAAATATTGAGAGGAATGAATATCCTGAGCCTTTTCCTGAAAGGATTAAGGTAAAAAAAGAAGCCCCCACTCAAGAATATGTTGATTTTTTCACAGAGTTCAGTCCATCTCAGCAGAACCATCCTGCGTTACTAGAGGACAGCACTGTCGAATATAATGAACCCTCTAGCTCAGGCTGCAGTGAAGATGAGCGGGATCTTCTTTCCCACAGACATATTTGTCTTGATCCAGAGGAAGAAGAGGTATTCATGGTTTATGCTAATCTGCCAAATACTCCCAACCAGGAAAAGGAGGAGTGTGATTACAGAGGCCACATTGCAGATGCAATGATTGAAACTGCCGAGGATGCAGACAACCTACCAATCGTGGGAGGCTTTGAAGAAAAAAAATTTCATCATGTTTTTGTTGATCCTATGGTAGACTACATGGAGGCCCTGATTGGTTCAGCCCCTCAAGCATTAATATTTTGCAAGAGACAGATACATCAGAGTTGCTCACCACTGATGGTGGCCTCAGTTTTGAAGACCCGCATGCAGAGCATCCTATAGTTATCTCTGATGAGCAGTCAGTTCTTCTCCCCTTTTTTACTATTGTTTGACTGGCTGCATTAGCATTATTGTATCACCTAGAGTGCCAGAGATTCCTAGTTAGAGTAGGGTAGGCAGGAATTCTGAAATAAATCTCAACCTGTGACCATTTAGTTAGTTGTTTTAATTTCTGCAAAGTCCAGCAAGCCAGACAGTCTAATCCTGGCTTGACTATTTTCAATTTCTGTCTTAGAATGTAGAGAAGAAATCTGCTAGACGGTTTAATCCTAGTAGATATTAGTTTGGTAGAGAAACTATGAGACCAACAGTCTAATCTAGTCTCATGGAGTAATAAGGGTAGAAGTAGAATAGGTTTATTTTCTTTCTTGTAAAAAATTGATGATGTAAAGGGTCTGGAAGTCCAAATGCACCCAGAATAAAAAATGTTAGGACAATAGTATGGGTAGGTAGTTGTTTGGGAGAATGTTTACTGCTGATATGTTGTCTTCATGATTTGTGGCAGCTGATCTAAAGAAATAAAATGGGTGTGTCAAGTACCAAGCATCTGGCCTACACCAAAGATTTATCTTCTAAATTCTTTACTCCTTCAAGAAGAAGCCATCCCCATGTGGAGCCACTGTTAGCCCCATATGAATTTTTTGACAAGCAAATAGGGGGCTAAAATGTTTTTGAGCCTTCAAGGAATGCATTTCCCTCTGAAAACACATCATCCTTGAATCCTCATTATTCCCTTGTCCTTTGATAAATCCCCACTGTTGTTTCCAGTTATAAAGCCTCTCTGTTTGTGAAGAAATGCCCAAAAGCCTCTTTTACCCTCCTTTCCCCTCTTATTTTATACCTTCTAAGCCTTTGCTTCATCCCCTTTTACTCCTCTTTATTTCCCTTATTACCCTTTAAACCATCTCAAGTTCCATTTTAAACCCTTTCCCCCTCTATCGTTACCTTTCTTTGGCCTCAAATTGCTTTAAAATGGGCCAAAAACCCACTTTCTACCTTATAATAGGCCTAAGCCCCTTTCGGCTAAGCCCCGCAAACAACTTCCCTACATGCCTAGGCGCCGGAACCGGGCGCTAAGGTCTTAATCGCTTATCGCAATCGCACCATCGGGCGAGCGCAACTCTTTGTTAAACGTAAAAATGCAATGTGATTGAGTTTTAGTCTATAAGACCTCCGCCACAATCTCCACCATTGATCTACCACTCAGATCGGATGGCCCGGCGCTAATCACTCTCGTCGCAATTGCAGGTTCTTAATGTGTCACCCAACCGCAATCACCAATTGTGATCTGTCGATCCGATCCCAGCTGTCCATTTGATCCAAGATCCAACGGCTTAGCGTTGATCGCATCATCACCCCGTCGCCCCTCTCCATCTCCCTCCAGTTCAATGTGGGCCGTTGAGCTGGTCCCCAGATCCAACGGACAGCGCTCAATCACACTCCCACTTCCGATCACAATAGGAACTTTCACAGTGCCACTCCTTTGTCCCCCCGATTGCGATCTCCCAATCGAATCCCAACCATCCGTCCATTTAGAATCAACAGCCCAGATCTCATCACTCCCCACCTATCTTCCCCCACCGATTTAATCTCTGCCATTGATCACCTGCGTGATCCAACTGTTGGCGCTTAATCACACCATCACTCCAATCACAATCACAAGTGTTAATGTGTCACCCTGCTGCCTCCCCCAATTGAAATCCCCCGATCTGATCATAGTCGTCCGTTCATCCGAGATACACAACCCATATTGCATCGCGTCTTCCACCATGTCTCTTCCATCGGACCTTCCCAAAGGTTCATCTTTCAACCTCTGCCATTGATCTCCTCCTGAGATCCAATGGTCTAAGTTTAATTTCCCTCCGCCGGTCGGGTCCCACTATCCAAACGCTTAGTTTCATTGTTTTTCATGTTTTCCTTTGTAATTCTCCCAAATATCGATCTTTAGGTTTTACACTAATGATCATTTCTTTTGCCTCTCTTCATTGTTTCCACTATTTATTCACTGCTCTACCACCATTCCTCCAACCTCCACAGTAAATCTTCCGCCACCGTCCTCGGATTTTATAATTGAATTAATTTATTGTGCAAGGGTCGCAAAGAGGGAATTTCAGCATCAGCCAGTGTTATAGTAGCAGATATTTAAAGAATCCCATAATGGAATACTTAACGCTTTAATCCTGATTCAAAGGGAAAGGACGCAGTTTGAAGACCAAAGGCACACGCAACAAGCCATATCTATGTTAATGGCAGCAGAGCACCATTTCTCCAAAAGGACACCTTCTTACAGAAGTCTCCATGGAGAGACCTGCAGTTTTCCGATCCATGTAATTTATTCCATAAGGCTAGTGCAGAGTTCCAAATAGCCATGAGGACTTCACGAAACACCCAAGGTCAAATCTGACCCGACAGATATCTTTGAACCAGTCTACAGAGTACAGTGTAGAGATATTAAGCAGAGTGGGCTCGGACTCTTCCACCATTTTGTCTTAATGGAGCCATTTAATTTGTATCTACTCCTGCTATCATTCATTCTCCTATAAGAATTCCCGAGAACATATTGTAATGGTTGTTGTTCGACTATTGTTGTTGTAGATAAAAGGATTCAGTTTTGACTGTTAAAACAGTTTGGGAGAGAGTAGCAGAGTAGTTTGTAATGTAGTAGGCTGGGAGGAGAAGTTTGGATTGTATTTAGCCATTGAGCTCAGTGTATGTGACTGGTTTTGCATCAATTAATCAAGCACATTTCATAGGATCCTGGTCTATTACTATTGGTGATGTTTTCCCTAACACTTTTTATTACATTTTCATACTGTTTCATTTTCTACTGGCTTGCATCAGAAATATGGCATAGGATTTACCCTTGTTAGGTACCTTATGTCTCTTCTCTTCTTGCCTTTAATTTTTTCTGTTGCTTAGTTGTTCTTATTTGGTTTAAGCTGGAATATTTGAAAACCCTAGGGATTAGTGTCAAAGCATTGAAGGTTAAAAGTCCTTCTCTGATCTATAGACCTTGGCTCTGTTAAAATTATCTCTGTTTTCCCTTGGAGCTTTCTAAAGCAGACCTGGAGTTAAATGACCTCTGGTCCGATCTATAAGCTCCCCCTTTGTCCCTCCTTTGAGAGTTGCCTATGAGTATGTCCAAGCAGGTCTAGATTTAAATGACCTTTGACCTGATCTATAGAAAAAAATTGGGTTGCTTTCCTTCCTTGACTTTTGATCCTTAATGTTCCATCCCACCATCTATCTAAAAAGAACCTTTAGTGTAGATGACTTGCCCTCTAAAATCCTAGGCTAGTTGTTGAAAGTAATTCCCTTTCATGACATCATAGCCCAATGGATGGCACTTTCTTGACCTATCCTCTTTGCTGAACATCCTGCTGTTTTGTTCCTTTTCTCCCATTACTTTCTCAATCTATGATCTCATGACCAACCCCACAACCAACCAACCAAATCATTTAAAACCCCCCCATATGCTTCATAACTAACCTAATACCTCATCTTGAGCTTCAAGGATATATGTTTCTTTGCTTTATTTGGGAGATCCCTCTCCGGGTCCAGGAGGGCTAGATCCTAGGGCCCCAAAGCGGTTCTGATGTTGTCTCATTTTTTGGTCTTGCCAATCTGGCCAAAACATGGGAACCCCAATAGGAAAAACACCCTTCTGAATGGTCTATGAGAAATAAGCCATCATGCCTATGGAATACATTGTTCCCAGCCTACACATTTCAACTTTTACAAACATGGCAAAACCAAACATCATGGAGGAAAGCTTTGCACAGTTGATAGCCTTAGAAGAAGATCGGTTCATTACTCAGTTCCACCAGTAGCTTCAGAAAGATTGCGAAAAATCTTGGCACGATTGACATATTCGACAAAATATATTTAAGGAGGACAAATTGGTATTACTTTATGATAGCCAATTTTCATGATACCTAGGAAAGTTCTGTAAGCACCAGTTGGGACCATACATAGTGAAGGAGATTACCGATGGTGGTGTAGTCAGGTTGGCTATGTTGCGTGCATATTACTTGTCAGGGTACATTAATGGAAGTCGCCTGAAACCATATAGGGGCAACCGGGTGCCGAAAAAATGACTATATGGCCAGATTAGCTGTGTAAATGGTGTTTCATGCACCAGGGTTGAAAATTGAAGATGGTTCGATGGCTGCACAAGGATAGTGCGCAGGGAAGGAGGTGAGAAAAGGTGCGATGCAGGCATAGGGGTAGTATGCGGTGGGAAAAACTAGTCATTGCAACGAGGCGCTTGGGTTGAAAAGCGAGTTTAACATTGAATGAAACATGAAATTGGCAATTAATGTGGCCATATGAGAGGATTTTATACCATTTCAATAATGATAGATTTCAATTAAGGATAATCCAACTATTTTTCCCATCGATAGCTATAAGAAGAGGGGCATCGGTCACAAAGGGTTCATTTTCTTTTCGAAACTCTCGTGCCTTATGCCCCATGCTGAATTTTGGGTATTAGGTGCAATTTCCATCCATATGTCTGGGAAAGCTACCCCTTATGATAGCAGCAACCATGAATTCATCTTCGGAGCAAGAATTAGTGCTACTAACCCTGCTGAGTCATTGTCTGTCACAGCTTCTGGTCAAGTTGGGTCTGAAGAGGTATTAGAAGTAACCCCTGATATGGAGGAGGTCATGTCTACGGCAGCCAAAAGGAATGGAAAAGGGAAGATGAAGGGAGCAGAGAAAGGAAAATAAAAATATATGAAGTGGGCTAGGGTAAGACCATGCAAGTCCCCTTGGATTGTGCATCCCCCCTGAAAGCTGCTTAAGGGTTGGTCACCTGATTCATCAAAGCATCCTATGACGGCTCTGGAGGAAGCTCTGCACATGACTTTGCTTTCCTAGCTGCCACCATATGTTAAGCCAAGCAAGCCAAAGACACGAGTCCCCAAGAATTTCAATGTTGTCTGTGCCTACCTGCAGAGGCCTTTGGTCTCGGCAGAGGAGCCCCTAGTTGGTGATATGTTCCGAGGCCTCCCCCTCCTTAAATTCGATGATCATGATGTAGCTAATCTAGAAGCCTTCCCAGCACTGGCTCCAGAATTATATCTTGAAAGAGTGATGTATGGTAACGTGCTAAAGGTAGAGCCAATACCGTGGGAAAACGGATTGGCCAGTTTAGGGATATTAAACTTCTTGCGCATCCCCCAATTTGGTCGCTACAACATCACCAGCCTGGTTGTTTGGCAGCTGCTAGCACTGGTCCACGATGGGTGTTTGTGGATCTAGGGTCACATCTCGATTGATGCTGTCTTAATTCACTGAATCACTGGCCTCCCCATGCACAGGCCAAATCCTAAGTATGGCATTGGTAAGAAGTACGAGCAACGGATTACTGATGAATTCTGGGAGAAATATCATGTTGGTCAAAACCAGAGAGTGTCCGTGGTAGACACAATAAACGATCCAGGAACGCAAATGGTTACCCTACTGCTTGCATGCAAAATGATGCGCAAGTTCCAGGCATCCACCGTCCCTACCTATTTAATTCAATTAACTGGTAGATATGAAAAATGGGTCTACTACAACTGGTTGTAGTAACTTGTTGATGAATTTCTAGACAATGTGTGCAAGGCTTAAGAACATGGAAAAGAGTTCTGCTACTCATGGCTGATAATTTTCATTTTCCTGGTTGCATGGGAGGCACCTAACGAGGCAGTGCTCCCCAAAATTGAGTCACATATGTGCAAGGGTGCACGGTTTTCAAACCTTTGGGATTCGAAGGATCCCAAGTGGATCCAGGAGAAAATGTCTTCAGGGTATTATTTGCACTGGCAGTGACAATTCATTCCTAGCCGCACTTGTCTCCAGTGGTCTACGAAAAATATAAGGATGTTGCGGCATTTTAGGTTACTATGCATAATGTGAAGATTCGGGTGCACAAAGATCTAGCTTGGTATACTCTCCCTTATATGGCCATAGAAGCAAAGATTGACCAAGTGATTGTCACTTGGCCATTGGCGTGGAAGCTTGGCTTCAAGTCGTCCTACTCAGGTACAGCAGGCAATTCTGGCCAAAGCACAGCCTGAAAGGATACTATTCTGCTGGAAACAGTGAAGGAATCCGAGGGAACTGCTACGAAGAAAATTACGACTCCAACAACCCCTAAGGATGCTACCATGAAAACGGAGCTGGAGTCGCAGCAGGATCAATGACTCGAAGGGCTTGGTGGTGACGATGCGGCGTCCCCACATGGTACCAAATGCACCAGTGGACCTTCTAAAGGGCCTAGGAAGAAGTGCAAGGCTATTAAGCCTACTGCAGACAAAGAGGTCACGTTGACGGAATATGACTTAGATAAAATTGCGGTCGTCATTACCATTGCATCAAAAGACCGATGGGCTACATTGGAAGAATAATAGAAGGCCGCGATAAATTCCTTTTAGTCTGAACTGCAGACCCTTCAACTAAATACGGACACACTTCAGGTGAGCATGGATTAGGCGTGGCAGAATCATGCAAGCCTTGGCTACCATGACGTAAAGTTAGATCTAACCCTCCCAAGCACAGCTTGTTCTATGGTACCCTCTGTATTGTGCGACCAAGTGCATTCATGATCTTTGATCAACCTCGATGTTGCCCGACTAACGGGTGCATAGCTGCATGAACTATTTATCTCCATCACTGGTGAACTTCAACACAGAGAGCTACAGGTGCAACATCAACTCAATGAGGTCAAGAAAAATATTGTGACCAAAGCTGCTGAAGCCGCCTAAGATCAAGCAACACGCATCTCTGCCATTACGTAGCAGGTGGAATTAGAAAAGTTGATAGAACGGCTCTGCAGGGATATTCCAAAAGTAATTCTTGCCTTCACTGCACCGCAAGCCAAGGTAGAAGGCTTGGTCACTGCTTTGAAGGAATCATGGATTGAAGTACAGGTTTTCAAGGCTGATTTAGAACTATAGATTGCCTCACTACAAACCAAGCTATAGCCTGAGACACCTCTGGAGGTGTGCGCCCAGCGATCCGCGCTTGTCATAGAAGCTACAAACTATATTACCACGCAAATCACATAGGCACTGAACTGTTCGAGACTGCTATGGAGTTATGGTCCCAGGTGCAGCATGATCCCCTCCTTCACTAAATCAATCAAGATCTGCACCAAAAGGAGCAATATTTTGAGCAAATGGAAGTGACTATGCCCACCCTTGTCCGAGCCCAATGATTAGCACACCTTTCGACCACCCACGTGCTTAGAAACAAAATTGAGGGGCTCTGACACAAGAAGCATGTACTCAGTGATTACCTGACGCCATGGGTTGACGAAGCTCTCAAGCTTTCGCAAGAATTAGATGGGGCCAAAAGCAGTTGAATCAAACCTTATAGAGTGTCATTGCAACTACTGAATGCCCAACTTAAAAAAAATTTCTTGATATTACACAGAATCCAACCGCGCAGAGCATAGGTCTCCTGCCCCCGTTGGCTACCACTATCGAACAGCTCTAAGAGAAAATTAAGACCCCACCAAGGCTGTGACTCAGGACGAGTCACAAGATTGTGTTGGAGGCTTGTTGGAGTAGGGTCCCATAACCGCATTTTTAGTTCAATTTGTAATATTTTGTAATCTTTGGTGTAGCACATCGGCTTTAGGGCGGGTCAAAGCCTCTAATGAATTATAATGTGTCAAAGAGTAGACCAAGAGTCTGAAAACTACAGTTTGTGGACCATAGAGTAGTGTAGGCTAATATGTTATAAATATATGGATAAATCGAGTCTAGAGGTAGGCTAATTTGGGATTATGTTTGGATATGAGCTTGTAGATATTTTTTGTCCATTTTCCGGGTAAGGGCTCCTGCTAGCTGTGTCCGTGGAGCCCCTGAGTCCTGTTGTGTGCGGACCCCGCTGGCTATGAGCGCGGGATGGTAGATAGAGTCTGTAAGTTGGATCTTGATATGAATGAATGAGAAGACCTTTTGTGATATATATGTGTTTCTATGTTATGATTATTGTCTATGATTTATGTTATTTCTGAGATTCTACCTTCTCATTGAATACTGATGATATATAGATGCACACGTGGATGCAATAGAATGAATGCATAGATATAGTTATGATTAGTCTTCTTGATTCAGTTAGCGTGTCACCTGATGGTGTATGATCATTGGTTAAGCTACTTTTCCGATATATTGTTAAGGGTTTCTGTACTCGGGCTTCTCATGCGCAGGTCTCTTAGATCTGATGGGACCCAATTTAATTAACTTTCCCTCTCTCAGGGTGCAGATACCTAGTTCCAACACCCTCCCATACTACAATGGGTGAGACCTTGACCTGTGCAAGCACGCCATTTCCGAAAGGGATAGTAGTATAGGGGTTTGTTGGCAAACCTTAAAGCCGAACCTGGGTCAAGACCCCTCAAGCCAATAGGCAGTAATATGATATTCTTTTGGTGCTGCTTGGAATCTTGCTAGTTGTCCAACTCCATGCATTATGTCTATCTCATAAGTTGTCACATATAGAAGACTTCCAATCATAGATATATACAACCTCTGGTCCACATCCTTTGACGAATCTTCTAAACTTAACTTGCAACCTGTTACCATTGGGGTAAGGACACGCTTGTAATCTTCCATCTTGAATTTCTTGAGAATTTCCTTGATGTACCTGGTTTGATATATAAATATCCCTTTATCTTGTTGAGATATATGAAGCCCTAAAAAGTATGTCAACTCACCAAGTAGAGACATTTCAAAATCACTTTTCATCTTCATGGACTTTTTTTTACTTAATCTGTCCTCATTGCTTCCAAAAATTATATCATCCACACATACCTCGATAATTTTTAGGCTATCTTGATCCAATTTCACATACAGATTGTTATCGGAACTTCCATTATTGAATCCTTGTTGATGTAGATATCCATCAAGATGAGCATACAAAGCTCTAAGAGCTTGCTTGAGACCATATAGTCCCTTCTTTAATCGGCACACATAGTCTTCCTTTTCAGAGAACATAAAACCTTAGGGTTTTCTAATGTAAATTTTTGCTTCCAATTCACCATTTAGAAAGGCTGGCTTAGCACCCATTTGGTAAACCTTGATTTTTATAGATCATGCACAAGAGAGAAACATTCCAAGAACTTCCATTCTGGCAACAAGAGAAAATGTTTTTTCAAAATAAATTCCTTCAACTTGTACATATCCTTTGTAGACTAATCCTGCCTTATTCCTGGTAACCTGTCCATCCTCATTCATTTTGGTTCTGAGGACCCATTTATTTATAACAACATTTTATCCTTTGAACATGGAACTAATTCCCAAGTGTCATTCTTCTCAATTTGATCCAGTTTTGCATTCATAACTACTACCAAGTTTTCATCTTGACTAGCTTCCTCAAAATTGCTAGGCTCAAAAGTCACTAAAAAATAAAGGTTGGCTTGTTGTGATGAAGGAATCTATTGACTTCTTCTAGTTCCAATTCCTTCATTTATGTTTCTGATGATTTGATTTGACAGATGATTAATTTGACACCATTATTTTAAATATTTTGGAGAATATTCTTGTTCATCCTGCTGATCATTTCTTATTTCCTCTTGGTTTACCATTGTTTCCTTATTTGTTTGGTCTTTTTATGGAGTTTCTTCTTCATCCTTAAGAGATTTTCCATCAGATCCCTCATATTTTCTTGAAGGGACAATCTCATAGTCATCCTTTGTAACACAATATTCATCAAAAGTAACATTTATGTTTTCCACTATTTGTTCTTACCTCACATTGTAGCATCTATAAGGCTTCCTTTTCTGTGAATAACCAACAAAAATACCTTCATCGACAAAGGAATCAAACTTGCCCAATTTTTTATCTTCTCTTTTTATGTAGAATTTTCTTCCAAATATTTTTAATTATTTGACGTTAGCCGATCTTCCTTTCCATAATTCGTATGGATTCATGTTACAATTATTCCTTAACAAACCTCTGTTTATAATGAATACAACTGTATCGATTTCTTGAACCCATAATTTATCATATAATTTTTAGTCATTTAACATTATTCTGGCCATTTCGTGTATGGTTCATTTTTTTTCTTTCAACAACTCCATTTTGCTGCGTTGTTCTGGCTTTTGAGAATTTCCTTTTTATTCCATTTTCATCACAGTACTGTTGAAATACCTTGGAAGTGAATTCTTTTCCATTATCTAATCTCACACATTTTATCTTCAAATCAATTTAATTTTTGAACAATTCCTTGTAGATTATAACAACTCGAATGCCTCAGTATTTTTCTTTAAGAAGCTAACGACTGTCATTCTGGTGTAATCATCTATCATTAGCATAAAATATAATTCTCCATCTAAACCTTTTGTTCTCATAGGATGACTTAGATCAGTATGTACTAATTCCAATGGATGTGATGTAAAATATTATTTTGTATTTAACTTAACTTTTTTCTACTTATCATACTGACAAGATTCACATATCGTATTGGTAGGTTTTCAAATTTTAGGCATTTCTCTTACTGTTTTTTTCTTGTTGATCCTAACCAAATTTTCGAAATTTATATGTCCCATTCATTTGTGTCATAACCAACTTTTGTCTTTTTTCGCCAAAAAGCATCCTTTAGGTGTCTCATGCAAAATATATATGTCATTTGGAGCTCTGCTTGTTGTAGCCACAATTTTACCGAACTTGCATTTCATGATTTCACATTTCTCAAAATTAAATAATATCGTGTGTCCTTGATTGCACATTGGTCCAACACTAAGCAAAATTTGATTCATATTTTCAACTAGCAACACATATTTCGCAAATGCATTCTTGCTTCCAAGTGTGACTCTACCTACTCCTATGACTTTTGAAGACCTGTAATTTTGAAAAGGCATTGTTCCATCCTTATTTTCCTTCAAGGATATGAAATTATTCCTACATCTATTCATATGAGTTGAGAAACCACTATCAACATACCAAACCTTTATGTTTTTTTGACCCTTGAGAGCGATAACACATTTTTCAGTCTTCCTTTTTCATATTCGTTCATTATGACTTTGCAAGAATTCCTTTTAAGAACTTCGAAGTCTGCAATCTTTAGTTAGGTGTCCAAAATTTTTACATTTGTAGCAATGGACATCATCTCTCAAATGATCAAATCTGTTAATATTTTTCTAAGTTCCAGAATATCCATTTCTGAAAGATCTCCCGAAAGTGTATTTATTCCAAACATACGTGTGACATTCTATAGCTCTATGTCCAAACCTTCCACATGAATAACAATGACCATAGAATATAGGTCGATACCTGGGATGAAATATTCTTAGAGGAATTTTCTTCCATGGTTCTTCCTGCGAGTCTTGATCTCTTGAGTTGGCTGGGAGGTCTACCTGCTCGTTATATTTTTCATATCCATATTCTTTTGTTGTCATAGAGGGACTTGAATCATTTTCATATTTTTCTTTGTAAACAAGACCAATCTTGTCACTATTTCATTACTAATTTTTAATGATTTATTTCAATTCCTTGGAGCAGTTGGTGCAATTTTAAATATTTTTTCCATTTTTTAATAGTTTTCGTAGAGAAACTTTTTCAGCTTCCAATGGTTCTCTTTCCTTGTTGCTTTCCTTTAACTCTTCCCTCAATGATTCTTCAACTCATTTGTATTCTTCAACCTTGATTTTAAGATTTACAACATGTTCCCTTTCTATCTTTAATTCATCTTCAAGAGTGTCGACATGCTTCTTCTCGACCTTCAACTCTTTGATAACCCTGATTACTTCATTTTTAAATTCAAGCTTATTCATCTCTTCTTCTTCGTCTCCTTCTTCATCAGATACTTCTTGCTTATTATTCTTGGCCATAGAAAATACTCTTCCATTGATTTCTTCTTCCTTATCACTGTCTTCATCATATGAGGAGCTATATTCTTTGGAGAAGAAAATATTCTTAAACCATTTCCTCTTGCCTTACTTATTGAACTTCCTCAAACCTTTCTTTCCTTTCGTAACAATCTCATTTTTTTTAGGACACTTGGCTGCAAAATGCCCAACCTCACCACAATCGAAACATATCAATGGGATTTTACCTTTGAGTTTCCCCATAGTTGTTCTCATTTTTCGGTGAAGTAGGAAAATTCTATATCTGAAAATTATTTTTCATCTTCTTCCTTACAACTAAAATTTCTCAGTTTTGGAATATGCTTTTCCTTACTAGTCTTTTTGGATGTGACAAATGTTGTTTCTAGGTAAGATGTGTCATCCTCTTCTGCAATCCTCATTTCATATGCTGTAAGCACTCCATGAAATTCATCTTTTTTGAGATTGGTTATAATTGAACTATATTCCAAGACATATACCTTTAGGTTGAATCTTGTCGGAAAGGTTCTAAGGATCTTTCAGACAACAATTTTCGTGTCGACAGGTTCTCCAAAAACTTCCAATGCATTTGTTATTTCATCAACACACTGTAATTATGCATCAATATTTTCATCTTCCTTCATTTTGATTTGCTCAAATTTTTCCCTGTAATTTTGAAGCTTTGCTTCTTTCATATTTCAGTCACCTGCATATATATTCTCAATCTTGTCCCATACTTCTTTAGAATTTTTGCAACTCCGTACCTTAAGATAGATAGATTCAATAAACCCACTGATAATGAGATCTTTAGCCTTTGCATCATATACCATATTTTTGTTACCTTCTTCATCCTGGGTCGTTGTAAATCCTTTTTCAATGATTTCCCATACTTCGTATCCTTGTACCAGCAAGTGAACCTGCATTCTTCCACTCCAAAGTGTGTATTTATTTCCATTGAACAGAGGAACTCTATTCTTAGTATACTCCATGATCTCCTTCCATTTTTTAGCCTTATATTGAAGGAACCAAGCTCTGATACCAATTGTTGGAAATACTAAGCGGGGGAGGGGTGAAATCAATATTTCTTATCAATTAGCACTTTTAAATATTTTTATAGCATTACTTAATCTTCAATTATTCTTGATGTTTATCCGGTAATAGCAGTAAATAATAGAACACAATAGGCACATGAATTTTAGGTGGAAAAAACCCTCCATGTCAAAAACCACAGATCGATTTTGTAATAAATTATTTAATCTTCAGCCCCAACTAAAATGAAAGGTACAACTTCCTAGAATTATAGAAAAAAAACCACTAGAAGGATGCCCCAGTGCCTTGGTTTCTTGAGTAGTCAACTAAATGGATGTTTGACATCGTAGACCGACCTACCACCCTCAAGTGTTCACAAGCTCCAACCTATAGGTGACTTCATGCACCAACCTGAGCATAACATTATCGAACAATGACACTTATACCTCCCAGAAATGCCTCTCCAAATCTTGGCATGTTGAATCTTTTAAAATAATGACTCTTTTACAATTTTACAATGATGATTTTTACAATTTTGACTTTTTACACGACCTGATACTTTACTTGACACTGATTCTTTGAACACTAGCAACTACTGAGGTATTGTTGTGCTTGCTTTAAGTAATGGTACTCCTCCGTGCACATGCATTAATGAATAAGACCCAAAACAATATACAAATAAAGTACTTACACTATCCTGCAAACCATATGTCTGATAAATATTCAAAATTCAAATGTGAATATGTTCAACATTTATGAAAAAAACCCAATCAAACATACATACAAAATAGTTACACTGTCCTACAAAAACACATGTCAGAGATTATATTCAAATTAAAATTCAAACACTAATCATACATACCTTGTTGTAGGAGACTTATCCTTGATTGTTGATGTGTTTTCCTTACTGCAGTGATCCTTGAATGCATATTTTTTCTTGCCTTCTAGAAGCTCGATATTGAATCCACTATATATACGTAATTTCAGATCTCGAAGGTCTGATATTGTACTTTGTGGTAGCCCCTTGAGTCCTGATTCCAACCCCTTAGGTCTGATCAATATTGGATTCATTAAGAAATATTTATGTCAAATATCGTACGATGACGTGATTATAGACTGGCTTAGTAGAGAGAACTTGTACTAAGTGCCATGTGTCATTATTTCAACCTTTGTCCTGAAAATGATATATACTAAACTACAATCCATCCTCTCTCTGTCACATTTTATAAAATTTTAATCAATGCTCAAAGAGAAATTTATGATGATTTTCCCAAGTTCACCTTTTTGACATGAAATTCGGGAGCCTGCAAAAACCCTAACTTCCTCAAATCATATCTTCGAAAATATAGTGAGCCAATATCTGAAATACAATCATGTGCTTCATCACGATTTTTTTTCAAATGGGATTTTTTCAGCATCAAAAGCTTCGCAGAAAAAACATTATAGCGATAATGCTATGATGACCTATTTCAAGTAGCAAAATCCTTATATGAGAAGGATATGAGGGTCACTATTTATATAAATGATTATGTTGAGAGGGTATTCAACAAGTGAATGTTGGAGTGATTTTAGGAATTTAAAAAATTATTAATTATTGACTATTCGATGACCACAAACAATGACTAGTTTCATGCCATAACCCCATGGGGTTTTAACCCACTAACTCGGGTTACTAACTTAAAACACGAATAGCTCTCAAACCATGAGGAATTACGTGGCATTTCATATATCAACGGAAACATATCGGCAAGTAGAAACCATCTAAAATATCCCTGAATCAGAAGAGAGTTATTTTTCAAGTTAAAATTCCCATGCAAGATAGGGTAGCCCTTGGTGCTTCTTGGCTTTCAATTTTGGTAGTTTTTTTTTTATCATAAACCCACTTATTTACCATCATATTCCACCTTATATCACTCACATATGCTTCATTTTACCCTTATTTTTCATAATCAGGTACTTAGATCAAGTTTTTCAATTATTAGAAATTCTAGTAAAAAATGGGTTTTAAGAGTATTTTTTGACTGCACCAGAAATACCCATAATGGCTTCATTGATTTCATACATGCAGGGCACTTGGGATCGAGTTGAATACATTTATAGAAATATTTATAAATAATATTTGATGTAAACCTATTGGTTTGGTCAAACAGATCCAAAACAAGCTCGGTCACCGTTGGTCAAACATGACCTGTTTTTCAAGAATCCCTAGAAAATACGGCAGAAATAGTATATTTACGGATTTTTCTAGATTTGGTGTAACTAAATGGATGATTTTTACCTACATGTATGGGATTAGGATAATATAAGGCTGTTAGAGACATTGTAGCATAGTTTGTTTTTATTATTTCTCTATTTATACCAAGTTTGTGAACCATTGAAATATGTGGAAATTGTGTAGCTTAACTTTGACATTTCTAAGACATTGGAGAGATAATTGAAATGCCTATTCTATTTCATTTTCTGCTGTTATATGGTGAATTCTTGACTGAATTTTTAGTAGCTGAAAGCACTTTCAATGTGTGAGGCAATGGTAGAGGGCCCCCACACCAAGCTAAGTGCACTTTCTAGTTATTTGTAGCTATAGTTTCTGAACTAGTTTGTTTTATGCTTAATTTTTAAATTAGATATATGCTGATGATTTATGAGTTCTGATGAATCTAATTCTCATTATTATTCCTCATATGAAAATACAATCCAATGTTTAAGTTAAACATTATTTCTATCTGATTAAAATCTAGAGCTAGAATGCATCTTTTCCTACTTTTTAATGCTTTTCTGAATTCTTGTTTTCTAACAATAGTATTATTGATGAATGAATCTGTAATGAAGGAAAATTAGGATCTATTTATTTAATATCCCCTTCGGTTATTGTTTCATGGATCTTGATCTATTGCTCAATTAGTGGTTTTGGTTTCTAATTCATGAGTAATTTTGTAAGAGAAGGACAAACAAGTCTCTTAAATTAGGAGATTCTTTTGCTGCTGATTACATAATTGAATTTAGAAATTATTTTGTTTAGATTTATATTTGTAATATGTATTTCCTTTATCATTAATAAATAATATTTTAACTTGATTATAGTTTAAACCCATATATCTTGGGGATGCTTCTAAGTCCTACTAGCATGTATTGATAATAAATACTTGTGTTTTTTTACCCAGTAAACAACCCAAAATTTTTGCGTTGTTTCTAGGGAAGAATATTTCGAAGTGGTCAATTAGGAAGATAAAAAAAATTAAAATATAAATAGATAAAAAAAGACAACAAAAACTACAAAACTTAGTTTTTCTTTTAGTTATGTTTTAATATGCCTAGAGATAGAGATTAGAAGGGTAGATTCATTAAACAAAACCCCCGACAAAAAAAAAAAAAAAAAATACTACAAAATCCATTTTCCCAACAAGATCTCCAATAGATGATGTTAAATAAGTCATTTAGAGGAGGGTATGCCACTATAAGGATCTTCTAAAATCCTTCTCCACAAGTTAGAGTGATCACTAGGGATGAATCTTCATTTCAGAAGTTAGAAGAGGAACAAATCATCCATGAAGAGGATCCACAAGAAGAAAACTAAATCTTATTCTAGTTATCTTTGTAAGGAGATGAATGAGCCATGTATCACATGCGATGAAGATCAAACATTATAACCCAAAATTGAAGAAATTCTAGCATGTATATCACAAGATCCATTGTGCATTCAAAATTTTGAACAAGTGCTACTTGAAGAACTTTGTGATATGTCAACTAAAGAGAGCCAAGAAAACATAGATCATCTTAAGACATGGTTTCAACTAATCATTAGGTCACAACACCACTCCATTATTCAACATCCTTTAGCATCAAATCTTTATGATCAACTAATTTTTCATGTCCGAGAATTCATTAAAGTATATTTTTCAAACTTGGACGTAATTTTATTTACGATCTTGTTACGCCAATGGATGCATTGGAAATTCTCTTATACTTGAGGGAATTACTTATTTTTATAAAATAGACTAAAATAAATAAATGGGTGGAATGAGTTCATAATAACACTTTTTCTCATAAATAGTTCTTCACATCGTTGTTCAATACTCATTTGAATGGATTTCATGAAAAAATGCACTAAGGACAATTCTATTTTGGGGAAATATATAGGATCATTTTTAAAAGAATGTTTTCAAACAAGGTATCTCTTGAAATATAGTTTTTAAATCCATTTTGAAATTTTCAATTTGGATCACAAATAAAAAAATGATAAAAATAAACACTAGATTTCAAGAACAATTTTAAGGACAGAGTTAGTACAACATTTATATGAGGGTTATAATGGAAATTTTTTTACCTGATATTCATAGGGAAGCTATCCCTTGGAATATAGTTTCCAAATCAATTTAAATCATATAAATCCAACATTATATGAAAAATCTATGCTCAAAATACTAACTTCTTGACGAAAAATATGCATGGTGAAAATTCTAGGTATTGACTGTTCATTGGCATATTTCAAATATCAAATCATCTTATTTTCAAAACTTGCTTATAATGGAGATAGATATTGAATTCCAGTTCAAGACACAATTTGAATCATCCCATTTGGATGCCAAGGGAAAAATTTATTCCACATTTAGTGACTACATGTCTTAAACTCAAAATAGTCAAACTCCGCCTCCTAGGTCTGTTAATCACTAGTTTTGTGACATCAAAACTACTGATTTAAAAAAAAAATCTACTGGAAATAAAATAATTAAACTACTTTAATATCCAAGTGGAATCATATCGATCCGATCTTTAATGAAAGAGTTATACCCCAAATAATGGTTGTTGGTCTAGTAAAACATTCACAAGGAGCTCTATCAAACATGGTACTTCTCATCATTTTTGGCATATCATTTTAAACCATTTTGAAAACTTGTTTGTACTGGATATATCCACGTGAATTCACATTAAATTGGCTTTGAAATAACTCTATTTGGACATAAAATGAGGTCTAGGATGGCCATTATTCCTCGAAGGGGTAAACAAATGAAATTTCTTTGTATATCATCTTTGGACTTGTTTTTAAGCATTGATTGAAATTACTATACATATTTCTTGGAAGAAGAGAGACTGTACACCTCTCTTCCTCCATCATCTAAGATTTTATTACAGGAAAATTCTATGTTTTTGGAGCTCATAGGAAGATTTGAGGAGTCAACTACATGGATGAAGGATTTTGAAAGTCAATATTTAAAAATATGAAAGAAAATATTCAATTCAAATCAAAGTGGAATTCAAATGATGTTGAGTTCATCTAATAAAACTGAAAATTCATGTAGCTCACTTTCAGTGGCTAACCAACAACCCTACAAGAAGATCAAGATTGAGGCAAAAGACATGAAGCTAATAATAAGAAGAAGAAGTCAATTTTTACCATGACAAGCCACATCCATTGCCAAAGAAGCCTTTCATAAGCCATATTGTTCATGATGTCATTCATCTACCATATTGTATTCCACAATCATGCATGTTGAAGTCCATACCTATTTTCTATCTATCTATCCATCTACTCTTAGATGTTGACTTCAACCTATATTAATTTCATAAACATTCCATACTTTTCGACTCCATTATATGCCACCTCCATCTAGAAAAGAAAAGAGAAAAAAAATAGAAAAAGATAAAAAATAATAAAAGAGTTTGGTTGTAAAAATCCAGGAAACTGGCTGAAATGTACCTCTTTTCCTCAATTTTTTTTTTCCTTCTCTAGTACTCTACTTAACTTTCCTAGTGACACTATTCTGACTCTCACATTCAGAATATTCCATATAGGGAAACCAGATTAAAATTTAACTAAAAATATTTACTATACTCTTCATAATTTTGATTTCCGAGTACAGTTGAAAACAGGGCTTCAACTTATTGGCTTTATACAACAATTAATCTAAATATGATTAATACCACAAAATGGTCTTATCTCCTAACATGATATCCTTCATAACAACATTTCATGAACCTTTAAGGATTTTGTCACCTTATTCATTCTTAATTTAATTTAATACTTCCAAATGTTCACTACTAATATATATACTTTTGGTTTGTGACATCACCTATGCCAATTTACTTTGACAGGGTACATATATATATATATATATATATATATATATATATATATATATATATATATATATATATATATATATATTAATTCTACGTTAATACATTTCACATTTGGGTTATTATATAACAATATTCATTAATTCGTGTTAGAATTACTAATTCAAAACACATTCTAAGCGTATTGTTAACATAAGAACTATGAACAAAATTGTTTAAGGCTTATTTTATTTCATTTATAAGGTATGAATTGACACATTTACTATGGCCTTCTCGTCAATTGAGACATGTACTCTTTGCCTTAATATGATCTCTATGTTTGGGTTTCTCGAGCCCCACAACTAAATCGTGGTTTATCTTCCCCTACCACCATCCTGAACTCGTATTTATACTCGCATATGTACTTTTACATGTAAAAATTAATGGAGTTATGGTGTTTGGTCCTATCAATTGAATGCATTTCGATTTATGGGAGAGCCGACAGATTTTCGACACTTGTAAGGCCGGATGATTGATTAGGGTTTAGCAGTTGTTCCCTATTAAATCCGTCGCTTCAATTCTATTCCACTTCTCCTATCGTTCATTTTCGCTAGTCTTTCTCAAAGCAATGTGGCTCAAAAAAATCATGCGGCCTGGGTTTTGTTATGGCATATCACACATCCGAACTTACGTCCTCTTCCATACGCTCATAGGTAATACGTATTCCCTTTGCCTCTATCTATTGAATACATTGAGATTTTGTAATTTTGTAATTCCATAGCTAGTCGTGAATACGTGTTGGGGTTTAATTAGAATCATATGGCCTGTTTTGATTCTTCGTATGAGTTTCCTTACTGCTCTTATAACCATCTTGTTTACTTAGTTTTCCACTACTTACATTGTAAGTCCCACTAGATTTTTTTAATTCAATTCTTGATTTGTGTTTCATCTGAGGTTTTCGATTTCTTTTCTAGATCCATATAAAAATTTTCTAGTAATATATTTGAAACTTTTGTTCCCTTATTAATCCGTTACTAATTTTCTTTGCAATATCTCTGGGATGAACGCGTTGTTCATCTCAAGAAGTTGACTCAGTTGGCTCTGGTTATCAAGATTTCAAGGCATTCTTCCCAGTTTCACCTCTCTGTAAGTACATTGCTCTGTAACTTCCATGGACAATTTGTTTATTATTATCATATTTTGTATTTCTTCTCTAAACGCTAGCCTTATTAATATCATGTTCTCATTCCCTTATGAACGATGTTATTGCAGGATTTTTAAATTTGTTTGCCCTCGTTTTCCCCGGTAAGAGACTTATTTTGCTTATGAAATTTCGTTTTATATAGCATTTGAGTCATCGATAACTCTCGGCTTTTAACATCATCAATATATATTTATATACAGGTTGAATCTACGATGGCCTTAGGGTGAATATGACATTTCTATTATCCCAAAACGTGTTGGGGATGTCTTTTTTTTTTTGTTCTTGTGATTAAACGATTTAGGGTTTTTATCTCCAATTTTCCTCAGATGTAATTTATACAATACACACACACACACACACACATATATATATATATTTTGTTTTATTGACCTTGACTAATAATAGTCCACAATTTACTTCCTGGCTGAATTTCGTGGTTTCATTCCATTTACCCTGTTATTTAAGTTGACTTTCCATTCTATTGTTATGAATGTTAATCAGTGAGTTATGCTCATAATTATATACCTATCAGAACATTACCCAATGTTAAGATATATTTTCTTGTACATTTAATGGTTCGTCTATAATTCATTTATGTTTGCCTAACACTTGAAGTGAGTCCTTTATGCATATAATTGATTTGTTTTCCTTTTGGTACAAATTCAGAAGGATAATATACATGTATATACCATAACTACTTCAATCTTCTTGCTTTACATTTAAATAGAAATCACTTCATTTCTCTTCTCAAAGTAGAGATTCCTCCAGCATTTTTACATTTCATAAATGCATATACATAAATTTTTATTTTTATTTTTTTTTATATCAGCTAGTAGAAGTTGTCTTACATCAGCATGTTTGTATTTCCTAGAATAGTTAATGACATTCTCTTATTTAAGTTTTTCTCTCGTTACCTCTACTAATGAAGAATAATTGCAATGGTTTCTCTCTAACTCAACATGTACTTCATTTAGGTTGAATAGATTATTTAGATACTTCAGCACTACTTCTAATATAGATACTTTGTCTAGATCAGAGAGGAAATTTTATTTTGTACTGTGCAGGCAGATAATAGTTATGTCTATTGAATCTTCACTTCAATCCAGGCAATACCATCTATATTCAGGATAAAATTAATCAATTTATTTTTAAATTTCCCTGAATATATATATATATATATATATATATATATATATATATATATATATATATATATATATATATATATATATATATATATATATATATATATATATATATATATAGGATGGACTAATTCTTTTATACATGTATTAATGACATCTATCTTTCTGTTATAACATTTAATCAGTCTCAGCAGTATAAAATTATATGTTTAAGAACTCACTTTTTGCTTAACCTGTCTATCAATTATATTTATTAGAGTAACTTGAATTTTCACTTAATTTAGTAGAATTGCTGAGTTACCATTTCTGCTTCTCCCTTAGTATTATACTAAAATTTTCTTTCTCTGTTTATACAATTTTTTTTTTTTGTAATGTAGATCTGGTAATGACTAACCTTAACTGTAGATTGATAGCTTCTACATGAATTTCTCATCATGAAATTATACATTCTAGAAGTAGCATTTAAAATTATAATATTCAAAGTTTATATGGAAATGATACATATCTCCAGATTTAGATCTTACCATGGTTTAGAGATTCTGGATGATAATATTTCTATAATTTATATTCCTACAACTATACAGACTGTAGAAGATTTATTTCTCCTATTTTGTTCTGTTAAATGTAGGGAATACTAATCTCAACTTAAAACAAAATAATAGCTACAACATTTACCAGTATAATACTACAGCATATATTTTAACATTTCATAAAAATTTTGTGAGCATACCAATTCTGCAAATGACCAATCCTCCCAACCTTAGAGTTCCTTTGTCTCTCGAACTCACCCCCTAGCTAAGATCCCCTCTCAGAATGGACCAACCACAATTTGTTCTGGAATAGCTTATTTAATCTTATGCTCTCCCAAAGCCTATTTCTAATTCTGCGTCCATAGTTACAGGATGATTTTATTCTTGTTTGCCTAGGCTTCCCTTATTTAGGGACTTTAAAGTTTCTTTATGCTTTTCCATCTTTTTACCTCTTCCCAACTACTCTCCACATCATTGGGGAAATTTATATTTTTCCTCAAAAATCTAAATCAGAAATAAATTCTTTCAAGCTTTTTGAAAGATTTATGGGGAAAGTCTTAGCCTCTTTCCATACCTCATGGATTAGACAAGTGATCTCAAAAATCTCATTTGGTCAATATGCATAGAATTATTTTATTTATTTTTCATAATTAAATAATTCATTAATTACATCCACACCGTAATTATCCATTGGGGGTCCACTCCCCTTTGGACTGAAGTTCAAATGTCTAACTTGGAAAAACATAAAACTATGGGTGTTACATATTCCCCCTCTGAAAACAAACACCGTCCTCGGTGTTAACAGCTAACTACTAGAGTTTATTTTGAAAATAGATATGGATATTTTTCCATCATCTCAGCTTCTCTTTCCCACGTAGCTTCTTCAGCAGTAAAGTGCTTCCACTGCACCTTTATTCTGGCTACTGTTCGATTTCTCAATTCAATTTCTTCCCGCTCCAATATTTGAAGCGGATCTGGAAGGAACTCCGCTTCTGGTTCCACCTGTATCACATTCCAATCAACAATGTGAGAAGCATCATGTAGATATCTTTTTAATAACGAAACATGAAACACATCATGAAATTTAACATGGGGTGGTAAAGCCAGATTATAAGCCACTGGTCTCACTCTTTCTAACACCTCAAAAGGCCTGTAGTATCTAGGAGCCAATTTTTCACAACTTCCAGCATAAAGTATGCTCTTTTTGGGTTTAACGCACAGATACACATGATCACCCACTTTGAACTCTCGATGCACTCTCTTCTTATCAACATATTTTTTCTGTTGATCTTGTGATGTCTTGATGTTTCTCTGTATTTTTTTTACAATCCTTTCCATTTTTTGTAGAGTATCTGGCCCCAATACTAGCTTATCTTTAGGTTGGCTCCAACTTAAAGGAGTACGACACTTTCTTCTGTAGAGTGCTTCAAATGGACTCATTTTGATGGAGGATTGATAGCTGATTTTGTAAGAAAATTCGACTAAATGCAAGTAGTCTTCCCATTTTGATGGCCTAAACATCACATACATTCTCAGCATGTCCTCCAAAATCTGATTTTTTCTCCATGTTTGACCATCCGTCTGAGGGTGATAAGCAGTACTAAAATTCAATTTAGTGCCCATGCCCCCAAACAGACCTTTCCAGAAGGCGGTTGTGAACTTAGCATCTCTATCTGAAATAATCATCTTTGGGACCCCGTGTAGCCTTACTATTTCTTTTAGGAACACATTTGCCACTTGGGCTGTCCCAAAAGTAGATTTTACAGGTGTGAAATGTGCAGCCTTTGTTAAAGTGTCTACCACTACCATCACTGAGTCACGCTGGTACTTTGTTCTAGGTAACCCAGTTATGAAATCTATAGAAACAGTGTCCCATTTCCATTCTACAATTGGTAAGGGATTTAAAAGACCAGCTGGATGCTGATGTTCAACTTTGACTAGTTGACATTCCATGCATCTAGCTAAATAGTTCGCTACATCCTTTTTCATTCTTGGCCAAAACAATTTCTTTTTCAAGGTTGTAACAATTTTTTGACATCCAGGATGTCCTGAATATCGTTGTTTATGATATTCATGTAGGATTTCATTTTTCAAAGAACCCACATTGGGGATGTATAATCTATTTTTATAACAGATCAACCCTTTCTGATTTTAAGTGTATTCAACCATTTCTTTTTTCAGCATTTTCAATTGCAGATCTTTATAGTTGGGATCGTGACCTGATACATTTTTAACTAATTCTTCTAGGTCAAAACTAGCACTACTCCCAACACTGCTTATGTTTTGGCAAGCATTTCTTCTTAGAGCATCAACGATTTTGTTTTCTTTCCCTTTGATATGTTTTATGTTCATAAAAAATTCACTCAGAAAAGACAGCCATCTGGCTTGTCGAGCATTCAAATATGTTTGAGAGAAGAAGTACTTGAGACTAATATGATCTTTCATCAATGTAAAATTTTTTTCCAAGAAGATAGTGTCGCCACATCTTCAAGGCATGAATTACAGCAGCCAATTCCAGATCATATACACTGTAATTCTGTTCATATTTCTTAAGTTTTCTAGACTCATATGCAATAACAGAATTTTCTTGCAACATGACTCCTCCCAATCCCTCTCTACATGCATCCGTACACACAACAAACTCTTTGTCAGGATCTGCAATTTTCAATATAGGGGTTGTAGTAAGTTTTAATTTTAGTTGTTCAAAGCTGTTTTGACATTTTTCAGTCCACTCAAATTTGGTGCCTTTTCTCTGTAGTGAAGTTATGTGATATGCTATTATAAAAAATATTTCCACAAACCTTCGATAATAACCTGCAATCCCCATAAATGATCTTACTGCTGAAACATCAGTTGGCACCGGCCATTCTCTAATAGCCTTTATTTTCTGAGGGTCAACAGCCAATCCTTGTTCAAAAATGATATGCCCCAAATATTGAATCTTGTCTTTATAAAATTCACATTTAGTGAATTTGGCATATAACTGGTTTTCTTTCAAATTCTGCAAAACTATCCTTAAGTGTTCTTTATGATCTTCCTCACTTTTTGAATAGACTAGAATATCGTCTATGAACACTAGTATGAATTTATCTAAGTACTTTTTCAAAATGTTGTTCATTAAGGACATAAAAGTGGCAGGGGCATTTTTCAAACCAAAAGGTAGGACTACAAATTCGTAGTGACCATACTTGGTTCGAAAAGCTATTTTACTAATATCTTCCTCCTTAATTATGAGTTGGTGATAACCAGTCCTCAAATCAATCTTAGAAAATACTAAATCTCCTCTCACCTAATCAAAAATGTCATCTATTCTGGGTAGTGGGTACATGTTCTTGATTGTCAACTTATTCAGTTGGCGGTAATCAATGCACATTCTAAAGGTTCCATCCTTCTTTTCACGAACAACGCCGGTGCTCCCCGAGGGGATAACCTCGGTTTGATGTAACCTTTATCTAGCAATTCTTGTAATTGCATTTTTAACTCCATGAGTTCAAGGGGGTTCATCCGGTAAGGAGCTCTAGAAACGAGTGTTGCTCCTGGCACCAAATCGATTGAAAAATCAATCTCTCTTTTGGGGGGAAGATGAGGAATTTCATCTGGAAAAACTTCCTTAAATTCTCTTACCACTGGTAAAGTGTCTAGAAGGTTTGCTTCAGGTTGCTGCCCTAATTCTTCAACATGTACAACATATACTTGATATCCTTTTCTAGCTATTCTTTTTAATTGCAGAGCTGATATTTGTCTTACAGAGATTGGTTTTGGTTTTCCTTTGAGTATAAAGGGTCTCCCTTCCTCATCTATGCAATGCAGAGTTTTATCCCAACAATTCATCATAGCCTTTCTTTTTTCTAACCAGTCCATTCCTATCAGCAAATCATATGAGCCTAAGGGCAGAATTTTTAAATTTACTTCTGTCTGAAAATCATTTAATTTAATTACTATTTGAGGTAACTTATGAGTTACTTTTTGTTTGGTGCCAGTGGCTAACTAGACCAACCAATACTATTGAAATTTTTCAGTTTTGAGATTGCATTTCTCTACAACTTGTGGACTAATGTAACTCAAAGAAGCACCTGGATCAATCAAAACTGTAACAGATTGGTCAGAAATATTACCTTCCATCTTGACCATATTAGCTTGGTGTTTTGCTTGTCGGTTCTCCAAGGCTGCACTGATAGTGGGTATGTTCCAAGCTATATCATTCACTGTGGTAGCTTCTCTATCATTCATAATCATCTGAATATTTGTGTGTGGACAATCCCTCAACAGATGAGGTTCTCCGCAACCCCAACATTTCAAAGGCTCCCACATTTTAACTATTCCCTCCTTCTTATTATCTCCATCTATTTGTTTTGAACCAACTTGGGACTAAGCATTTTGACTTCCTTTCGTTTGTTAAATTTCTTCCGTTGATGATCCCTACCAAATTTCTTCAAGTAAGCTAGTTTTTGTTTCTTTCCTTTGAATTCACCGTTGTTTATCCTGCTTTTCCCATGTTCACTCTTTCCTTTAAACTGTTGGTAGCATAATCTAGCTTTCCTCACCACTTCATCCATAGTTTTTGGATTATCAAACTCTATTTTCTCCTTGTACACAGTAGGAAAACAGTTCAAAAACCTTTGCACCTTTGCTTTCTCTTCACGAATATAAGGAACATACCTTAACATATTTGTAAACTTGGTGACAAAATCATCTATGGTGAGCTATCCCAATCTGTGTTCGTGGAACTCCTTTACTTTATCATCATAATAACATTCGTTCAAATAGTGGTTTTTAAACTTGACTTGGAAATCTTCCCAAGTCACTGTTTTTTCATCGATGGCATGAACCATTTTTGTCTCCTCCCATGACAAGGTAGCCTTACCTTGCAACTGGTAGATAGCCAATATGGCCTTCAGATTGCTTTCATATTCATAGACCTGAAAATACTTAATCATATTCAACATCCATGCCTCAGCATCTTCCTCCTTCTCCCCATCATAGGAGGGAGGTTTAATTTTTCAGAATTCACACTGTAATTCCTTCTTCTGTTTAGAATGATGTCTAGTAGTGTCATATTCCTTAGAATCATCTGAGAACTTGAATTTACTCTTCTTTTTGGAACCTTCACCTTCTTGGTTGTTCCGCGAGGTTAGTTCTCTTATTAGCTTCTCCTGCTCCTCACTGGCTAATGACAGCCTGTCATTCTGGCTTCTTAGCTCGGCCATACCTCATTGCAACCTGTGCAACATAGCCATCAAAGGAGCATTGGGATCTGGCGTGTTATCTCCATCACCAAGATCAACATAAATTTCATCTCCTTCAGCCATTGACCTTTCAGTTCCAGTACCACTGTACACTAAACAAAACAACATCAGTAACAATTTTTTTTTTTTTTTTTTTAATAATTTATACAGTGAGCACAACAACAGCCTAGTTTTTCTAACATGAGCTCTGATACCATTTGAAATGTTCCTCTTTTCCTCAATTTTTTTTTTTCCTTCTCCAGTACTCTACTTAACTTTCCCGGTGACACTATTCTGACTCTCACATTCATATTATTCCCTATAGGGAAACCCTATTAAAATTTAACTAAAAATATTTACTATACTCTTCAGATTTTTTATTTCCGAGTACAGTTGAAAACAAGGCTTCAACTTATTGGCTTTATAAAAAAAATAATCTATATATGATTAATACCACAAAATGGTCTTATCTCCTAACATGATATCCTTCATAACAAATTTTCATGAACCTTTAAGGATTTTGTCACCTTATTCATTCTTAATTTAATTTAATACTTCCAAAGGTTCACTACTAATATATATACTTTTGGTTTGTGACATCACCTATGCCAATTTACTTTGACAGAGTACACACACACACACACACATATATATATATATATATATATATATATATATATATATATATTAAATCTATGTTAAGAAAATTCACATTTGGGTTATTACATACTTAACTATATTCATTAATTCGTGTTAGAATTACTAATTCAAAACACATTCTAAGCGTATTTTTAACATAAGAACTATGAACAAAATCATTTAAGGCTTATTTCATTCCATTTATAATGTATCAATTGACACATTTACTATGGCCTTCTCGTCAATTGAGACATTTACTCTTTGCCTTAATACGATCTCTACGTTTGGGTTTCTGGAGCCCCACAACTAAATCGCGGTTTATCTTCCCCTACCACCATTCTGAACTCACATTTATACTCGCATATGTACTTGTACATGTAGCAATTAATGGAGTTATGGTGTTTGGTCCTATCAATTGAATGCATTTCAATTTATGAGAGATTCGACGGGTTTTCAACACTTGTAAGGCTGGATGATTGATTAGGGTTTAGCAGTTGTTCCCTATTAAATCTGTCGCTTCAATTCTATTCTACTTCTCCTATCGTTCATTTTCTCTGGTCTTTCTCAAAGCATTGTGGCTCAAACAAATCATGCGACCTGGGTTTTGTTATGGCGTATCACACATCCAGACTTACGTCCTCTTCCATACGCTCACAGGTAATACGTATTCCCTTTGCCTCTATCTCTTGAATGCATTGAGATTTTGTAATTTTGTAATTCCATAGCTAGCCATGAATACGTGTTGGGGTTTAATTAGAATCATATGGCCTGTTTTGATTCTTCGTATGAGTTTCCTTACTGCTCTTATAACCATCTCGTTTACTTAGTTTTCCACTACTTACATTGTAAGTCCCACTGGATTTTTTAAATTCAATTCTTGATTTGCGTTTCATTTGAGGTTTTCGATTTCTTTTCTAGATCCATATAAAAATTTTCTGGTAATAGATTTGCAACTTTCATTCCCTTATTAATCCATTACTAATTTACTTCGCAATATCTCTGGGATGAACGCGTCGTTCATCTCAAGAAGTTGACTCAGTTGGCTCTGGTTATCAAGACGTCAAGGCATTCTTCCTAGTTTCGCCTCTCTGTAAGCACATTGCTTTGTAACTTCCGTGGAAAATTTGTTTATTATTATCATATGTTGAATTTCTTCTCTAAATGCTAATATCAGGTTCTCATTCCCTTATGAATGATGTTATTGCAGGAGTTTTAAATTTGTTTTCCCTCGTTTGCCCCGGTAAGAGACTTATTTTGATTATGGAATTTCGTTTTATAGAGCATTTGAGTCACTGATAACTCTCGGCTTTTTAACATCATCAATCTATATTTATATACAGGTTGAATCTATGATGGCCTCGGGGTGAATATGATATTTCTATTATCCCAAAACGTGTTGGGGATGTCCTTTTTTTTGTTCTTGTGATTAAACAATTTAGGGTTTTTATCTCCAATTTTCCTCAGATGTAATTTATATAATATATATATATATATATATATATATATATATTGTTTTATTGGCATTGACTAATAATAGTCCACAATTTACTTCCTGGCAGAATTTCGTGGTTTCGTTCCATTTACCCTGGTATTTAAGTCGACTTTCCATTCGGTTGTTATGAATGTTAATTAGTGAGTTACGCTCATAATTATATACCTATCAGAACATTACCCAATGTTAAGATATATCTGCCTGTACATTTAATGGTTCGTTTGTAATTCATTTTTGTTTTCCTAACACTTGAAGTGAGGCCCTTATGCATAAAATTGATTTGTTTTCCTTTCAGTACAAATTCAGACGGATAATATACATATATATACCATAAATACTTCAATATTCTTGCTTTACATTTAAACAAAAATCACTTCATTTCTCTTCTCAAAGTAGAGATTCCTGCAACATTTTTACATTTCATAAATGCATATACATAAAATTTCTTTTAATTTTTTTTTTTTATCAGCTAGCAGAAGTTGTCTTACATCAGCATGTTTGTATTTCCTAGAACAGTTAATGACTTTATATTATTTAAGTTTTTCTCTCCTTACCTCTACTAATGAAGAATAATTGCAATGGTTTCTCTCTAACTCAACATGTACTTCATTTAGGTTGAATAGATTATTTAAATACTTCAGCACTACTTCTAATATATATACTTTGTCCAGATTAGAGGGGAAATTTTATTTTATACTGTGCAGGCAGATAATAGTTATGTCTACTGAATCTTCACTTTACTTCAGGCAATACCATCTATATTCAGGATAAAATTAATCAATTTATTTTTAAATTTTCCTGAATACATATATATATATATATATATATATATATATATATATATATATATATATAGGATGGACTAATTCTTTTATAGATGTATCAATGACATCTGTCTTTCTATTATAACATTTAATCATTCTCAGCAGTATAAATTTATATGTTTCAGTATTCACTTTTTCCTTAACTTGTCTATCAATTATATTCAGTAGAGTAAATTTTTTTTTCACTTAATTTAGTAGAATTGCTGAGTTACCATTTCTTCTTCTCCCTCAGTATTATACTAAGATTTTCTTTGCCTGCTTATACAGAGTTTTTTTTTTGTAATGTAGATCTGGTAATGACTAACTTTAACTGTAAATTGATAGCTTCTACCTGAATTTCTCATCGTGCAATTATACATTCTATAAGTAGCATTAAAAATTATAATATTCAAAGTTTATATGGAAACAATACATATCTCCAGATTTAGACCTTACCATGGTTTAGAGATTTTGGATGATAATATTTCCATAATTTATATTCCTACAACTATACAGACTGTAGAAGATTTATTTCTCCTATTTTTTTATGTTAAATGTAGGGAATAGTAATCTCAACTTAAAAAAAAATAATAGCTACAACATTTACCAGTATAATACTAGAGCATATATTTCAACCATTCATAAAAATTTTGTGATCATACCAATTCTGCAGATGACCAATCCTCCCAACCTTAGAGTTCCTTTGTCTCCCGAACTCACCCCCTAGCTGAGATCCTCTCTCAGAATAGACCAACCAAAATCTCTTCTTGAATAGCTTATTTAAGCTTATGCTCTCCCCAAAGCCTGTTTCTAATTATGTGTCCAGAATTACAGAATTCTTTTATTCCTGTTTGCCTAGGCTTCCCTTATTTAGGCACTTTAAAGCTGCTTTCTGCTTTTCCATCTTTTTAACTCTTCCCAACTACTCTCCACATCATTGGGGAAATTTAGATTTTTCCTCAAAAATCTAAATTATAAATAAATTCTTTTAAGGCTTTTTGAAAGATTTTTCGGGAAAGTCTTAACCTCTTCCCATACCTCATGGATTAGGCAAGTGATCTCAAAAATCTCATTTGGTCAATATGCACAGAACTTTTGTTTTTTCATAATTAAATAATTCATTAATTACATCCACACCATAATTATCCATTGGGGGTCCACTCCCCTTTGGACTGAAGTTCAAATGTCTAACTTGGAAAAACATAAAACTAGGGGTGTTACATTGGCACAATACAAAATCAAATTCATATCGAAAACCAACTTGTTTGGCCAATATGAATTCTCTATTTTGTTTTACATCAGTTTGATTTTGCAGGAATAATCCTCCAAGAAATGAAATACTTGAGGACAATTCTTAACATCATCAAGAGGGAAGCTTGTAATAAAACTATGTAAATAGTTTGAGCAGTTGAATTTAATAAGGAACTAGAATTACAAGTACAAAGGGACCTGATACATCATTGGACATAGTATGCAGAAGGGACTTGATACATCATTGAAAATATTATACAGAAGGGACCTTAGATATTATTAAGATCATTATCCAGAACGGACATGTATCATGTCAAAAGAGACCTGAAACATCAAATACAAACTGCAGAAGGGGCTTGAATCAATATCATATGGAAAGACATGAAACAACATCTAGAATATCAAATAAGGGGATGCAAGTGTGTGCATTCCATCAAAAAATATCTTTAAATAACCATCATCATGATTCAATCATAGACGAATTAGTAAAGGACATCATCAGTTAGCATTGACATCAAGCGATTATGGAAGTACAAGTATATATATCAAGCAATGGTTTGATATCAAGCAACAGTTTATAGAAGAGACCTGAAACATCATCATTAGTAAATACCAATAAGGGACCTGAAAAGCTACTACAAACAACTATCTACAGTCCAGCATTGATAAGAATTCATTTTGAGAAGTCAAGTGATGACAAAAGAGTAATGAGCTATCAAATCAAAGGGAATTACTGTAAGTTAAAATTATTTTTAGAGCCTTTGATTTTGAAATTTTTTCTAGAATTGATAATTTAGTTTAAATACTTGAATATTCAAATTCTTATATTCATTCATCACCCTATACATTTATTCATTCATCCACCATATATACACCTATTAACCCACATTCATTATCATTTAAAACCCAATTTTTTATCAAATTTGTTGACCACATTTCCTTCGTTCAAAAAAAAATTGGCATATGCATCTACAAAATAAAAAAACTAGTATCATTGTAAAAATTTTGATTTGAAAATGACCTAAAAAATTTTTATGGTCATTTTAAAATCAAATACAAGAGAATAAATAATGAAAATGTACATAATGGATATGATATATGAGCTATGCAACAAATTTTGAATACAATACGCCATGGTACATATGTGTTACAGTTTTAACGAAATGAATGTGGCAACATTAATTAAAATCGGGTCAAATCAGAAATGGTCAAAACTTTCAAACAGTAGAGCATATTTCTGGCTGTGAAAAAAAATTCCAAGCTAACTCGAAGCATAAACGATAGCTTAGAGCACATTATCCACTGTAGAAAATAGTTTTGACCTGAAGCAAGACAGTTATTCCCTAATAAAGAGCTGTCGTGAGGTAAAAATGAATATTGTGAACCAGAGCTATAAGCTGTAGCTGCGTAGAACAAAGGAAATAGGCCTGAACCACTTTCCCAACCACTGAAGCCATGAAAGCAGAGGTCTGGCACTTCAAATTGAGAAGAATAGAGCCAAAATTGAGAATAGCGAGCTGCATATGGAAAGAGGATTGTTGAAGAATATGGATTGAGGAGAATTTTGTGCCAAGCCAAAGAAATCCTACAAATTATGCAGTGAACTTCCAAAATAGGGAAGCATCGAATTTAAAATCAAATCCCATATTGTATAAAATCTTCTGCCACCTATTAATCCCAAAAATTTATTAATAGTTAGAGGATTACGGGATTTAGGATTTTATTTAAAGAAATGTCGTAGTTCAAAGTCTAGGTGTGAAGTTGAATTTCAGTGATATTAATTAAACTTAACAACTAATCCAAAACAAATGATAACTCTTGGAGAACACATAGAAATTGATTTCTTCCAAGACTTTCTTTCTGGAGGGGTAGTGAACAGAAATATTAAGAGCAAAGATGAATTGTGATTGCCCAAGACCCATGGATTGATTTTTATTTTCTAGATTTTGATTTTTTTAGGAGGATTATGTAACTGAGCATAATTATGATCGCTTTTCGTTAACTAGAGCATTCTCCAACATTTCGATTTCTCCAACATTTTGATTTCTCTAGATGAGATCACCTTCAACATTTTTATTTCTCCAATGTAAAGTAAATATCCAACATTCGATTTCTAAGAAGGTTGTAAGAAACATTAATATTTTCCAGAAATCGATTTCAGTACAAGAGCTAAAACAGAGTGAAAAAAATTGGTATTTCTGTTTTTGTTGAAGATCGAGCTAACTAGCAGTGGAAGGAGGTAAGGATTCCAGCACTGTTTCAAAAATTTGAAATTTTTAAGAAGCCACTATTTTTCAGTGTCTCTTCTGAGCAAATGAAAATGAAATTTGAAAAAAAAAACATGTATTTTCTCTAGAACGAACTCAATTAGTCTCATCGCAGACACTTTCCTAAAATTCATTTCTATTTGGGATATTTTCCAGGTTCTTTCAACCCCTATTTTGCAGATTGTGTGGGTAAAACAGTGCCTAAATTGATGTGAACGCCTAGTCATAAAAGGGATTGGAACAAGTTATTTTGTAGTGGATTTATGGCAAGAAGAAAAATTTAATATTCCTAATTAGCGATAGCTAATTGGAATATTTGACTTTGTATAATTTTTCCGTCTATGGGTTGTAAATAAATAAAAAGTGAGTAAAGAGGGTCTAACTCACTTTAGTAGAATAAGACATCCACCTAGTAGCACAACGTTGTGACTCAAGGGGGGGTCAAGGGGGCCAAACACCACGTAGAGGAGAGGGGCCTACGTGCACTCTAGAAGCTTCTACGCAGATAAGGATGAGGATGTGGAGGAGAGAGAGGCTACGACGGGTTTTGGAGGGAAACCAATGCTATAAAATATGGAGGAGCCTCCTCTTTTGGATCATTCTGGATTTGTTGATTTTAGAGTGAGACTTTGGTCTTATTTAGCACGCTGGCTCTTTAGCCTGTCTGCAGCACTGTTTAGTGCACCGAGTGTCTCCGTGCGGAGATCTCACCCTTAGCCCCAGGGGACTTCGAGTGCCTTCTCGGGCAAGGTTTGTTTCCTTGTATTTTGTGAGTCGTTTCATTTTTTTGGTTTGTTGTGGAGCTAGAGCTGATAGAGACTGTGCAGTCACTGGGGGAGAGGACGCAGTCCATTATGGTGGAGCTCCGGGTTAGTGTTTCTGTAGATGATTTCGCTGGGATTTCGAGTAGAGGGTCAGCGTTTTCCCGTCGCATGATTTTGGAAGAGTTTGTGGCAGTATTACAGCTGTTCCTATCCAGCTACTGCGCTATACCTTGGAGGCCAGCATAATTAACTGGGGAGGCAGTCTCTGGTGTTTTCGGGGGTTGGCCATTCTTGGAATGGTTTGTGGATATTTTCCGGGTTGTTGAGGAGAGGAGGTTTACTGATTTTCAGCTCATTCTGGCAAGGGGATCAACCCCTAGTATTCAGTCCATTCTAGAAGTTGTAGCTACTCAGCATTTTCCAGCAGCTAGGATGTAGTTCCTAGAGCAGCCATTTCCGGTATTCTCTGAGAGTGTTTTCTTACTTGCCTTGTGAAAGATTAGCCTATTGTACTCCATTACATTTCTTAGATTAATAAAATGGCTCAGCATTTCTTCTATATGTTTTCTGAATGAGTTTCCGTAGTTGTCGTTGTTGTCGTGGTTGCCATATACTCTTTCTATTGTATGTCTATTATTGTTTTTGAGCATTCTAGTTCTATACCAATTGGTGTGTTATCTTTCACTCTTAGACAGAGTCTGGAAAGGGCCAGGTATCCTCTAGATCTCGTCCTCTTTAGAGGCGACATATCCGGTAAATGCCTTCCCAGTCTATCTCTGGATGGAGTTTTCTTGTGTTTTAGAGATATCCCCTACTGAGGAGGTAAATCCCCTCTGCAGACAGAGGCGATCCCTACTAGCCCAGCAGGGGTCTAGCAACAATCAAACAATGTTACGACGCAAGTTCCTAGTTACAAATGAAAAGACTAGCGATAGAAGCCTACCTGGATTCCAATGCTATGATCTGAAGAAGAAGCGTCCCCGTTCCTCAACCTCGGCAGATCATAATCCCTCCATGATCTCCGCGGATGAACACCTACACATGGAAGAAACAAACAGATACAAGCATAAAATCTGGCATACGTAACTAAACATCAGTCAGAAAGGATGTTACTCATATTAACATGATGGAAAACAGAGTGGAACCATAATCATAATCATCTATTAAATAACAAACGAAGAGAGATTACAGCCAAGTTCTGACGTCGCGGTCTCCTTCGGATGGGTCTCCAGTCATCCATGTCTCGCAAAGCTTGCCAAGGAAAGGGAAAACCTCTCCAGAGTCTCTCGACGATGGTCTCCTTACTTGAGTCGGCCTTAAGGGAAAAAGAGGGCTCTTTACAGCACAAAGACTCTTGGGAATATGGAGATTCAAAGCTTAGGCACTTCAAGACTAGCTTGCCATGGAAATGAGAAGGCTTTTATAGATGGGGAAGGAGGGAGTTGGGATCCATATTATTACGGGATTGACCCTATCAACAAGGAAGGTTCCATGGGAGGTGGCAAAACCACTTCCCTTCCATAGAACTTCCGCAGCCAAACCTCCCAACTCAAGATAGGCAATGGTTTCTGAGTTTGTTGGAACTCAACTTCCGCCATCTTTATTTAAAAAACAGTCCTTAAATTGGGTGGCATGACTACTGCTCTGGGACAGAGTGCCAGCTGGCACGACCTCTTTGCAGGATTTTCCCCATTGGCACGAGTACTGAACTGTCTGACCGCGCCAATGCGAAAAGGGATGTTTTTCATGATTTTTGCAAGGAGATGTCTTCAGGGCAAATGAAGCTCATGCTTAGAAGAATGCATTGATGATGTTTTCAAGGCATGAAAATGTTCACAGGTCACAAAATAGGTCCTCCATTGTGCGGGACGGGGAATGGTAGGGACGGTGACAAATTACTGTGTAACAGATGCCCCTTAAAGTATGAGGCCTGAGAGAGAGAGAGGGGTGAAATGCTTTACGAGAACATGTTCAACTGAAGGCCCGTTGTCGGAAAACCTGCGCAGAAAGATACAACTGATATCTCAAATACATGATGTATATGTGGTATGGACGCAGCCATCCGAAATGGAGTATGCTATAATCCGGATCCAGGGTATGGGCACAGGCATTCAACTAAGATCAAACAAATAGACTCAGGTATGGTCGCAGCCATCCAATCAGTGAGTCATGTACATAATGATAATAATCCACAATCGCAGCCAGGATTACAACAGAAACAATCCAGGGTCTTGCGCTCCATCTCGACCCAAAAAAAGTACAAGTTCGAGCATGTGAATATGTGAGCTGAAGTCGAACATGCAAGAACATCGTCTGATTACCAGCCAATGATGAAAGTTGTTAACGGATGCGAAGCCTGTGTGTGATGGTCCTCAGGTACTACGGGTACAATCTTCGAGCGTGCGAATAAATGAGTTGACGTTGAACCTACGCAGAATCACTCGATCGTAGGTCAATGATGTGAACCTCTCGTCGAATGCGACGAACCTGCCATTGAGGCATGCAGGCTCCAAGGTACCATAAGGAGTCTCTAGACCAACTTCCTGGATAATGAGTTGATGTCGACAGGAAGTGACCTTGATCGAAGGTGGGCCATAATGATTCCCACATCATCGACACGAGACAGAGGAACATGATGTTTGTTGTGAATCAGGATCGTATGAGAAACAGAGGAAGGTTGATATTTGCAGAGGCCAACTTCTCTTGAACACATGAACGGCACGACAATGGACTTGGCAGTATTTGACATCAACGGATCAGAGGTCATGGCGACGAGGCAGTGAACAGATGAGAGGTCAAAAGAGATTACCCAAACCCATGGAAGCAAAGTGAAGCAACGAGATGAGATGTCCCCAACCCGACACGAATGCAGACAAGTGCCATGTTCAAGAGCGACATACTGCCGACGACAACGACGATGGTTCCATTTTCCCCACCATTTCTGGCGAGTACCCCAATTATTTTTAATAACAAGCTTGAAGGGGATAGCATATGCTTGCAATATAAGTCCGCCCTTCGGGCGAATCCATCCTAGTGCATTTAACGAGTCCTAGGAAGGAGGAACTCGGAGAACGTCATTTCGACTAGATCTGATGTCATCAGGGTTTAACGAGTCTGACAAAGGAATAACTCAGCGTCTTTTCATGTTTAGAGAGTTTGAAAAGACAACAGAAAAGAAAACTCCACAGGTCCCTTTTCGTAAATAGTTCCCCAAATCCGAAAAGGTAGAAAACAATATCCAGGAAAACCTCCTAGTCGCAATAGGCTAGGGTATTCCTTTTTTGGAATCAATCCATCCCAGCCTGAAAAAGGGTTAAACTTATACTGGGTGGATGTCGATTCGTGTCCATTTTAACGAGATCGAAACGACAGGGGCCTCGGAAATCTTTTCATATTTAGAGAGTCAGAAAAGAGCTGAAAGATGACTCCAAAGTGACTTTTTCGTGTATTTACCGAGTCCGAAAAAGTATAAAATACAACTCGTTTCCATCGTTTAAGTCGCAAAAACCTGCCGCTGCATATACCAAGCAAGCGTAAAATCCATTTTCGACATAATACATGCAAATATTCGATAAAAATAACTTTTAAAACTCATTTAACGTCGAAAAAGTTATAAATATGTCAAATTGGTAAAAAAAAATTACTTTTTCTATTTACCTTGGTGAAAAGCAACAGTGGTCCATTTGGAGCAGAAACTTCTAATGGTGATTGCGACAAATCCAGTTGACCATTCAGCTTCTCGTCTGTCACAGGTAAGAGGCTCTCCTTTACTCTTCATTTTCATTCATTTTTTAATAATTTTCCCTCGAAAATCAGTTCTATGTGGCCACTTTTAAAATTTTAGGGCTGCGCCCATTGGCGCGGGTATTGGGCACAGACCCGCGCCAATGAGCTCTTTTATATAAAGGGATCGCACCACGTGGCGCGACTGTTCACAAAACAGCCGCGATAGCGCCCGAACCTAAAAATTCGCCCAAAATTTCGACATTTAGACCAAATTACATGGAATTTGAGGCTCATCAGAGATCTAACTAAGGGTTTTTGACCATATGAATGCAGGTAATCACTCAAAATGGCAATTGAATGGAAAGAACAAGAGCACGGAGAAGAGGATGAACAAGCCATGCAAAGCCAAGCTTGCATGAATGCACTTAGAAACTGTGGGTTGAAAAAGTTCTTCCTCACACCATGTTTACGAGCTCAGCCCGAGCTCCTCCAGTATTTAATCAGTATCTGGGACGAACGTGACCAGGTGTTCCGGTTACGATACCAGGTATTAGAGCTGGAGGTTTCCGATGTTTATTTTATCACTGGATTGTCCCGCAGAGGTCCGATCCCAGTGCTGACTGGAAGCAGACCATCTGGGGAAAAGATGGAAGAAGTGATGGCACGAGTGTGTCTAGGAGCTCAAACGGGATCAGGTAGTAAGAAAGTGGATATCCACACTATCCCTGATCTGGCGTTGAGAGTGGTTCTCCATACCATCATGCGGGTTGCTGGGTCACAAGCACCACACGAGGCCACAAAGGCCCAACTCTTGTTAGCTTCAGAATGCATGGGTCCCCTGCTGTATGACTGAGCAACAGCAGTGACAATTAATATGCAAAGGCAGCTCACGAAATGCAAACAGGGTAAACTGAAACAATTCGGTTATGGTTCCATCTTGGTATCATTCATTCTGGAACGTTTACCAATCTTCCAGGGCCAAGGGGCCGCAGTGGCAGATCTGATACCATGAGAGCCAAGAATGGCTAGTTGGGCAGCATTGATGCCCAGATCTGAAGGTGGCCAACAGATGTCCTGGAAGCTAGAGTTTTTTAGGTGGTTACGGCGCCAGCTGATTGTCGTGGAAGACTGGCCCTATGCAGGAACTGACTTTACCGGGGACCCAAACCTCCCACTACCAAAAGGAGATGACTAGGACGAGGAGTTGGGTAAGACCTCATGTTTTTTGATTTTATATTTATATGTTTTTTTTGTTAATACACATTCGTCTTAACACATTTCACATATGCATGCAGATGTGGGACCTGAGAGACCAGCTGGGATGTCTCCTATCTCACGGAGGACGCAACTCACCCCTGATCCTCAGGGAGAGGGTACCGGAGGAGAGGAGCTGATCCAGAACCTCGAGGGGATTGCCCACGGGATCCCAGACTATGCCCGGCTAGCAGACGTACCGATGGCATACCAGCGCCACACGGTGGGAGTTCTGAGTCAGATCCACCGAATCCTGAGGCGCTTAGTGCATGAAGTCACGTGCTATCATGAGCACCATGCGGATTAGTCCTTATGATTTATACCACACCTATTTTTTGCGAGACATAGTGTCTCTGGATGTACTAAGACGATTATGTATATTTTTGACTTCCGTGATGCACACTGTGTAGAAATTTCGACACATATATATATATACATATGACTATTTTGGATGGATCTTTTACATGTGATGATGTTTTCTATATGTCATGCAAATGTCTAATACAAATGTAATCTAATGTATCAGTTACATAACAAATGACCCAATGCGAAATGTATTCACACAATGTATCTACTCACACATTTCATTTTTATGCAAGTTTAAAAGCACACATGAACACACACATATGCAAGCTACGCTTGAAAATGAGAAATATGGGCATGCCCCCCAGCATGGTGTCTCAATTCGAGGTGCATGCCCCCCAAGCTTCAGTCTATTGAAAATGGACTGAAGGTTCAAAACAAAAAGTCGAATTGAACATGCTCATGTTTCATTATTTTAACGAGGTTGACACACTTAAAAGAACTGTCCTCAAACAACTTGTTTCATGGTTTTTAGGAGCTCGACACAAGTGAAGGAATTATGCTCCGAGAACCTTGTTTCATTTTTTAAGGAGCTTGACACAGGAAAAGGAACTCTGCTCCGAAGAGCTTGTTTCATTTTTTAAGGAGCTTGACACAAGAAAACGAGCTATGCTCCGACAACCTCATCATAATGAACAAGAAGTCATCGCTTCCAAGAGTTCCACTCCCGATGGAAGGAAAACATCCTGGAAGTCAGGATCCAATGCCCCCAGCACACTATGCACAACAACACCGTCACTGAGTACAGGCATGGGGTAGGTTGCCACATAGTTGACCTGCTGTAGGGCAGATATGACGGGTGGATAGAAACCATGGGGGGGTGATGGCAGACCAGCTTCCACGTTAGGACCAAAGAACGAAAGTTGATCAATGGTCACAATCCTTCCTTCATGCGGAAAACAGACCACACGAAAGAGGGAGGAGACGAGCGCTCCCATGGCATAGGTGTAATCGTGCCCCAGGAGCAGATTGAAATCCAAGGGGCCTGGAACGACCATCACGTCCATATGAACAGTTTTTCCTCCCAAAGTAATCGGTAACCTTGGAAGGATCCCCAACGGTTGACTCGCCCTTCTGTTAAAAGTGAGCAGATTCTGCGTAACAGGCGCAAGCGGCGGAGAACCGAAAGCTTTCCAGGTAGTTGAAGACAGAATACTAACAGAGGCACCTTCGTCTATAATGGTGCTGGGTACAACCAGACCAAGAGCCTGTACTGTGATCTCGAAAGGCACATAAGACGGAAGGTGAAATCCTGCAAATCGATTCCAGTCAAAAGAAGCGACCAAACTACTCGGAGGGGCTACCATTGAAATGCGAAGGTCTTTCCCTGATGTTACGAAAGCAGAAGCCTCCTCCATGACCTCCATCTCGAAGGCGGGAGGAATATCCTCCGTAGCCTCCATCTTGGGGGGCGGAGGAGCAGCTTCTTGAAGTACAGGGACAGGAGAATCTTTCTCCAAGTCTGAAGAATCTGAAGAAATTAGAAGGACATGGGGGGTGTGAGATCCAATCTCGACAGAAAAGACCTGGTGCACCGTGGATGGGGCCAGTTCAACCGATCCTACGACCAATGGTTGGTTAGGGACCGATTCGTGAATTTGAATTTCTGGGGGAGTGGGATCGACCAAGGATGACTCTTGACCAATCGTAGGATCAGCTGGCGGAGGACTCAAAGAAAGCCAATTATAACCAGGTGGAAGGCATGGTGAAGAACCGGTCGGGTTGTCCAAAACTCGCTTGGCTTCATCCATATAAGGACAAAGGTGAATGGCATGGTGCCCTTCACACAACTTACAGGGATTGGTGATCTTACCCTGCTTCTTAGGAGTCTTATCGGCACCAGCTGAAGACATGCCCCCAACCTGACTCTCGGAAGCCAAAGGCAACGGTGGGCGGCCGTTGGACCATACTTCGAGCACCTTGGGGATGCCAGGGAAGTCTCGAAGAAGATGGTCTCCCGTGCACAACATGCAAGGGAACTTGACTTTCCGTGGAGGGTTGGAAGGTTTTTCAAGAGGAGATATTTCAGAAATAGTGGTTGCACTTTTAGCCTCTCTCTTATCAGGCTTCTTCTTCTTTGTCTTCTTCTTCTTCTTCTTAGCCACCTGGTTACTTGAATCCAGACTTTCACCAGGCGAAGTAGAAGAGGAGGACGCAGAAACAGGCGAAGAAGGGGAGAGGTCCACCTTGGAATCAACATGAGGTTGTTCAGGTGGAGGAACTGATTGAACAGTAGTGGAGACATTCGGGACAACAGAGGTTGAGAACAACCAAACGGGCAACCCAACAGTTAACCCAGGAAGGGACAACGTCGCCATGTAAGGAGCACCAACATTTCCAAAAGGAGGAAAATGACCAGGATTCCCTTCTGAGGGGATTCCTTGGTTGGTGAACTCTGAAAAAGTTGCCATCAAAACTCAAAACCACACACGAGCTGAAAAAAGATTCAAGAGCACACGATCAAACGGTCAACAAGCAATATCTAAGCGGGTGTGTAATCGTGGGTGATTAATTTTACCACATTGAAAAATAAGAAACTCTACTGTTTCATATTTTAAGAGTCGAGAAACGATAGAAAGATGACTCTATCTCTTTCATATTTGACACAAGCGTGAAAGGACAAGCGCTTGACGGTCTTTTCAAATTTAGGGAGTCAGAAAAGACCAAATGACTGTTCAGGAAAAATTAGGCACAAAGGGTGTACCAAATATCCGTGAACTGCAATATACGCCTTGGTTTGAATAATGAAACAGAAATCGACCAAAGACTTTCCGTACATGCAGGTAGTCTCCCCGAATGCTGTGTTCGGTGTATCACGGGTATAGGGCGGCAGACTCGGCTTCCTGTGGATAGAGGATTGAAAACCTAGAGGGGTCTCCCTTTATATACGCGACGGTACGGGGAGCACAAGTCCGTACTAGCGTTGTCTAAAGCCAAAAGGCGAGCGACAGCTGCTAGGTTTAACGATGCCGGAACACGTCTGTAGCCTAGACCTTCTAAAAATGTTTCGTTAAGTTCCAATGCTGCCTTAGGTTAATTAAATAAATTTTACATTTGATCTTCAATTAAGTTTCAATTTTCAGGCCCTATCGTATGTAGTGTCTTAAAAGACTCCTAAATGCAAAGCTATATGCCACAGTCCAACATTTCGTTCGATGAAAACTAGTTAGAGAAGAGTTGAGAGCTTTTACACAAACGAAATGAATGGAAGACAAACAATGAGACCTCTAATGCAATTAATGAAATTGAAAACTTTTCATTCTAAATCACTAATCACTAGCAAAATTGAAAAGATTACAATTTTCACTAATTAACAAAAGGAAAAGAGATTTTTTTTTTTATTTTCAATGTCTGATAGCTAATATGCACTAAACAAACTTGAAAACAAATGGAACAACTTGAGAAACGATATTCGAGAGAGCGAAACAAACAAATTTCACTCAACAACACAAGCAATCAGATCCCCAAATCGACCAAAGTCTCTCAAAACAAAGAAAAGACTCAAAAGCTTCCAATGGACCGTGTGATCTAGGTCCAAGGCAAGACCAAACGAATTTTGAATGAAGGAATGAACAATCACCCAAAAATCGCAACAAAATAATGAACAACTACTTAGAGGATGTGGAGAATCAATCAGAAAGTTGACAGGACAATCAAAACACCAAAACTCCTAAGGAGGGCTCGATACACCAAGCCACTAGATGCCCTAGGGCTTAAAACGTGAAATCGATAGATAAAAGCAAACAACCAAAGGATAGAGGTGAATTCCCAGTCAAACAGGACTCCAACACACTCAGGCAGTCGGAAAATCAAGAAGAGAAACACTGACCAAACCCAGAGAGCTCAAAAATGAGGAAACTCAAAAACCTTATAGGAGTGGCGTGACTGTAAGGATGAAATTGGCGCCAGAAAGAAATTGGCGCGGGCTAAAAAAAAGCAACATGCGCCAATTGGCGCGACTGTCAGGTTAAAAACTGCGCCAGTCGAGTTTCTCAGCCAAAATTTAAAAAAAAGCTATTCCAGAAGAAGATCAATGCAAACTAAGCAAACCAAGAAGCAAAAACAGTGAAAGAACCCAACCCAGAAGGTTCATCAAGCAAGGAAAAACATAAAATAATCAAAGCGAGACAACACAAACGAGATAGTGAAATCTGGACGATCCCCAGCGGAGTCGCCAAATTGTTGAGGAGGTAAATCCCCTCTGCGGACAGAGGCGATCCCTACTAGCCCAGCAGGGGTCTAGCAACAATCAAACAATGTTACGACGCAAGTTCCTTGTTACGAATGAAAAGACTAGAGATAGAAGCCTACCTGGATTCCAATGCTATGATCTGAAGAAGAAGCATCCCCATTCCTCAACCTCGGCAGATCACAATCCCTCCACGATCTCCGCGGATGAACACCTGCACATGGAAGAAACAAACAGATACAAGCATAAAATCCGGCATACGTAACTAAACATCAGTCAGAAAGGATTTTACTCATATTAACATGATGGAAAATAGAGTGGAACCATAATCATAATCATCTATTAAATAACAAACGAAGAGAGATTACAACCAAGTTCTGACGTCGCGGTCTCCTTCGGATGGGTCTCCAGTCGTCCACGTCTCACAAAGCTTGCCAAGGAAAGGGAAAACCTCTCCAGAGTCTCTCGACGATGGTCTCCTTACTTGAGTCGGCCTTAAGGGAAAAACAGGGCTCTTTACAGCACAAAGGCTCTTGGGAATATGGAGATTCAAAGCTTAGGCACTTCAAGACTAGCTTTCCATGGAATTGAGCAGGCTTTTATAGATGGGGAAGGAGGGAGTTGGGATCCCTATTATTGTGGGATTGGCCCTATCAACAAGGAAGGTTCCATGGGAGGTGGCAAAACCACTTCCCTTCCATAGAACTCCCGTAGCCAAACCTCCCAACTCAAGATAGGCAATGGTTTTTGAGTTTGTTGAAACTCAACTTCCGCCATCTTTATTTAAAAAAACACTCCTTAAATTGGCTGGCGCGACTACTGCTCTGGGACAGAGCGCCAGTTGGCGCGGCCTCTTTGCAGGATTTTCCCCATTGGCGCGAGTGCTGAACTGTCTGCCCGCGCCAATGCAAAAAGGGATGTTTTTCATGATTTTTGCAAGGAGATGTCTTTAGGGCAAATGAAGCTCATGCTTAGAGGAATGCATTGATGATGTTTTCAAGGCATGAAAATGTTCACAGGTCACAAAATAGGTCCTCCATTGTGTGGGACGGGGAATGGTAGGGACGGTGACAAATTACTGTGTAACATCCCCGAAACAGGATATTATAGTGGTATCAGAGCATAGTTCTAGCTCAGCCTGTGGTCTATAACGTTAGGAAAGAGAGCTTATAGAGGTAGGAAGTATAGCGACCGTGAGTGTAGGTTGGAGGCTGCCTACGAAGAGGAAGACTGTGCGCAGGTAGAAAACGTAGATCAGAAGAGAGAGCGTGTGAAGGATGCAGAGGAGGTAGAGCTTGTAGTAGATTTGAGGCAGGAAGCACCAATGGCAGATGACACAGAGGCCAAACAGTTTGGAGAGGCACTCCTCAAGTCGGTGCAGGATTTATCCTGACAGATTGAGGTGATGGGCCAGAGTTTCACAGCTGTGGAGGCTAGGCAGCATGAGACTCCATGGGTTTTCGAGGTCGAAGAGCGATCATGTGCATCCCACCATTTGCTGGAGTAGGGTGCTGCTCAACGTGATACTCCTCAGCTGACGGCTTCTTGTGCACCTACCCGCTCTACTATGCCCACTTTCTTGGGAGTTGATACAGGGGCAGAAGCCCAGCAGGAGGCAGAGCCCGGGCACTTAGATGAGTACGTTACAGAGTATTAGTACTATGAGCAGTAGTTCAGGGATGCTCTCACATTCAGAGATTTCGTGCAGCTCCAGCGGGACAGTAGACCCCGTGACCATCATAGAGGGCACCGACATTACCATGATGGAGATTCCCATCGTGCCTCTAATAGATTCCATTGACTGACATTTGACGAGTCATCCAAGTGTTCGAAAAAAGCTTGGGTTGAAAAGTTGGATACCTCTTTCCAGCTTGACCGAGTATCGGAGGGGGAAACCATCAAAATGGTTACCTCGCACTTGGAGGATGAGGGCACACAGGATTGCAGGGATTTCGAGGATACACCTTGTGTGACACAGGACTCACCCTCATTGGAGACCTCCTTGATCGTTTCAGTTGATATCGTAGTGGAGAAGGTAGAGCCTACCCTCGTAGAGCCATCCATTGAGGTGATGACCGGAGTCATGTCCTAGTCATCGGGTGGTAGCAGCACACGACATATAGGTGAGGTGTCAAGAGATGTATCCACCTTCGATGAGGCACTAGGAGATACAAAGGTTTTGGATGATGGTCGCAGATAGTGGTATCATTGGCTTCGAGCAGACCTTCTAGTTTGGAAAGGGAAGGCCACGTCAGTACAGGAGGCCATTTTGTTGCAGGACAGGGAGCTAGAGGGAATGAGAGTGGCTTGTACCGAGTCGGAAGCCAAGTTGGCCCACATTGGGGAACGACTGGATTCCCTGATGGTACAACCAGAAGGCACATTGGAGCGTCATATCATTCCCCTTCAGGCATGCATGGACGGGACTAGCAGCGTTTTTGGGACACCTCTTCCCATTGGAGAGAGAGAGACGGAGTCACCTAGTCAGATCTCATACGTTGACTTGATTTGCAAGATGAGACGATCGGGGTTGCACAGGGTGCTGCATCCACATGTTGAGGTTGGATGGTGAGATATTTTCAGTTGGTACCTGGTGGAGCGGGTTATGGAGATGGTGGTGGACCCGGGTGTAGTTTAGCAGGAGTTCCTAGATGTTGGGAATACAGGAACCCCAGATTGGCATTGGGATCTAGGCGGGATTACCTATCATTTCCCAGGTAGGTCGGTTGACTATGTTTTTGAGGATACAGTTGTCCTAGCAGTACAACATGTGCATCTGCTAGGGGAGTTTTGGTCGGCTCCAGTGGCCAACTAGTTTATGGGCAGACTCCCTAGGTTTTCTTGGTATGACACTTATACATGGGATCATGGGGTGGTCAACATACCTTGGCAGGAGCTTTTCGTAGGAGGTGGCATTGGCAGGCCACCAGATGATGCCTTATATGGGGCCAAGGATTCTTCACCTTTGTGTGGGGTACAGGGACACAACGGAGCCAAGCAGTGGTGGTAACACTACTGATACATAGGGAGATTCACTTCTCGGACCCCTCGAGGAGGGTTTCGAGTGATGATCCATTCGTCGGCGGGTATAGTGATGCGACGAGGGAGACAGATGAGCGATACTTGATGGTATCTATGGGGACTCACGCACCCGACCCTCTTCTACATCACTCATGGGCATATCCGATTTTTTTGTTGTCCTTTGGCACTTTGGGCATGAGCAGTAGGGTATGCGAGGCTCACCCAAGATATTTGGATGGCACTCAGCACACTAGGGGAGAGACTTCTCAGCAGTGGCACTGGGTCGGTGCGCTAGTTGGCAGCCACAGGTCAGGGGATGAGATGATCCTCTGTAGGGGTAGCACATCAGTCATCGTTGAGCCTATGATTTGGGAGCAGGTCATGAGGGAGACATGTGTCATTTTTCTATCAGGACATGTCGAGATCATGCAGGAGCAGAGGATACTGGGTACAACAGAGGTAGCATCCCAGTATGTGTCTGGGCTCCAGACAAAGTATCGACACATTATCAACAGGGTGGATGGCATATTCCATGCAGATGATGTGGCAAAGGTAGAACAGGAGGGCATTCCTTCTGTATGCCAGGGTGAGGACTCCTTTTCATATGAGTCCATAGGATCAGTTGAGGATGCTTTTGGGAACCGAGAGAAGTCATGCAGAGATGGTGACAGTAGACCAGAACTACATTCCAGTGTCTAGGGTGAGCAATCACGAGATTCTGCAAGAGATACTCTAGGTGAAGAGTCACTTGTGGAGATTCAGCTAGAGCAGTAGGTGATGGAGCCTGAGTCAACAAAGGAGGACACTATTCACATCAGGCACGATATTCATTTGGGGGAGAGCCAGATGGGTGCCCACATTGAGCCGATGAGGGATATGCGGCTAACATTGGGGTCAGCCTTTGAGGTGGGGCAGTCAGATGCACTGACATCGAGTAAGGTGACAGCAGTTACAGATCCATATCCTTTGAAGGTGTTGGAGGTTGATGCGATTGTTTTGCAGGGGGCCAGTAGACAGCGGGAGCATGACATTCTTGATCAGGAGTGGGAGGAGTTGTTGGATATGGTGGAGCATCCATTTTTGGGTCGATACAAGGATGAGGCGCAGATAGATGTACACACAGTTAGCAGATCTACAGTATTTTTAGTGGGTAGCACTCTCCAGAAATACATCGATGGAGCTTGCAACATATCTTGCCCACTTTGTCCCATTATAGAGAGAGGGGCTTCCTTCTACAGGCAGCTTTCATTGGAAGACAGGGCAAAGCAGTGGGAGTTGATAACGGGCTAGCGGCAAAACTCCAGGCGTGTTCCATATGTAGTTGTTGTTGCTACATCAGATTCTTCTTCCAGGATGGACTGGTGGGAGATCATGAGTGGGTACCCTCTTGATTGTACGGTATTCTTCATAGGGAGCACAGTGGAGAAGGGGCCCTTGGACATAGTAGATGTTACAGATTCTTGATGGCAGGAGGGCACAGGTCGTCATTTCTTTAGCACTCCATCCCGATTTTAGCAGAGCAGGATTAGCATGGGATCGAGTCAGCAATTGGATTGGAGAGAGGTGATGAGTTGGTACACCGCTAATGGGACAGCTTACAAAGCCACATATCCAGTGTAGCATGTGTCATGGCCTTCACCTCTTAGAGCATCATTCATAGCCAGAGGCAGTGTACAGTTCGAGCCGTGGGACTTGGGCGATTATTGGCCAGGGTGGCAATGGGATCTGAGAGGACTGTTGGTTGGTGAGAGATCAGTTTGGGATCCTGGCATTGAGATATCCCTTCATATTAGGATGATTCAGAGGTTAGAGAGGTTTCAGTGGGACATCTGGGACCCAGGCACATTTTGTAGTGTCAGTGGGGAGCATCATCTAGAGAAGAGGCTTGTTCAGGCATTTCTTGAGGACAAGAAATTTTTGTCGGATGAGGATGCCACTTGGGAGAGTGAAAAGATTTTGTAGCATCCATCACTTCAGTTGCTTGAGGGCGAGAAACATTTTGCGAGGGGGGGGAATGTAATATTTCTAATTACGACAGCTAATTTGAATATTCGACTTTGTATAGTTTTGTTGTCTATGGGTTGTAAATAAATAAAAAGTGAGTAAAGAGGGTCTAACTCACTTTAGTAGAATAATACATCCGCCTAGTAGCACAACGTTGTGACTCAAGGGGGGGTCAAGGGGGCCAAACACCATGTAGAGGAGAGGGGCCTACGTGCACTCTAGAATCTTTTGCGCATATAAGGATGAGGACATGGAGGAGAGAGAGGCTATGACAGGTTTTGGAGGGAAACCAATGCTATAAAATATGGAGGAGCCTCCTCATTTGGATCATTCTGGATTTGTTAATTTTAGAGTGAGGCTTTGGTCTTCTTTAGCATGCTGGCTATTTAGCTTGTCTCTAGCACTGTTTAGTGCACTGAGTGTCTCTGTGCGGAGATCTCACCCTTAGACTCGGGGGACTTTGAGTGCCTGCTCAGGCATGGTTTGTTTCCTTGTATTTTTTGAGTCGTTTCATTGTTTGGGTTTGTTGCGGAGCTAGGGCTGATAGAGACTGCACAGTCACTGGGGGAGAGGACGCAGTCCATTGTGGTGGAGCTCCAGGTTGGTGTTTCTGTAGACTATTTCGTCAGGATTTCGAGCAGAGGGTCAGCCTTTGCTCGTCGGAGGTTTTTGGCGGAGTTTGTGGTAGTATTTCAGCTATTCCTATCCAGCTACTGCATTGTACCTTGGAGGCCAATGTAATTCACTAAGGAGGCAGTCTCTGGTGTTTTTGGGGGTTGGACATTCTTGGAATGGTTTGTGGATCTTGTTCGGGTTGTTGAGGAGAGGAGGTTTGCCAATTTTCAGCTCATTATGGCAAGGGGATAAATCCCTAGTCTTCAATCCATTGCAGCAGTTGCAGCTACTCAGCAATTTCTAGTAGCTAGGACGCAGTTCCTAGAGCGGCCATTTCCGGTATTATCAGAGAGTGTTTTATCACTTGCCTTGTGGAAGATTAGCCTATTGTACTCCATTAAATTTTTCATATTAATAAAATGGCTCAGCATTTCTTCTATATGTTTTCTGTATGAGTTGTCGTAGTTTCCGGTGTTGCCATGGTTGCCATATACTCTTTCTATTGTATGTCTATTATTGTTTTTGAGAATTCTAGTTCTATACCAGTTGGTGTGTTATCTTTCACTCTTAGACAGATTCTAGAAAGGGCCAAGTAGCCTCCGGATCTCATCCTCTTTAGAGGCAACATATCCAGTAAATGCCCTCCCAGTCTATCTCTGGTTGGAGTTTGCTTGTGTTTTAGAGATATCCCCGAAATAGGATATTACAAAAAACCCCTACACAAGTGAGAGAATATTTGATGTGTTCAATTGGTGTTTTCTCTGTGACTATGCGACATTGCAAGATTGGCACAACAAGATGTAAAGGGTACATAAAGAATATAACTTTTTGGTGACAGTTATAACTTCAGAGCTACAGGTCTCAAAAGCATGAAGGGACCCTACATATAAAAAAAAGTCATCATTGACTATGACCATAACCATATTGAGAATTTCATATTCTATGTGATTTTGGGCATTAGAAGAATCTACATAGTTTTATTGATCGCCAAGGAGTTCATATATAAATTATGCATATAGTTTTCATCACCAAGTCATATTTAAGGTTGATTTTTGGCATTCTATAGTACAAGGTCAAGAATTTCAAAGCTCATTGTTACTTTCATTTGTAAACGATGAAAATTTAAGTATAAGAAACAAAACGTGAAAACAAAGATTTATAAAAGAGGAGAAAAATGACACGAAGGCATTAACATCCTTTTGCAGGCAGTTCAACAAGAAGCTTCAACATCGGAGGCTAGAGTCACAAGTAGATCAGCAAGGTATTCATCATATAGAGGTAAAAGTTCAAAGAAATAGAGGCAAGCATGAGGACATGCTTGAGACTAAGCAAGGGGGATATGTTGGCAGTCAATTTTGGTCATTTTTTATTATCAGGGTGAAATCGCGAAGTTGGGAAACACTTTTTGGCGGATGGTTTGAATTTGGGAGAAATTTTCAATTTCTCGGCCGAGAAAAAGCTTAACTAAATTTCTCGGTCGAGATTATTCAAAACTCTCGTCCGAGAGATTTTAAATATTTCAGACGAGATTTTGGTCGGGTTTAACATGGGTTATAATTCTCTCGGACGAGAGTTATACATTTTCTCGTCCGAGAGTTGTGGTCACAAAACTCTCGGGAAAACTTTTCGGACGAGAGTTAGAAAAACTCTCGGACGAGAGTTGAAAAAATCTCAGACGAGAGTTTTTCAACTCTCGTCCGAGAGTTTTCGAACTTTGATTTTCATGCCATATCCATTTTATATATAACATTCAATAAAACTCTCAGCCGAGAGTTTAGAAAACTCTCGACCGAGAATTTTCTAAACTCTCGGCCAAGAGTTTTATCTTTCAATAACATTCAATAAACATTCAATAAACTCTCGGCCATATCCATTTTATATATGACATTCAATAAAACTCTCAGTCGAGAGTTTAGAAAACTCTCGGCCGAGAGCTTTATTGCAAACTCTCGGGCACAAACTCTCGACCGAGAGTTTTTTAAACTTTCAGCCGAGAGTTTGCCTGCGCTTTTAAATTTAACTTTAGGCAGGTTAAACTCTCGGTCGATAGTTTTAAATTGGTTTAAATTTCTCGGTCAAGAGTTTTAGAAATTTCTCGCCCGAGACATTATCTCGACCGAGAGCTTCTGGTCAACGAAAAACTCAAACAATTCTGCAGTTTTAAGAAACCTGCAACTTGGGAGGGACAGAACACCTACAAAAACAAAATGTTTTATGTCGGACCAAGTACATAAATCTAAATCTAGTTTTTGATGATGTAAGATTTATGGAGTTTCATTAAAAAATTCAATTTTTTATTTATTTTTTACTAAACTGTGTCACTATGGAATTTCATTGTTCAAAAAATTGCACTGAATGAAAATTCAATAACTTTCAAATGAGGACACCAAAAAATTCAAAAAAATCATACTGCACTTCCTCTCCCTGTCTACTTCAAAAGGGTACTCTCATTTTTCTTATTGACGATCACATTGAAAAAAAAAATCAAAGGATGATAAAATGTACTGAAACATCACTATTTTTTTGTCTTCGTCCATTTCAAAAAATAATAAAAAATAGTGATTTAATCCGAAAATTACCGAAAAATAGTCTGTGCACTAGTGCAATATATGCAGATTATGATGCTATGTTTTTTTTCCAAAAAATGAATAACCTTCCGTAAAAAAAAGTTAAACGATTATAAAGTGAATATTTATGTTTGCCTGAAAATTTCAAGTATATGCAGTTAGTAAACAAGAAATTTACCCCTCTATATGTCAATATTTTTTTTTTTTTAAATATGGGTATGGAGGTAAGACAATTCTCTACAATTCTTGTTTTTATGTTAAAGCATAATTTGCAATAAAAATATGAGTTTAGTGGAGTTGAAGTTGAAAAACATAGAAAATTACAATTTTCAATGTCAAAAAAGGGCAAAAAGTGTTTCCCAACTTCACATTTTCACAAACCTACTTATTTACCATTATATTTCACCTTATCCCACTCACATATCCCTCATTTTAACATTATTTTTCATAATCAGGTACTTTGATTAAGTTTTTCAATTTTTGGAAATTTTAGTAAAAAATGGGTTTTAAGAGTATTTTTGGACTGCACCAGAAATTCCTATAATGGCCTTATTGATGTAATACTTTTAGGGCACCTGGGCTCAAGATGAATACATTTATAGAAATATTGGGGACTAATATTGGATGTACACCTATTTTTTGGTCAAACCGAGCCAAAACAAGCCCGACAACGCTGGTCAAACATGACCTGTTTTTCAGGAATCCCTAGAAAATAGGGCAAAAATATTATATTTTGGGATTTTTCCAGATTTGGTGTAACTAATTGGATGAGTTCAACCTATATGGATGGGATCAGGATAAGATAAGTTCGTTAGAGACATTGTAGCATAGTTTGTTTATTATTTCTCTATTTATACCGAGTTTGTGAACCATTGAAATATGTAGAAATTGTGTAACTTAACTTTGATATTTTTGAGACTTTGGAGAGTTAATTGAAATACCTATTCTATTTCATTTGTTGCTAGTATATGGTGAATACTTTACTGAAGTCTTAGTAGCTGAAAGAACTTGCAGTGTTCGAGGCAAGGGTAAAGGGCCCCCACACCGAGCTAAGTGCACTTTCTAGTTATTTGTAGTTGCAGTTTCTAAACTAGTTTGTTTTATGCTTAATTTGTTAATTAGATATATGTTGATGATTTATGAGTTTTGATAAATCTAATTCTCATTATTATTCTGAATATGAAAGGACAATCCAATTTTTAAGTTAAAACATTCTTTCTATCTGATTAAGATCTAGAGGTAGAATTCATCTTTTCCTGCTTTTTAATGTTTTTCTAAATTCTCATTTTCTAACAATAGTATTATTGATGAATGAATATGTAATGAAGGAAAACTAGGATCTCTTTATTTAAGACCCTCTTAAGTTATTGTTTCATTAATATTGATCTGTTGCTCAATTAGTGGTTTTGGTTTCTAATTAATGAAGTAATTTTGTAAGAGAAGGACAAACAAGTCTCTTAAGTTAGGAGATTCTTCTACTGCTGATTACATAATTTAATTTATAAATTATTTAGTTTAGATTTATATTTTTAATATGCATTTCCTTAATCATTAATAAATCATCTTGTAACTTGATTATAGTTGAAACCTATATATCTTGGGGATGCTTCTAAGTCCTACTAGCCCGGATTGATAATAAATTCTTTTGTTAGTTTACCCAGTAAAAAACCCAATAGTGCAGCTTGGGTTGGCATCAATGACAACCACTGATCAACATAAACTGTTACTCCTATTGCAAAATTGTAGCCGAAAAAACTGTAAATGAGTTACAATGAGCTAATTACTAGGACCCATGATGGAAATTCACCAACGCTCAAAAAATTATTCTCCAGAGGATGTAAACCAATGAATGGCTTGGTGAAATTTTTATATAAGGTAGCCATGAAGGAAAATATTCCATTTCCAAATGACTACAGTTGGAGAAATTCAGGCTGAGACATTATGCCCAACACTCATGCCTACAAATTCTTAAATTAGTTCGGCTCGATGGATAATGTTAGATATAAAACTTTTGTGATCCATAGTGTAGATAAATATCTTTAGGATTAATCACATAATTAGGATTAGGTCAATGTTTTGAACCATCTAATGCGGTTCATCCTCAGGAAAAGGTGAAGAAAGAAACAGATCACGTTGAATAAATAGTAGGGATGCGTCATTGCCTAGAAAAAGTTGTTGAAACTAGCCGTTAGAAACTAGAATTTAATCATTATAATACATTTTTAAATTCTAAATTATTATGGGTTAACGCTCCTTCAAATCTTAAAAAATATTAATATTTTATCCTATTAACAAACTAGTAAAATATCGGCTAGTTTCAACAGATTTTTCTGGGCAATGACGCATCCCTACTATTTATTCAATGTGATCTATTTGTTTCTTCACCTTGTACTGGGGATGAACCACATTAGATGGTTCAAAACATCAACCTAATCCTAATGATGTGATTAATCCGAAAGATATTTATTGATAGATAATATCAACAACAACAAAAATAAAAAAATGTAATACACAATTTAAGGAGCCATATAAATAGTTAAGAAACCTGATTAAAGGTACCTCTAGAGATCGCATACTAAGAACGAAAGTCATCGCCAGTTTTAAATTTGGTGTATCACTACATAAAACACCTAATACATGAAAATTTTTGAGCCAAGGACACCAGATGTCCAACAAAAAAAAAAAGCAACGAAGCTTTAAGTGGACCTCACGAAAAAAACGGAAGAAGAGAAATTATTTTACCAGTCAAACTACAAGGATGACAGTTGAGATGGGCATTATCAATTTCCTTAGATATAATGGTGCCGAGACATCCATCATAGAGGAGGAAGGGCCATGTTTCCTAGTGAGGTAGTAGAGCGACTTCGTAGCCAAACCAAATAACAAAAAAATTTCGAAAAATGTGAATTCAACTCATCCCTAGGGTTTCGAATTACCCTTGTAAATAATCATCGTTGGATCCAGCCAAATGATCTCAGTCATTAACCAAACTAGTACACCAAGGTATATGTAGTCACATGGTTAGTGTGATGTGTAAATGTTGTGTTTATGCAAAACATGAATATGCATACCTCTATTCAAACATTATCCCACACGTCCCAAACCAATTATGGATTAAACATATAAAATCTAACATTAGAAGGATGTGAAATGGTTAATGTTATAAACGTATTAAAATATACATAGAATATTAATATGAACCGTAAGTCTTGTATGTGGTTATATGTGTAAGGTATTGGTTAAAGGTTTAAGTGTGTCACATTATTAATCCATAAATTTGAATATTGGTAAAAACAAGGAATTGGGTGGTGTCAAACCCCATCCTTTTTCTTAACTTAAAAAAAGTTAAACAAGAACCTATCATTAGTAAAGGATTGCATGAAATGAAATAGTAAAGTATCACATTACTAATCCTCTCTTAACTTAAACAAAGTTAAACAAGAACCTACCATTACCTACCATTACCTACCATTAATAAAGGATCGCATGAAATGAAATATTAAGCTATCACATTACTAATCCATAAGTTTGAATATTGGTAACAAAAAGGAAGTGGGTGGTGTTAAATCCCATCTTTTTTCTTAAGTTAAAAAAAGTTAAAAAAAAACTACTATTAATAAAAAATTATATTAAACAACAAAGTTAAACAAGAATCTATTATTAGTAAAATTAAAGCATTATATTAAACAAAATGTCATGTATAATTGTATCAACAATATTATACCTCTAACTTCCAATAATAACTCACAAGAAAAAAATGGTACGGAAATTGGGTATGTTACATATTCTATCCACTCAAAAGGAAAAAAAATGGCATGGAAATAGGCTATGTTAGATTTCCTATCCACATAGGTTCGAGACGGAAACATAAACTAATAAGGGAGTAGGAACCAATATTGTAGGTAAAGGATCCAAATCTCTAATAACTTTGAAACATATTTCTTGAAAAAATGTTTTGTTATAATATGTGGTTCATAAAAAATATTGTGTACAAATAAAATGTTTTTTATATATAATGCAAAAACAAATTAATATTAAGATAATATTTACATATTTTAAAAAATAAAATTACAACTTTTTTACATTTTAAAATAAAATTAATATTTTCAAATTTCAAATTATGTATGTTAAAAAATAAAATTACAAAATCTTTTTTTACATTTTGAAATAAAATTAATATTTTGAAATTTCAAATCTCATTTTAAATTATATTCACTTCATCAAAAGGATGTTTTGTATGGAGGCCACAATTTTTCCTTGAAAATTATTTTTAGTTGGAACTTGGTCATTTTCGTTTTCAAAATATCCAACTATAAGAGTGTTTAAAACACTTTTTTTTTAAGAGTGGAAATGGATTCAACACCATCAAATATCCTTACGACACCTAAAATCCTAAAGTGTGATAGCTGTAAAAGAGATCTACCAAAATTTTAGACAAATTTTGGTCAAAATCTTGCAAGAATGTTATGTAATTTTTCAGGAAAAAATTTGGCCTTATTAAATGGCTCTCATCAAAAGTATCCCATTCAACTATATGTTTTATAAATTTACAAGTACCTTCAAACACTACTTATTAAATAATTACTAATTACACATAAAGATACAATCCAAAATTAATTACCATTAATTAGTATAGAGAAATAGTATAGTATCAATTTCATCCTCTCACATCTCATTAACTTAATAAATACCTACTTCAACTACTCTTTATTTAATAGCTAGTAATTACACATCAATTCACAGTGCAAAAATAATGTACTATTGATTTTTTGATTTTTTTTAGAGAGATAGCATAGCATCAACTTCCACTTATCACATCTTAAAGAAACATTTCAAAGTACACATTAATATGAACTACAATAATGTTAATGGTACACATTTGTTAAGATTTAGAAGTACACTTAAAGATTCATACATTAATGTAAAGTCCAAAACCAATTTACTATTTATTATTTTAAATATATAACATAGTATCAACTTCAAACTTGTCACATCTTATAAACAAAAGTGCAAGGTACACATTAATATTTCCTACACTAATGTTAATGGAAAACCTTTGTTATACTTTTTTATATACTTAAGGTTTGATATCTTAAAGACCAAAAAAATCCTTTCTTAAAGACAAAAGTGCAAGATACAGATTAATATTGACTACACTAATATTAATGGTACACATGGTTAGACTTTTAATATATATTGACAATTTGATAAGAAGGAAAAAAGTATCTCAAAAATATAAATATATTTATAATATAATATAAATACATATTATTATTTTCACATTCAAGTATATATTCTTATTTTGTATATTAATTCTATTTTAATGTTATTCAATATAGAAAAGAATTAAAAAAATATTTGAAATAAAAATGTTGCAATGTTTAATAAATTTTTTAATTAAAATAAATTTATTATATATACCCTATTTTAACATTTTTATGTATATAATAAAAGCAGTGCATTTTAGGAAATAGACATTAAAATGCACCTTGATTCTTTGAAGATCTTACAAAAATAAGGTTCCTCACTTTACAATTATTGAAATATTGCATGTACCTCGTCCAATGCAGAGTGGGTGTGAGTGGGTGTGCATATAAAATGCTATACACTTCAAGGTTTTCGCACAAATAACTAAACCATACACAAAGTTTGTTCATGAAAACTAATTACATCAATCAACAGCAAACTGCTTTCAACTAAGCGTAATTGAAGAATACCACTTCAATTGTAACTAAATTTGAAAAATAAATAATGGTACGCCTCATTTATGTCACATTCAGCAAAATCGACTTTAAATATTTTAAATTTAGTGTTTTTTTCCGGGGGTGGGGTTGTGTGTTTTTTCGCGGGGAGGGGGAGGATCTTTGTGTTATGAAATACAAATGAAATTATAACGATATGAAAAGATTTATAATATTCTTTCTTGTCATAAATATTTATTTTTATAAAATATTAAAATAAACATAAAATTAATACATTAGAATCAAATTATTATTAAGAAAGTGATTGACTAATAATACTTAAAAGTGATTAACTAATAATTATACTCGAAGGTTATTTGCATATTCTTATTTGATATGTATGAAAGTTACCACAAGATATTTTTAGAAAATTCTATATGTTAAATATTTAATATTTTTGGCGTTTAGAGACAATCCACAATGTAATATGATGAAATGTTGTAGTGTCATGTAAGATGAGGTATTAGAATAAATAAAAGATAATAAAATAAAATTTTGACTTAAAGAAAAGGTAATAAAAACAAGTGTTGTGGGTAGTTTAGTCATTGTCATTTAAGTTAAAAATTGTGTTTGAGGAAAAATTGCATAATTTTTTTTTTTTTAATTAGCATTGATCAATAGTAAATTAATTGTGGTCAATCAACAAACCTTGTCATTTAAGTTAAAATTGTGCTTTATGCAAATTGCATAAAAACTGTAAGTTGCATTGGTCAATACTAAATTAATAGTGGTCAATATGCAAATAAAATCCTAGTCGTGCTTTGGTAGGAGCAAATAAAGTGATATCCTAGTATTTTTTTGGTAGGAACTAATAAAGTGAGAGGTGAAGTGCATGAATTAATTGTTTTGCTCAATGAAAAGGACATGCAAAATTTTTCATGGGTAGTAATCACTAGTAAGTCTACGCACTTACTAGGTAAGTGTTGGTGATGACAAAGACAATACTCAGAAGTCATTCTTAGTCAATATATTTATTTACATCTCATTCCTATCCATTTTATATTCAAATACTTGCTTAAATTATGGTGGGAAAAAAAAATGGTAAATATGTTGTTTACTTAAATATGAGTTATTTTCAAGAAATTTATTTTTCTATGTTGTTATTACAAAGCTTGATGATAAAAAAATCAACACACAAATATTTAAATATCTTACATCAATATTAGATTCATATCCATAATTTATGGCATGAAATATGTGAAACAATTATCTACATGACATTATATTGTGTAGTAGTTAAAATAAGTTATTCAATTATGATCCAATCGAATTTTAAAAAAATAGTTTTTTAATAATATTGAGAAATAACTATTATTTTTTTAAATAAAACATTATATATTACATTTATCAATACTAAATTAATAGTGTTAACAAATAAATAGATTGCTAAAATACTACCTTAACAAAAATAATAAAACAAAATAAATTCACAAATTCCTTTAAAAACTATAAAATTTATTGAACTAACTCAATAAATCAATGATTCCCAAAAGGAAATTTACAAGTAAAAATTGCACCAACAAGACATTACTCATATAATTAGGAAGTGGCGAAAATAATAAGTGTAAGGAAATTTCCAAACCATGTTGAACACAAATGACGTGTGCTCATGAGCCGGTTCTATATTCAATTAAAATTCAACATTTGTGGGAAAAATTATACCTTGCATCAATAAAAAAAATTTGCAAGAGTAGTTATGTATATTCCAAGTTTAAATATTGATATATTCTCATTATTTAACACACACTATATCTTATGTGTGGAAGAAAATCTAGGCGACGATGACTGAAGGAAAAATATTATATAGAGTGATAACTTTCTAAAATGTTAGGATAGAAATATGTATTGAAGATTATATGAACTAGCATGCTAATAGAGATAGGTTGATAATAAGGGTGTGGGGATTTCTTTCAATGGATCAACATTTTGCAGTGAGAGTCCATTTTTTTTAGTAATGTCTAATTAGATATGATCAAGGGGAAGAGACCAATCAAAGGAATGAAGAAGAGAAGCGAGAATGAGGTGAATGATGTGATGGTAGAGGGGAAGACCTCGGCATATTCTTCTTCCTACTCCAAAAAAAATTAGTTCAAATTTGTGTCCCATGTAATAAAATATAGGCGTTTCCAAAAATTTCTCTAGAAGAAATTCAAGAGGTTCAATCCTACATTGGGATCTAAACCCATTGCCCGTAGATTAATGATCGTTTGGGTGTGTTTTTTTATGAAGAAGCCTATGATTTGGCAAGGAGGATATTCTCTATTGTATAGAAAAGGATCTAATGGGTGCTTTCAAACATATCCTTCAACACTACATGAAAATAAGGCAGGTGTTCGAGGTTTTCTTCCTCCATAGTCCTCTTGCAATTCACCACTCAGATGAATTCTTCCTAGCTGCACTTTAGTGTCTCTACATACCATTACACATTTGACTATGGTAGTATCCACATCGGTGCCATGTTTAAACATGTCTTGAATGCAACAAGGAGAAAATAAATTACAAGAGAAAATAAATACATACAACTTTAGCCCATATCACATATTAAGCACATTAACCTAGAATTGCATTCCCATTAGGTAATCGACATGAAATAATTAATTATTCCAGTTGAGAAATCAAAAAAATTCTTACCAAACCCTTTAATATACTACTAATCGTATAGAGTTATCTATTAAAGGTTAGTTGTATGCATGGGCAACCAAGAAGGACACAAAAAACAACAACCTCTCACTTCTTGGGCAACCAAGAAAAAGCGCACTCTTTCCTTGGAAACATCTAAGAGTAGAAAAGAGGGAAACATCTAAAAATATAGGAAAGAAGGAAACATCTCAATGTATTTGAATTATCTAATAATGCATTTTATTTTCTGAAAATATCTTTTGTAATTACAAAATAAAAAATAAGGAGAATGATGGCATTGGTTATAAAATGCTCATCTCTTCCTCATAATAAAGACGGTGGTATTGTTTCCAGAGCTGTGTTATTCCTGTTTCGTGTTTATATTATGTTTTTTTTAGATCTGCAAGTAGATCAATTGGTATCGGAGCACAAGATCTTGGAAGCCATCCACCTGTTCGAAATTTGTTTTGTTTTGTTTTGTTTTGTTTTAAAGGGTCATACATTTCAATCCATTTGGTGAATGAAAATCGTGCTGCCCCGTCAAGAGTGACAAGAGCCCTCCAATGCAGACTCGCCAGTAAATGATTTAGCTAGGGCTCTTCAAGATCTAATTATGCAGCAACAACAACAATGCCCTCGAGGGAAAATGCAGCTTGATACACGCTTTCAACTACCTAAATTCTCAGGGAAAATGAATGGTGAGATTGTTGATTCTTGGCTCCATAGTCTCTCCAACTATTTCAAAACCTGTCCAACAATGGAAGAGGAGATGAAACTTCAGATCGTCGGGCTACAATTGGAAGGCCTAGAACAAACATGGTGGGATACTCATCTTGAGAATAAGTCCTTGGTTTTCGAACTTGGAGAACAAGCCGAGACCAGATCGACGCCTATCACATCTTGGAATCTCTTTTGCGAGGCCTTACGAGAATGCTTCTATCCTCCAGGATATATACAAAATCTCCTTTCCAAATGGTTACAACTTCGACAACTACCCAATCAATCAGTGCAAGCTTACATTGATGTCTTCTGCAAGTTATGCATTCAACTCCATATCTCCAATGACAAATAGGTACTAATTATCAAATTTAATTCTGGTTTGCTAATGATTTTTCGACACGAAGTTGAGTTGTTTGATAGTGCTTCATTAGACAAGGCCTTTATTCGTGCCCTAGATGTGGAACGCAAAGTGGGTACTCCAATTCGATCCCATCAAGCCAGAAATGGTCCATCTCCATCTAGTTCTTCTAATGTCGCCTTTGCCTCATCCCCCACACCTCACAATACCCCCTGGTCTAATTTTCATAAGACCAACTCACATGCTTCTGCAGATTGTCGAGTACTAAAAAATATACACCCTGACAAGACTCTTTTTACAGAGGTGGAGCAACCAAATGCCACTTCCCAAATTCCATCTATTTCTCTTGAAAATCCTACCAAAGTGGACCCCTCTCACATCCTCATGACTGCTAATGCAACAAACACCTCTGTTACGCCTTTGTTTACCCATAATTTTCAAATCAAACATGAGTTGGCCACACTTATTCTTGACAATGGGAGTCAAAAGAATCTTGTGGCCCAGGACTTGGTTGAATGCCTTTGCCTTCCCACCACTCCTCACCCACACCCGTATCAGCTCGGTTGGGTCCAAAAGGATGGTCCTTGTCTTACCATCTCCCAATGTTGTGTTGTCACCTTTGCTATTGGACCTTTCCGTGATACTATGGTATGTGATGTTTCTCCTCTCGATTGTGCCGATTTATTGCTAGGCATTCCATACCAAGAGGCTAGACATGTTGTTTATCATGCTACAGATCACCAGTACCACTTGCAGCACGATGGGCACGCCTATGTGCTCACATCCTCAGCTAGCTCATCAACTCAACCTTCTATTGGCAAAGCTCCCATTATGAGAGTCAATTTAAACCAAGGTTTTTCTTCGTGCTTGGTTCGTCCTGTCAAGCCAGACAACCTCACCAATCCAGTGCCTCCTACAATGGATCCTCTACTCCAAGAATTTGCAAATGTATTCACCCAACCCACAGGGTTGCCTCCAACACGCTTTGTTGAACACCACATCAATCTTATTTCTGGTGCTTACTTACCCAATACCCCATCTTATCGCCTTGATCCTCGAGAGGCAATGTTTCAACCAAGTGTACTCTCTGAGATGCCACTAGCAATCACCCCTTCTGGGTCTGCACATCAAAAATAGGAACAAAAATCAGCTCCTCATTTTATACACACCATTTCTCAACGCCAAGTTCAAGTAACTATTGCTTTGCAAGCAGCCCAAGATCGTGCCAAACAGAGGCATGACAAGTAGCGAACACCCTTGTATTTTCAACTTGGAGACCATGTGTGGCTCTGGTTGGACAAGCAACGCTTCAAGGGCCAACATCATAAGCTGCACCCTCTGCGATATGGCTTGTATACTGTTCTGGAATGCATTGGAGAAAATGCATATCGCTTGGACTTGCCTTCCCAGCTTGGCATCCATGATGTGTTTAATGTTACTAATCTCAAACTATTTGAACCACCTCTCCTTGAGGAATCTATTACAATTATGGACTCGAAGAAACAAAATACATGCAAGCAGCCATACTTCTCATATCTGGTTGGTTGGAAGAGATGCACACTAGCACATGCAAAATGCAGGATTGTAGAAACATTGCAATGCAATTTCCCTCATTTGGTGGAGGAAGCCGAGACGCTTCCTGATCTAAGCAGGGAGGAATTGGGCAACCAAGAAGGACACAAAAATCAGCAACCTCTCACTGCTTGGGCAACCAAGAAAAAGCGCACTCTTTCCTTGGAAACATCTAAGAGTAGAAAAGAGGGAAACATCTAAAAATCTAGGAAAGAAGGAAACATCTCAATGTATTTTCTTTATCTAATAATGCATTTTATTTTCTAAAAATATATTTTGTAATTACAAAATAAAAAATAAGGAGAATGATGGCATTGGTTATAAAATGCTCATCTCTTCCTCATAATAAAGACGGTGGTATTGTTTCCAGAGCTGTGTTATTCCTGTTTCGTGTTTATATTCTGTTTTTTTTAGATCTGCAAGTAGATCAATGCAACAATTGTCACGTACTGGCCCGCTTCAGTTACTACACTAGCTAGCATAAATTTGGCCTAAATATAGGGATTAAGGTCTAGCTAGCATAAATTTGGCCTAAATCCAGAGATTAAGGTTGATGCACTCTCCCATCAACAACATTGTTACACACATGCCATTTTCACTAACTACTTCTCAAAGTTAGTAGACTTCTTTAGTGAGACTCAGATAGATGGTATGAAGGTTGAAATAAGACATCAATTTTTTTTTAACAAACGTTTATATTTTTTAATTAATTATAATAAAAAATGTGTTATTTATTTCTAAAGTTTAACATTAGGTTTTCATAAGTCAAAGCTAAACTAATAACAGAAAATAAATTGCTAGAGTCCTACCTTGGTAGGAACTAATAATAAATAAATTCAATTAAAGATTCACATTTTCATTAATAAAATTATAAACAAAATTGTTCTAACCATAATATACATATCTCATTGAAATAAATTTAAATAATAATGATTAAAATTTATAGCCATAATATTTTAAAAGATAAAAAAACTTAATATTTAAAAAACAAAAAACACACACACACATATATAGATTAATTAGGATTTTAATAAAATTTAAAATAAGAATATTTTTATAAATAGATATGTGAAATTTATATAAATGTAAATAATATGATTATAAATTTGTATAGATTCATCTTAATTCTTGATATACTAAGTGACAAGAGGAATTAAATATATTCTGGTAAAAACCATTCATTAAGTTTTACACTTAAATATAAATTTACATGTTGATATATTTGATCCCTTTGAGAGATATTCCTAAAAAATTAATTAAAAATTACTAAAAACTACACAACAATTATTTTTTACATAACATGCATCAATTATCACATTAACAAGATGACTGTTAAAATATGTTTAGAGATATATCACTCTTTATTTACCCATTATTTTACCTTCCTTTACAAATAAGAATATAACTTAACCTCATTAATTGTCACATTAACTCGATGACTCTTAAATTCTATTCACATAGATATCACTCTTTATTTCCCCATTCTCTTTGCTTCCTTCACAAATAAGCATATAACATAACATCTTCACTCTAAATTTGGTTTGGGATCTCGCTTGGCTGGGAATGGTAATGAAGATCATCATGTATTTATTTATATATTTCTTAAGGAATGGTAATTTGGGTCTATGCTAGAAATATGGTCTAGTTGACCTAGCTCCATCATAAAAAAAGGACACAATTTTTTTTTGTTATGTTTTGGTATCTCATAGCTTGAATCTTGCGACATTACATTAGCATTGACCCAACCATTGTATAACTCAACTATTTAACATAATTTCATAATGTATGATCAGGGTGGCGCCTAACTTATTTTCCAAGGTTTGAACATTGTGAAATTTTATAAGGTATTCTCCTTAATGTAATGTCTCCCTCTGGCAGAGCTCATACATATGTTGATTGAGAGATGAATTATTTAGGCTTTGGGTCTTTGTGGCACCACTACAAATGTGGAGGCCATATTTATATTGCTCACATTACCTTAATATGTGGATGATGGGCCCATGATACTGGACTAAACCCTAGACATGTGTTACCATTCTATTGTGGTGATTGGTTTGAAGTTAATCAATGATGCACAATGATATTATTTTGTTCAGGCTAAATAACTACCCTCTAGCCCTCCATCAGTTTAGTCTTAGTTGCAATTGCATAGGTTGACAACTAATATTTGTAACTGTGATATTTATTCCTATGGGTTAGTTTTTTCCTCATGGTTTTGAAGATTTTACACAATGATCCTATTATCGTGCTTTTTAGGATGACAATAATGGATATGGTTTGGCATTCGTTACAGGGTTTAAACACTATGTATTTCAAATTGACTTCTCTTGTATTTATTTTGTAGTCTTCCTCCTCAATAAGACTCTACACATATTTTACAATAGCTTACATGAATTACCATTTCTAATTTACTCGGTTATTGTTGTAATGGCAGGTCAAAATCTTGTCTTTTGATGATTTTGAAACAATTCCAACCCATGACAAGTTTTTATGGCTTTGGCATATTCTTCATAGATTTTTTTGTGTCGATTGACATTTTTTTTTAATCATACCCTGTCTAAATTTTTAAACCCTAACTTTGAGTCATTCAGTCATTTTCTTCAATGGTAAAGATACCAATCACCAAAATATTTCTTTTATTACATTCTTGCATGAATATTATAGGCCCTCTAAGACCATACTAAAATTTTACTAATTTTTATGTGAAGGTTAGTTCTCGGTTGCATTTGGGTGTTTCCTCTGAGGCACTTGAAGATAATTTTTTGTTCCAATTTGTTTATTTCAACTATGCATCTATAGGTAATCATTATATTCATGCTCTTGCAGGTTTCTAAGCCATTTCAGGGCTTCCTCTTGCCTAGGGGAGCATACCTTAACCTGGCCAAGGTTTCAACTATAATTGTATTTAAAGTTTATTGAGACTCTTTGGCCGAGAGCCCTCGTAGTCGTAACTATTATATTTAAAAATGTTATATATTTTAGGGTTTTTCACCCCTTTGATAGCTCCTAAGTTGTACTCCATTATATGGCATATGGCCGAAGCCTTTAGGGAAGATATTAGAAAGAAATTGTATATTTCCCTCTAAGTTTTTTTATGCTAAGATATGCATGGTCATGGATTTTTTTCCTTAATAGAACTATTTTCCTTTTTGTTCACAGTGCACGAGTAAAATGATAGTTCTTTATCTTCTTTTTTACAAATATCATGGTAATTTTATAGTTTTTACGGCATTATTATTTTCTTTATTTATTATGCATGCATACATAATATATTTAACCACATTTTATATATACTTTTGACAGTAACACTATGTTAGATATGTGGTTATTATTTTAATTTAGTAAACCTAGAACTAGACCATAGGCCTAGTGGACTCTTGCTATGTGAGGGCACCATATTTTTTTCTTTAGGCCCTATTATTCATTTTTACGAGGACTACCTATACTTCAACTAATAACAGAGGTTACTTTCTTTGTCATGGCATACAAGAGTTAACATGTGGATAACTTTCTACTCTTACTTCAACTACATTATTCAATTTTTATAAAAATTCCATGTTGCTACCACACACACACACACACACATATTTTCATCTTTTCCTATAGCTACAAAGACACAACTTTACCAAACTAAAAATTGTCATTTTTCAAGGGCCATTTGTATGTGCATTGTTTCTTGACCTACCACCTAAATATTTATTCTACCTTTTTCACAACCTCCAGGTTTTTAGTCCATGTCCACTTGTATAGTGGGAGTCAGGGTTGGTCCCCTGACAAAGTTTATTTCTCAATCCTTTACCATAGAACACACATATTATTATTACTTATTCAAACCCTTACATAATGTCCTCTATCTTAGAGTCTTGTGTTTCATGCAATATATTAGTAATAAGATATATATATATATATTAGTAATAAAAACATCCATTCACTTTATAGATACATCTAGGAAAACAGAGAGAGTCACCACTAATATTTCCTACTTAAAATCCACTAGTAGATCTAGATTATAGAAAGGGTGTATTAATAAAATATTCATTTTGAATTATTCTTCTATATGTATCTAGAGAATCCCTAGAAATAGATTAATGGCTTGCACATTCCTCCTAGTCATGAACTAATTTTTTCAATAGTTCCCCCCAGGTTCTACTCCTCCCTACCAGAAAACACATAATATATTTTCCTTAGCTTCACCTCCTTAACCCTTTAGGAGAATTTTGCTATTTTTTTGGGTTCAAATCCAATATTTATCTCCCAATGGCCTCTGTTTTCGAAATTAATTGCCTTTATCTCTCAGATTCCTCTTTGGATAGGTTCCAACCCATCACATATATATCCAGTCACAAATTTTTTTTTTGGTTTGTCCTTCATAAAAGTTCAACTAAAAGACAAAAAGGAAGATTGATGTAGGAGCATAAACCCTGTTTATTGTAGTTTTTTACAAACCATAGGGTCCTAAAAATTCCACTACAAAATTGTGTAAATTAAGAATTAGCAGGATATAGTTTATAGCCAAGTGTCCAGATATTGGAAAAACCTTAGGATTGCTAATTTGTTAATTAATTTTATGAGTTGATAATTGTGACCAATTGGGTCTTTGCATTTTTAAACAATATTTTATGAGGCGTTAGATAGTTTTAGAGTGGGGACAAATATCCCATTTATCTAGATTTTGGTTGAGATATTATTTTTGATGTAAGTATTGAAGAGCTCTCGAGAAGGGACGAGAAGATTAGGTAGCAAGTCCTTTTTAAATAGATTATTTTAAATTCCTCTATAAATAATATCTTATATTTTAATGGAGTTGGAATGAATCTGGGAGACTTAAATTGAGAAAAGAAAACACTCCCAAGTGCATTCGGAAGTAATATTTTGGACAGAAGGTCTGCAAAGATATTTCTACATAGCACTAATAAAGAATGAATATAGTTTAAAAAAAAAATCCCATGTATCTGTATATTACCTCTCTCCCTCTGTGTAGTATTTTTTTTCAATTTGAATCCTCTCTATTAGAAATTAGACAGAGAATCGTTTGATTTTGCCTCAATATCTACATGTGGTTATAGGAAACAAAATGAAGGATTTTTTTTAAGTGGTTCAAAATTCACCCTCACACACAATCTTTATTCAATGTAGAGGGTGATATTGAAATAAGGATTTAATGGTTTACATTGCATGGGTTTGGCATAAAATTTGGGGAAAAAATTGCAATGCCAGACTATCAGTATTTTCCAACTGATCTATGTGTGTTTTGTGAATTCAATTGAACCCAATTAGATCTAGGTTTGGGTATAACATTGTTTTTGTGACGTAGCACAATATAATTTGGTCAATGAGATTAAATTAAGATCATCAAAGGCCCTCATTGCACCAAAATCCATCAATCTTGAAAGAGTGGGAATAGCGGGGAAGAATTTGATAAAAATCAGACCTTTGCTGGGGTCACAAAATTCCTCAAGGAAGGTATAGTCCTTTTTCCAAGTTTTGATTATCAAGGAAGTGTCAATAAAAATTGGGTCCAAATAAATATTAGAGAGCACATGGATTGAATATTCATGACACGAAAAGGGGAAATAAGGCTATCATTGACTTTCGATAGTTTTATAGTCAGGAGGAGTCCTACAACCTTTTATTTAAATAGGAGGGAGCTAAAGCCTGACCCAAGTTGGGCTCGATCTTTTTTTGGTGTTGGTTATAAAATTCTAATGGATGTATATGACTTTGGCTGTGAGTTCGGGATTGGTGTGGTAAGAGAAGTACCTTGATTTTTTAATTTAAAGCTCACTGTAGTCAGGCTTGACATCATTTAGGGTGCATTAAGGGAGGGTAGATCCCAAACATCCCTAACTTATCTCCTCCTCAATTCGTACCACAAATTTATGAAATACATATGATTTAATTTTGTTTTTAGAAAGAAATTTCCAAGGGGAGGAAGGACGTAGTTAATTTTGGGAACTAAGTTGATTTCAATGTTATAACCACAAAGGTGCTCATTTTTATCATTATGTGAAATCAAATAAAAAAAACAAGGGAGGTTTTAATTTTCATAATTGAAGAGGTATTTTAGCATCTTAGAAAAGGGTCGCATGAGCTTGAGGAGAACTAGACAATTTTTCTTTTTTTCGATGAAGTCTATAAGAATGAGGGTCCTAAGACATATTCAACAAGCCACTGGAGAGGCCTACCATCATTGGGGAATCAAATCATAGTATGCTTTGAAAATGAAAAAAATTATTGTAGGAAACATTGTTTAGGATAAGGAGGGCTTAGTGGAGAATGAATCTTCAACTATATTCTTGTAGGAAAAAAATCAGTGGAGAATGTGAGAGAAAAAATAGATGAACTAGAACCAACACATAGATCACGAGATATTGAAGAATACTGCACATGAATTCAAGGCTAAACATACGATTGTAAGTGGATAGAGACCACTAGCCATAAGCAATATTGAGATGATTAGAACTAGAGAACTAGTCAGCTAAATCTGGTCTTTAAAATTTTTATTTATACAGTAAGGGAAATAACAACATTTTAGGTAAAATCTGATATAGCCAGTGGTGTTGTAGATTATCTAGATAGGGGCAAAGAGTTTTGGTAAATCATAAGGAAATAAGGATTCCAGCTAAGGTTGGAAAAGAGAGAAGAGGAGAGGATGTCATCAAGAGAATAGAACCAGTGAAGTTCTCAAGAGGTGAGCAGTAGGTAAAATATTTAGAGAGAGCGAGGAATGCATGAGAAGTTCCAGTGGAAGGAACCAAAGAAGCACCCATAGCTAATTGGAGGAGAGATGTTTAGGTAACAAGTAAGGTGAAGCTTCTTACAGGACTAGGTTGTAGCTCATGATGAACATGGAGGAGCCCATGCAGAGAAGGAATAAGGTGACCATTTTATGTCATAATGAGCATTCGAGTAAGATCCACAATAAAGGAGAGAAGGATGCCAAGATAAATGGCACGAGGATTCTAAGTGATGATGAGTTAAAAAAGGATAGATGAGTTGAAGGTGTAGGCTAATGCGCTAATTTAAATTCTAGAAGAAAAGGAGATACAAATGAGGATAAAGGTCAGATTATGTGTTAAAAAAAGGATTTTAAGAACAAATCCCCAAAATTTAGATAGTTGGGGAAAAGAAGGGTAAGACCTTTGATAAAATCTTGGATAAGGAAGATAAGGATCACACCTTTGTAAACTTGAAGACCTTTGTAAACTTGAAGAACGATCAAACCTTGAACATAAGGAGATAGGATTGGTGGAAAGTTAGAGGAAGAATAAATCATAGAGGATATTTTCCTCTGTAGACCAAACAATATTCATGGGGAGGCACTGATTATGATAAGGACTATGTGAAGAGTCCACATCGATAGGGGGAGGTGTTTCTAGAAGATGAGGCTAGAAAACATTGTAAAATTAAGGGAGGATCACACCTCGAAGATAAGGAGATAGGATTGGTGGAAAGTTAGAGGAAGAAGAAATAATAGAAGATATTTTCCTCTGTATACGAAACAAGATTCATGGGAAGGCATTGATTATGATGAGGACTATGTGAAGAGTCCACATCAGTAGGGGGAGGTGTTCCTAGAAGAGGAGGCTAGAAAACATTGAATTTTTTAAACTAACAATTTGTGTGTCAGTTTAGGTTTTTCCAAAGAGGGTTACGAAGAAGAAGAGATGGAAATAGTTGAAAGTGTTATGAACTATGGTACAAGTCCAAATATACAAAAGGTGTTGGAGGAATCAATGGAGCTCCAAGAACATCGCTCTGTTAAAACCAATCATATTTTTTAACATGTAGATCGGAAAGAGGGACCACCATTAAAATTTGTCATACATGATGATAAGACTGTAAAAGAAAAAAATATGGAAGAAACTAATGAGTGTAGCCTACATATTGAACGACGAGGATGTGATCCAGCCTTAATTAATGTAGATAATGGGAAACCATTTGAAGTTGTCATAGGAACTCTGGGTGAGGAGAAGAGATAAAATTTTCCCACAAAGAGGGAAAAAACAAAATTGGTTACATCAATGTCAAAGGGTGATCAAGTGCTCAAAAATATGCCCAAAATTTAAAGTTATCATAATGGTGTGGAACCTAAACTACCGTGTATATCTCGTCATTCTGAATCTGACGCATCTCATTTCATGGAAAACTGAAATCCTATGCTCTCGAAAAAACGTTCTATTCGTTTTCCCAAACAGGTAAATTTTTTGCAAAATTATGCAAATTACCCAGTCAGTAGTCCATACAACTAACTGGGCATGGTTTAGTGATCAAGGTTGACTGGAAATGGTTGAGAAATCAGGCCATGCCAATTGTCGGATTTTTTTTTTGTGATGGCTGGTGTATTTTTATTGGTTGGGATGGTGGCCAACCACACACTGCCACATGGCCCAACCAGAGGCCGCAACATGCCAGCACAGGGGCCACCAAAAATTTGTTAGAAATCTGAATTAGTCTTCTATGGATTTAAACACTAGACCACCTTGTAAACATTACAACATATAATGAGTCGAGCCACATGTTTCTTATTAAACATTGTATCCAAAGCGTTATACAAAGTTAACGCACAACAATTTTGGGATAAGTAGCCAGGGCTTTGCCTCGGTCCTCCCCAAATACGATACCATATAACCCATGTGTCAAGACTGAGGACACAACAAAGGCAAAGCCTGCCCAACCTTTAATTCAATAAATTTTCCACCAAAATTTCATATTAAATAAATGCACCATTTTTTAATTAAAAAAATTAATTCAAACCATATCATTATTGTTAAAAACATAGATTTTAGGCATTATTGGGAAAATTAACTATCCGAAAATATTTCCCCAAATTGCATAATTTTTTTGCTCAGTTAGTTGAAATCAGGGCAAAATTGTAGGAAGGGTATGTATTTTGGGGAATTTTTGGTGCGGTTAGTAGAAAAACTAAGGAGGCTCACAACTTCTTCAGTTTTTTACCAATTTTGGAATAGAAGGAGTCTAGATAGGAATTTTGGGGTCTTTTGGAGTTGATGGAACATTTTTTGAAGCCATTTGAGCAGTATAAATGTATGTAATTACCATTTTTATTATAATTAAAGAGGGCCAAGCCATTGAAAGTTGAACGAACGAGACGTAGCCCAGAAGGGGTAGGGGTGAAATCCTTCATCATTTGTTGAGTTGTGGCTATTTTTATTGTGTATTTGTCTACTATTTATGATATTTCAAAGTTTTAAATTTATGTTTTATGTGTTTACAAATTTAACATAAAGGCTCATAAAACTCAGTTTTTAACACTTGCAATTTACAAACCCTCTAGGACACTTTCTTTAAGATCTCATACAGATCATATTTGGTATCAAAGCTTTAGATTTCTTTGCTGCTGCCAAGATTTTATTGTGTGCAAGTGTATGTGACCCTAACAAGGTTTAAGCTCAAGAGAGGAGAAGGAAATTGTGTTGTTTAAAGTCCTCAAGCTAGGTCAACGACAAGAAGAGCATGTTTTCCACAATATCCACCAAAAATTCTTCCTAAAATTGTAGTTGAAGCTTCAACAAGTATGTCACATGAAGGAGAGTCTGAAAATATGTCAAAGGATGAAAAATACTACATGCAATCATTATATGACAAGAATGGTTAAATTTCTATTTGAGGAGAGAAACTCAAGGATGCAAGGTGAAAGATCCAATATCCCAAAGGGAGACACGTATTTAAAAGGAGAAGAAGGAGATGGACAAAAGCCTTCAAAATGTAATGGGAATAGTTACAAACCAACTTTGACACCATCATTATCCTCACCACCATCCACGCCACCATATTCACCATCATATTCTTCCACAACAATCCCTTCACAAGCACCTCCACATTCTCCAAGAGGTCATGGTAAAACTCCATTTTTGAAGATTGACATTAAGTTTGATTTGCCTATGTATGGTGAAGAGGTAGATGCTGAAAGATTGGACAATTGGGTGCATCAAATTAGTGTATTGCAGGATACAAAGAATCAAGGATGATGACACAAATATTCAACTTCCTTCATTAATATTGGAAAGCACAACTCTTATTTGGTGGGAAACCAAAACTCAAGAGGACATGAAGAAACATGGTAAGGTATTAACCTCTTGGAATGATTTTTTTTTTTCCTTTAGGAGACAATTTTATCCATAAGCATACATGTGAAATAATATAATGGACTTGAAAAACTTTAGGCAAGGTAAAGGAAGAAGTGTGCAACCTATATTTAGGAGTCTAGGAGAAGAGCACTAATTCTGGGTGTAGATTTGACATCTCAAGAAAATTTGTTACATTACATTGGATAAACTCAGAAACAGGTTATTCATCTCCTCTAAAAAATACCTTAGACATATTATTCTCATGTTTAATCCTTCAATTTTAGATGAAGTATGTGTAGAGGCCACACATCTAGACGCAAGAGGAAAACATGTTTCAGAGGAGACAAGGGAGGATACCTTTGTACTTGAAGAGAAAGGAAAGGGTAAGTTAAAGGGTAAAGGTAAGAAAAATTCTTCCGTCAATATGGAGAAATAAAAACTCACATGCAAACACTATTCCAAATATGGGCATGATGAATATCATTCATGTAAAATTCATCTATAGATGAAACCCAACAATATTAAAAACAAGGAGAAGGAGAATACAACTACTACAATAACACATAATTTACGTTTTGATTCCAGAGATGAAACAAATATCATTGCATTGGGTTTTAAATGTAAAGACATCGCAAGTACTAGTTCTTCAAGTTTCCAAAATAGTACTCAAGATGATAAAACAAGAATTGTGCGTTTCCATGTTAGAGTTATTTGAAAGCATACCAATATTGACACCCTATTTGATATTGGTTCACAACAAACCTTATTTTTGAAGACTTAGTCAAGAATTTGAATTTAGAAACCATTCCTCATTTAGGACCTTATCCTTTAGGTTATATATGTAATAATGAAAAATTTTAGCTGACGAGGAAGTGCATACTTAGATTTTCAATCACTACAAACATTCTTGATGAAGTTGAACTTGATATTTTTCTGCTTGATATATATGGTATTGTTTTGGGTAGCCGATATCTTTATGATATGAGACCAATATTTAATTGCTATGAGAATAATTATCACTTGTTCAAGAATGGGATTGAGTACATTGTTAAAGCGCATAGTAAGAAGATGAATTTGTCTCTTATGCATGCTAGACAAATGAAGAAAATTGTGAATCCTAGTCAAACTTTTTCTTTGTTAATGTTCAAGCTTCAATATGTTGTGAATGAGGCCTTTCAAGATGATGCATCAAATGAAAATTCTAAATTCATTGAGGTTACTAATGGTTGTGATAATATTTTTCACGAGTCTAACATGTTTCCTCCAAAAGGAGGCCAACAAGATGTCGTAAATTGTAGCAACATGCATCATTGTTGAGCAATGATGTGAACAGGATGTTGGTTCAAGAGAGTACAAAGATCAAAGAGCAAGCACCAAATAAATTTGACAAAGATGGAATTGGGTTCAAAATTTATTCTTGTGGGTTTCACAATATGTTGTCTTTGAAATGGGATGTTGCGTGGCAATGGAGATCATATTTGGTCAAGGGTCTAGGCAAGCACAAGGCAAGAAAAGCTAAACAGTGTCATCTCAATAGTGTACGAGGTGAAAATATTTCCATGTTGTTTAAGTTTCCTTTTATTGATGACCGAGGAGGGAACATGTTTGTTTCTTCAAGGACATTTTTTTGTTATGAATACTCTAGGAAATTGCAGTAAGATCATGTCTACAACAACAAGACAGGGTCTCTAGAATCAAGGAAAAATATGAGTTTTTATGAAAATCTCTAATTGTTTAATTCATGTAAATTCTAGTGAATTGAGACTGGAAGGGTGAGGTGTATGTACCCTCATTCAAATTTTTAGTACTAAAATATCTTTTGGGGTCAAAAAGCTTCAAGTGGGGAGGACTAATCAGGTGCTCAAAAATATGCTTAAAAATGAAAGTTTTTCGAGTGGTGTGGAACCTAAATGACTGCATATATCTCCTTCTTCTGAAATTGGCAGAACTCGTTTTGTGGAAAACCAACACCGTATGCTCTCAGAAACGCGTTTTGTTCGTTTTCCCAAACATGTAAAATTTTGGCTAAATTGTGGAGAATGCACTGTTAGCAGTGTGTACAACTGACTCTGCATGGTTGACTGTTCAATATTGACTAGGTATGGTTTGCCAATCAAGTCATGCCATTTCTCTGATTTCTGTTGGTGTTGGGTGGCAGAATTTTATTTGTTTGGATGGTGGCCAACCACATGTTGCCACGCAGCCCAACCGGAGGCTGGCATGTGGCAGCAGGGGGGGCACCAAAAATATTTTTGCAATCTAAATTAGCCTTTGTCAGATTCGAACACTAGACCACCTAGAAAATAGTGTAACGCCTAACAGATCGAGCCAAATGTTTCTTATTAAACATTGTATCCAAAATGTTATATAAAGCTAACGCATCAGAAGTTTCGGATAAGGGGCCAGGGCTTAGCCTCTCCCCCACCATATATGATACCATATAAGCCATGGGTCAGGACCAAGGGCGTGGTGGAGGACGAACCCACCCAAAATTTAATTCAATTTTTTTGCTGCCAAAATTTCATATAAATAAATGTGACAATTTTAATTAAAAACAATTAATTCAAACCATATCATTATGGTAAAAAATGCAGATTTTAGGAATAATTGGGAAAGATAATTGTTCAACAACTTTGCTCGAAATTGTGCAAATTTATTTCTCAGTTAGCAGAAATAAGGGAAAAATTTTAGGATGGGTCTGGATATGTGAGAATGTGTGGTGCGGTTTGTAGCAAAACTAGGGATTCACATAAATTCTTCTGTTTTTTAATGATTTTGGAGAATAAAGAGGCTACACAAGAATTTTTGGGTCTTCTGGAGCTGATGGAATAGGTTTCAAAGCCATTTAAGCACTATAAATGTATGTAATCACCATTTTTAGCATAATGAAAGAGGGCCAAGTCATCGGAAGTTGGACCATGGCGACGTAGCCCACGAGAGGTGAATTCCTTCATCATTCGTTGTGTTGTGGTTATTTGTATTTTTTCTGTTGTTTCTACTATTTCAAAGCTTTAAATTTATGTTTTATGTGTTTAAAAATTTAACATAAAGGTTCATAAAACTCATTTTTTAACACTTTCAATTTACAAACCCTCAAGCACACTTTCTTTAAGATCTCATACAGATCAAATAGAGAATGATAATAATAAAGTGGCCATAAGGCTAAGTGATGATATGTAGCTAAATTTTGAAAGGACTTATAATAAAGAGAAATGGTAGAATTTAATTTTTTTAGAGGACTAGTTAGATAATGCCATGAATGGAGAAGACAACCTGGAAAATACATCCAAGTAATGTGTAAAGAATTGAATTGCAGATTTATAGGTAACTTCTATAACCTCTAAAAATATATTTTCCTGAGTAATTACAAGAGTGCATTGGAAGGAAAATAAGTAAGGAATATTATCCAAAAGGAGGATAAAAATGCCAAAATGGTTTTTGGAAACATAATTATGGAGAAATAAATATGCCTTTAAAAAACCATAGAAGTGATTCTTTCCATAAAGATGTCATAATCACACCTAAAAAGAAAAAGGAACTGGTCTATATAAGTGTTCATATAAAAAATTAAGATGATGAAGATGTTATTTTTAAAAACATAAGGAAAGGAAAAAAAAAATTCTATTATGAATGGAGTTTAAACATCAATGTGATGTTTTTAAAGACAATTAAAATATATGATGGGAAAATATTTTTATAGGAGTACAATTGTAAGGGATTTCTGATGATGAGAACATAGCATAATTGGGTCATGAAGATGGAGAAAAAAACAATCCTTCATATGAAATGCTCCTAAATTTTAAAGAAGAGATAAAATAGTTGGAGATGTTTTCTACAAGGACATGAGATGATCAGGTGCTCAGTATTTAGCTCAAAAATAAAAAATTTAAAAATTGCTTAAAAGTAGGACGATAGCATAGAGCTTGTCACAGGATTCCAATGCAACTTGTTTCATCAAAATTTGAGTTCGTATGAGTAAGTTATTGTCTGATGTCCATTTCCTCAAACAACTAGAAAAATTTCAAGTTGGAGAGGTTGCTAACATGGATGCCTAGTCAACAAAAAGGAATCTTCTGGAATATTCTTCATGTTTTTTCCAATGAGGCTATGACAAGTGGCACTTTCTAATTTTCCAATTTGGTCTATGTGGGTGAAATTCTTGTAATGGTTCTAAGGTGGAATTGTAATTTTATTTATTTATTTAATTATGATTTAATATATATATATATATATATATATATATATATATATATATATATATATATATATATATATATATATATATATATATATATATATATATATATATATAAAGTAATATAATATAATATAATAGATTGTATTTTTTTAGACATATTATATGTTATATTATATAATATATATTATATATATTATATGATATTAATTATATTAAATTTTAAATTTAAACCATAATTCAAATACCAAATACCAATTATGTTAACCATATTCATAATCTGCATTTCAAATAGTGCCAAGATTAGAGGTCCATTCTATATTTGCCATGGTAATGGGGATATAACCAGTGTCAGGGCTATAACCACTAAGCGCACTTAGTGTGGGAGCTATTTAATTAAACAACAGTTTAACATTAAGTTAATTACAATTAATGTAGTGGAATTTTTGGTGGAGCGTGCCAATTTCGGCAGATTTGCTAAATTTAGTTATCTAAACTGGCGGAACTTCCAGTTTTTGTGGAGGAAAACCAGTGAAATTTGTTTTTTCCATAATGGAGACAATATTCGGCCAAATTGTGGAAAGAAATAGTCAATATTAGATGATTTTGGAATTCTAGAGATAGTGGTACAAGTTTTAAAGGTTGAAAATGACTTCTTCATGTGATTTTTCTACAGGGAAGTTCAAGGGAGCCCATGGCCACCATGGAAGGAAGTCAAATCTGGAACAGCTATAGTCAGTTTTCAGTAATTTAATAGTCATTTTTAGATGATTCGTATTTTTTGAAGACAATAGAAAATTTTTCAGGAGCAATTGAATAATGTACACAACAAATTTTCCAAATTTGAGCTAATATAAGAGGCCCAAGCTATGGAGCTGGACGAAGGAGATGTAGCCCAGCAGGGGTGAACTCCTTCATCAAAAACTTGTTTTGATGGCTCTTTTTATGTTTTTTGTACATTTTTATGTTTCTCTTAAGTTATTACTTATGTTGTTTATTTTTCATTAATTTCAACATAAGAGACAAAACAATTTCATGTTCTGACACTCACCTGCACCAAGGAAACTAATGCACCACAAGAAAACAAGAAGAAAATTTAATATAATTCTGAACTTGTAATTAGCATAGAAATAACAACATATCAAGTTTAGATCAAGTGGTATAAGAGCATCAGGTTTCTTAAGGTTATTTTCTTTCTTTGCTAGAGTTTGTGTAAAAGAGTTTTAACGGTCGCAATTTTGATATGCTTACAATGTTGAAGTTGCAGAGAGGAGAAGGAAAGCTATTGGAAGCTAGTCCTGAGATTAGGGAAAGAAGGAAGAGATTTTAGAAAGCATCATTCTCACCCAAATAACCACTCAAAGCATCACTTGAATCACCTCAAGTTCTATCTCCATCAGTTGAGATTGAAAGGGTATAAATTTCACAGGAAGATGAAGTGATAGAAGAGGTACAAGCTACAGAGGTTGAGATTGAATCCAAAGCCATTATGTCAGGATATGAAGAGAATCATGAACATTCTGAATAACAGGATGTTAAGAGAGACTTGAAAGAGATGCAAAGAATGGTTAAAATAATATATGAAGCTTTCATGGAAGAAAGAGTTGGAGAAGGTTCGAAGCCTCCACATGGAGAAGGATCTTCAAATAGTAGTAAGGATTAAGAGAAGAGTTCAAAGGAAAGTGGAGGAAATCCACTTCCATATCCACCATGTTCATCATCCTCATTATCCCCATCTTCATCATCTTCCACTTCCACCACATAGACCACTCACACTCACTCAAAAGCCACAAGAGGAAAAAATCCATTACTTAAATTGGACATAAAATTTGAATTACCCATGTACAATGGCGAGGTAAATGCAGAGAATTTGGACAATTGGAGGTGAATTTTAGAATTCAAAACCTTCATGAAGATGACATAAAGATCCAGTTGGTTTCATTGAGGCTAGAAGGAGCAGCACTAGTCTGGTGGGAAGCAAACAATCAAGAGGAAATTTAAATCCATGGTAAAGTATCCATTCCTTAGGTTGAGTTTATTTCTTCCATTAAAAGACAATTTTATCCATTAGACTATATGAAAAAATCTATTATGAGTTGGCAAAATTTTAAGCAGCTCAAGGGTCAAACAGTTCAAGAATACACCTAGGAGTTTTGAAAGAGAGCTTTGTTGTTAGGAGTAAATTTAAATTCCCAAGACACACCCTTGAAATATATTGGGGGTTTGCATTCCGATTTGAAGCGTATTATTCTTATGTTTAACCCAAGAAATTTAGAATAAGTTTGTGTACAAGCCACACACTTTGAGGCAAGGGGAAAACAAGGCATATAGGAGAAAGAGGAAAGTGAGGGTAAAGGGAAAGGAAAGTTCTATGGAAGAGGAAAAATAAATAGTTCTGTAAAAAAAGCGAAGGAAAAAATCACATGCAAAAATTGTTCAAAGACTAAACATGATGAAGACCAATGTTGGAAACTTCATCCAGAATCGAAACCAAACATATTGAAAGCCAAAGAGAACCTAAAATTGTTTTTATAGATGAACAAGACTTAGGGTCAGATTTAGGAGATAAGACAAAAATTACAGCCATGGGTTTGAAAGTTAAACATGTTGAAAGCATTATTTCTTCAAATTGTACAAATGATACTCATGATGAAGATACAAGAATATAAATTTTCCATATTAAAGTTGTCTCTAAACATACCAAGATTGATACACTTTTTGATAGTGCGTCACAAGCTAAATTGATTTCCGAAGATTTGGTTAAGCAACTAGGCCTTGAAACAATTAGACATACAAGACCATATCCTTTAGGTTGGATTTGTAAGAATGCAAAATTTCACGTTACAAGGAAGTGCTTACTAAGTTTCGCCATTAACTCAAAATTTCTTGATTAAGTTGAGCTTGATGTGGTGCCGCCTGAAATATCTGGTATTATATTGGGAAGTCCTTATCTATATGATAGGAAAGTTGTATTTCATCACCATGAGAAAAAATATCACTTGTTTAAGGATGGTATTGAGTACATAATTAGAGCACATAAGAAGAAGACAGGTTTGTCTCTTATGCATGCAAATGAAATGAAGAGGATATTGAATGCAAATCAAAACTTGACATTGTTGATGATCAAACAAAGAGATATATTGAGTCAAAATTTTCATAAGGATTCTTGTGCTTATAATGAGTTGTTTTAGGATGTTAACAAGTTTCCTTTGAAAGAAGGTGAAAAACATTTGCAGCAGTCAACAATAGTGTTGAGCAGTGTTGGAAACAAGACGTCGGTGCAATAGGGTGCAAATGTCAAAGAGAAAGTGACAAAGCAACTTGGAAATGAAGGCATGGGTTCCAAAAATGCTGGTTTATGGTCTCCAAAAGGTACATGGAAATGGCGAAGAAACTTGGTCAAGAGTTGACACAAGTAAAAAGAGAGATCACCTAAAAACCACCATGGTGACAGTGTGCAAGGTGTCAAAGTTTTTAAGTTTTCTTTGATTGTTGAGTAAGGTAGATACAAGATGGTTTCTTCAAAAATATATTTTTGTTTTTCAAATTCAGAAATATTTTAGCATGACAGTGTCAATGACAGCAAGAGAAGGTTGCAATAATCGATGAAAATTTTGATTTTTTATGAAAAGATCCAAATGATGAAATTGGGAAAATTTCAGTGGATAGAGATTGGAAGGGTGAGGGAACAATCCCCTCATCCCCATAATCAGTAATCAAGAGATATTTTTGGGTCCAAAAGGCTTCTAGCAGGGAGGAATGATTAGGTGCTCAGTCTTTAGCTCAAAAATCAAATTTTTCAGAGTTTCTCGAAACCATGACAACATTGTATGAGTAAGTTATGGTGTTTCATCAAAATCCAAGTTCGTATGAGTAAGTTATGGCCTATTGTCCGTTCGCTCAAACAGCTAAAAAAATTGCAACTTGGATAGGTTGTTGACATGAAGCCGAGTCAGCAAAAAGGAATCTTCAGGAATATTCTTCAGGTTTCTTCCAATGAGGCTGTGACAAGAGGCATTTTCTAATTCACCAGTTTGGTCGATGTGCGTGAAATTCCCCTAATGGTTCTAAGGTGGAATTGTAATTATATATATATATATATATATATATATATATATATATATATATATATATATATATATATATATATATATATATATATATATATATATATATATATATATATATATATGTTTTTAGACATATTATATACTATATACTATAATATATATTATATATATTATATGATATTAACTATATAAATTTTAAATTTAAATTATAATTAAAATATCAAATACAAATTCCGTTAACCATATTCATAATATGCATTTCAAATAGTGTCAAGGTCGAAGGTCTGTTGATATAGCATATACAAAAAAGATTTATATAATGTGGTGGGCTCGGGTTTGAACCCCAGACCTCTACCCCAAAAGCCAAGTGCTTCCACCATTAAGCGACGACTGGGAGAATTGAAAACATGTGCCGCCAACCATGGAAAATTTTATGGGCTAATATTCACAGGTGGGCTAATTTTCCATGTTTTTACCAAAAAAACGATCCGCCAATTTTCATTTTTTCTAAAAATTATTCGCCTAAATTTTATAGTATAAAATTATTTTACCTTAAAAATCGCCAAATTTTACATAGACCAATATAAAATCATTATAAACCTTTATATTTTTATAAAAATATTGCCAAATTTTTTCTTATTTTCATATTAGAAGCTAGTAATATTTGCCGAGGTTTCTAAACTTTAAGATAACTTCCATCCTTAAAACTTCCCTGCCACCAACTCACCTTTAAACCTTGTGTAGGGGGAGCAGCAAAGGATAGAGGGTCCATCCCTTCCACCATGTGACCTTCACCACACGATCGACGCTAGGGCTAACCAATAAGCGTGCTTAGCGCGGGAGTTATTTAATTAAAAATCAGTTTAAAATTAAGTTAATTGCAGTTAATGTAGAAGAATTTTTGTTGGAGTGCACCAATTTGGGCATATTTTCTAAATTTAGTTATGTAAACTAGTGGAACTTCTAGTTTTAATGAAAGAAAACTAGAGAAATTTGTTTTTTCCATAATGGAGGCAATATTCAACCAAATTCGGAAAATGAATAGTCAATATTAGATGATTTTGGAATTACAAAGACAATGGAATAGTTCTTAGAGGCTGAAAATGAATTCTTCATGTGATTTTTCTACAGGGATGATCAAGGGAGCCTAGGGCCAGCAGGGAAGGAAGTCGGGTCTTGAACAACCAGAGTCAGTTTTAAGTAATTGGAAATTTATTTTTAGATGATTTGTATGTTATGAAGACAATATAATAGGTTTCAGGAGGAATTGAATAATGTACACAACACATTTTCCAAATTTTAGCTAATACAATAAGCCCAAGCTATGGAGCTCGACCAAGGATATGTAGCCTAGGAGGGGTGAACTCCTTCCTCAAAAACTTGTGTTGATGGATCTGTTTATGGTTTTTTGTACATGTTTATGTTTCTTTTAAGTTCATACTTATGTTTTTTATTTGTCATTAATTTCAACATAAAACACAAGACAATTTCTTGTTTTGATAGTCACCTGCACCAAGGAAACTAATGCACCATAAGAAAAAAAGAAGGAAATAAATTGTAATTCTAAACTTATAATTAGAATAGAAAAAATAACATATCAAGTTCATATCATGAGAACATACCTCGAGAAGAGGAATTCTCAATAACACCCTGCATGGAATGGGCATTCATTGCATGCAAGGAAATGATGAAGCAACTTTGTTTTCAAATCGATTATATGCTTGTAGGCACGAGAGAGGAAGAACATGAAGATATACTAAAAGAAATTGAATTTATGATGTTGCAAATAGAATAAGATGATACAAGTGGAGAAGGGACAAGTCTATCCCAAATCAATGAAATTATGTTTCATATCCAATAGAGGGATGCTAATTGTGGAGTTGTTTTGAAGAATAATCATAGAGTTGTAAAAATTAAACGAGGTGATCAATCAATATTTGATAAACGTGGTATTTTTTGGGAGAATGTGAAGAAGATGAGAGAAAATCTCTCATAATGTAGTGAGAGAGAAAGCATGTAAGTGTGAATAATTGTGGGGATGATGAAATGAGGATAGCGTCCACAAAATTTATACAAATGTAGTTGAACAATGTTATTAGTAGGTTCCAAAAAGAAGGAAATTTGGACTCTGAGATTGAAGAAATAAGGAGGCTAATGGAAAGGATACTTGACATGAAGTATTATTGGGAGAAGAAGAAAATTAACAATATGATCCAACTAACTGCTCAGGAATACATCAACAAAGTTAGTGGGAGGGTTCTGTTATACTATACAACACCCCCTATTTATACTGATATATGGGGATGCTTTTTAAATTTTATTTCCTTTAAATAATGAGTTCTAACTCTAAAAAAATCATCATAAACTCTAAAATAGTGAAATACTAGTTTAATGCACTTTCCATGTGGGGAATTTCACAAATCGCATATAGCAAACCCTTTGGAAGAAATGCTTAAATATCATGAAAGAGCTGTGAAATGTGATAGTTGACCCCTTTCATAAATGTTAAATTGTCCATCTTAGGAAACCTTAGCTATAAGGATAGAAATAAAGTGCAATATAATTCAAAATTTTACGAAAATCTAAACATAGGCGCTTTGCCTTATGTCTCGAACCTGAAATTTTTATAAAGAATTTCTTAGTCATCATTTAAGTCCGAAAATTCCCAAAAGCTAAGAATACATCAAAAAACCTTAAGTTAAGGAAAAAGCGCTTATATACAACATATCGCGGCTGAACAGTAATGAAAGTTCTTATAACTATCATGCATTCGCCAATGTGAAATGCGAAATGTGAAATACAATATAACGAAATAATTTTTCCCGCAGCATTTAAAGCCTGATAACACAATAAATATTCTGATATTAACCTTTGAAACAAAACGCTGAGTGAAATCACAAGATGTGATATTTCGATTTCGCAATTGCATTACCGCCTGCATGCTTAATGAAACTATTTTTCACAGACTTGATATTTGTGATGTGATATCTCGATTGGACGTGAAATACGTAGAATTAATAGCCTTAAGTGAAACATCCAATTGAATTTTAAGGAATTTCACTGTTTTTAGTGGCTCGAGAAAAAAAAATAATTGTTTTCACTTATGATGAGTTAAAAGCCAATATTTTTGAAAATCTCTCATTATCATTAGTTGGTTTTGAAATTCTCTTGTTTCAGCCGCTCTGTATTTTTCACTCTACCCTCACTTCTTTGAATTTCAGGAAAGCTTCCAAGGAAATGCATCTAAGGAAAATGATGTAGAAGAACAAGAAACAAAGCACTTCAAAGTCTGAGTCTTCAGAAATGCCACCCATGTTCTCAGATACTACATTAAATAAAGATGAAGGAGCAACGACATGGGAAGTTATTTATAATCTCCTCGAAGATGAACAACCTAGGATTACTGAAATCAAACCAACAACAGATTCCAAGATGCCATCATCAGCTCAAATGAGTGATGTAGTCTTCTCTTCGCTTCATAGGATAGTAGAAAGACCTAAAATTTTACCATACATAGATATGGTTAAATGGGTGATCGATAGCGTGAACATTGTAGACAAATAGTTTAGAAATTAAAGGAGGCAACTGATGGGATCTTTCACAGTTGAAGACATGAGGAAAATGTACCATCTTCTAGAACCTTATAAAATTTATGATTCAAAATTCCTATCGCAGTTCGCTAAAGATAATTATGAACCATTCAAAATGATTCAGAATTGGAGGTCTGGAACCAAAAAATTCAAGAAATATAAAATGGGTATGTACCCTATTACTTCTTTATCATCCCCCCATAACTATGTGGCCACTATGTTATGTAGGTTATATGAAAAACCAGACAATACCAAGTTTTCAATTCAATGGGTACCCTTGAAAGATGCATGTGTCAATTCCATTATAATGAACTAGGCCACCATCCTATCTGATAACCTAGCTAGCACTATCCTCGACTATCATCATAAAATAAATTCCTATATGAGGATTTTTCTCCCATTATATATGAACGCATACATTATGAATCTCTCTGTTTTTGCACAAAATTTTGAATCATGAGTTGGAAATGGACTATTCAAGGCCCAAACGGTATTCACCTCAGTCATAAAGAGTTATGGAATTCCCATTTCGCATCTCATTTTTATAAGATTTGTCATGGTGTCATTTGTTGAACCTCAAAATTACCCTCTCTTTGACATCCTTTCTTACCTTTTTCCCTTACTTTCTCATAAGATCACATATATAAATCAATAATAAATGCCATGTTTTGTCTTGAGGAATGCATTTAAATGACTTCCCTGTTATATTCTCATGTTCTTTCTATTTTCATAGATTTTTGTAATTTATCTATAAAACGTAGCCTATTCTACAGCTAATTGTGGATTCTGTAGCTACTCTCATGGTCTGATAGGTTCTAGGTGTCAAATGGAGAATTGAGCCACATGGGAAATTCCAGAATCATCTCCACATGGATTTTGTCCTATTCACTCAGTCCAGATCGATAGAAAAGAAGGCCTAAGATCATGGTCAAAGGCGTGGTCAAAGTACATTAGCCGAGAAAAACAGGACTCTTGATTTTATCTATCATAGAAAATAAAGAGTTTAATAGTCCAATTGCAAGTCTATAAGTTAAATTAGCCACTTGTAGCAAGATTATCTCATATATAGTTACGTTTATTTTCTTTAAATGCTAGTTGTAAAGAACCGAGAACAAGCATAAATTAAGTTTTAACTTAAGTTTTAAGCTTTTGTTGATACGATGTGTGTTAAGACTTCGTCCTATCATAATACAAAGATCGTGTTGCCAATGATTGCTTGAGTTCATCTTTAAACAGCTAGGATTTTAGCCAAATCAGTTGCAGAGGGTCCCTGCATTGGAGGAGGTTTTTCATTTATTGTTTTTAGTTTAATTTTCCTTACAATATTTTTTTTTTAATTTTGTTTTCTGAGTAGATTAAATGTTTCATTCCAATTTTGATCAGTAGCATAACGTTAAATCATAACTTTGTAAGACTTGTTCTTCCAAAAACATTTCATGAAGATAGATATTCCTATTTTCAAATTGAATCAAGTTTGAAGTAATAAGATTTCACAGTTATCTAGTTTTCCTTACTGTTCTGTCATTTACCTTCTTAGACTAGAAATATCAATTAATTATATCAATATATGTTCCTATAGATCATTTCGAGAAGATGATTCTAAAATAAATGATTGAATGTCGAATTCGTACAGTTATTGATCTTTTCTTTTGCACATTTTACTCACTTTCTAGGAATTTAGAAACTGAGGTATAATTGATTTCTCATACAGCATCTCAAGAGGGAAATATGTCACATTGAATGATGGAGTAAATCAAATATACATTAGTTGTTTACAGTTAAGCTTTACGTGTTTTCACATTTAATTTTAGATCATCATTTAACTATATCATTGATGTTTCTAAAGGTCATTCCAAGAAATTGATTCAATCATGTTTTTATATTGAATGATTGAATGTCTAATTCATACAATTACTGAGGTTTTCCTTTGCATATCTTTCTTGTTTTTTCATTAAGTATAATTGGTTACATAAACATCATCTCAAGAAGGTGATATTTCATATTGAATGTGGGAGTAACTAAGCATACATTAGTTGTTTCCCTTTGCACACCTTACTTGCTTTCCTAGAACATTAGAACTTAAGGTATAGATAGTTTCTTACACAACATCTCACGAAGGTAATACTTCATATTGAATGCTGAAGTAACTAAGCATACATTAGCTATTTTAATTTTCTGCTTTCCATTAGAATAAAACTGCAATTTCAATCTCAGTTATAGGAATTAGATCCATGGAATAGGACTAATGCTATGTTACAATTCATCAATTTAGATACTCTTTTTTTCAGACTAGACTTTAACTAACCAAAAGTCTTTGATTTATTTTTATGTAAATTAGATTAACTTAGGAACACTTCATTTTATTCCTTCTTAAAAATTAATTAGATTCATTTAATTTCATAGTTATAGATTAAACATTCTTAGACATCAAAAGACAAAACCCCCAAAAACAACATAAAATACAAACAACGAAGTAAGAAGAAGGTTAACTAAGTACATACAGTGCACCACACTTCATCAGTTTAGAAACCTCGGTTGATAATTTAGTAATCAATTTAAGACATTAAATTGACTAAACATTTTGGCGCCATTGCCAAGGAAGTGTAATTAGGTAGCTATTGCTGCTGAAAGAGGTGACTTTTTATTGACAACTCTAGTGCTTCCTCATTTAATTATCAACCCAGGGTAAGTCTTTTTATTCCAAGAGTGTCGGAAAAATATATGCCAGTCAGTTTGTCTAAAAGATGTTCCTTATCAATTATGACAAAGAATTTACTAACTTCCTGAACTTGCTTATCCTATGAGGGGTGACTTGGATAGGTTTTTAACCTAGGATTGAGCAACAGGAATTTGTTTTTCTCTAATGGAATGAAACAACAACTTAACTCAACTGAACAACAATCTAGATAAACCAAGCAGACATTGAATTGAATTTGACTATCAACTAAACAACGATGGTATTGAATGGAACAACATCCTAACTAAGCTAATCAGTAATGGAATCAAATTGAATCAACAGTCTAGCTAAATAAGCAATAATGGAACAATAGTATAACTAGTTGTGCAGTAATGGAACGGAAAGATAAGTAAGCTAAACAATAATGAAACAACAGTATGACTAAAGTGAATTAAATAACTCTTACAGCAAGTAATTAAGTAATTTTGCAATGGAGTTCTCTTTATGACTTAATTAGTCAACATTGATCGACGGTTGAACACTTTGTTATGCTAGAAGGAGAACATGATTCATAAAGATAGATAATACTAAATCATCTTATTCTACGATCTATAATTCAAATGAAATTATATTAAAAGAACTAGAACTATCTATTGATAACAAAACATTGCCACAAGTCAGAAAATACGATTGCACTTGTCCTACTTTAAGAACGCAGTTTCTAACAATCTTGAAGAAAGAGAATTGTATTTGTATTCAATGGAAATATACATTACAACTACATCAGATTCATAAGCATTGGTTCTGTAACTACACAAAGTATGAAAACTTGCGTGAATCTTACAGAGGTTGGGCCTAGACCACCAAAAGCCTCATCACTGTAAAAACTTCAAAAGATGATTGTTCAAAGCTCTATATTACATCTAGTGATGTTACAAAAATGAAATTAGACAGACTGTTTCTAATTTTTCTATTACAGAATGAATTTCCTATCTTTTTTTCGACTCCCCTTCTCCACCATCCTTTTCCCTTTTAAAGGCGATTTCAAAAATTTCAAAAGTGTTTGCCAAATGACAGCCCGCTGCGTGTGGCTGTCATTTGAGTTCTTGGACTTAGATTCATCTGTTTTCCTTCTACCGGTCGTTGGAATTACTAGGATTTCATATGCTTACGTCCATTTGTTAGCTTCCATTCCCTATTGGTCCAGGCATCCTGCTTTCTTGCATGTGGAGATAAGAGAAGTCTATTTTATATTATAGAAACATAATTTTTATCATTAGTCCAATTGTTTCTGTTTTCATGATCTTTTATTCTTTATTGTTAATATAAAGAGGGATTCCCCCAAAATTATAACATAATTTGAAGTATTTATAGGGTGAGAATCATACCTTAATTTGGGACCAACATACTCCCTTGCTTACCTAGTTGCATGTCCTCATGAAAACAGATGATTGAGATGTAGCTATGTTAGGGAGTAGGCAGGGTAGGCCTTTTTGTTGTATGTTATAAATCCTTTTTTTCTTTTTATGAGTGCAAAGGAAGTGCCTGTGGCTCTCTCTAGTAATTCGTAATTGTGATTATAATCCTCGGGAGGATGCCAGAGGAGAGGGTTTCTGTATCTGTATCCCAACCAGGAAATCCCCATGCTGTAGACTAGGTTGTTGTATGAAAGGAACCTAGAGGCAGCAGCCTTGAAATTCCTGTAATTGGATAGCTCCCTATTATTCATATTGTTTTTGGAGGCCATCCACCTTTGCTTGGCTGCTGCTAAGGCCGCTTCACGAATGTACTCAAAGTATTCTCATGCATTTTCTATGACATCTTTATGGATGGGTCCTAGCCTAGTCCTCACACCTGGCCTTCTCATGAAAATTTTATGCTAGATGATCAATTGTAAGGGTTTTGTAGGTTCCCCCTGACCCATAAATCTAGACTATGTTCTCTTTTCTGGAAGATGGCGTAGGCTTTGGCCCACCTGATCTAGTTTTTAGCAAATGAAAGGAATGCTTGCAGCTCTACATCCCCTATGAAGGGGCTAGGGTTGTTGTCCGTGTCTTCTTATAAGAATAATTTATGCATGTAAAGCTCACACAAGAGGTGTTGGACCTGCTCATCCTGATCGTTACAACATTGGAAAAATTCCTCTATGGTCCTGAAGGTAGTGGGTTTCCCTACCCTAACAGCTTTAACTTTCAAGAGTAGATACCGTTCTGTTAGGAACAAAGCATATTTGGTTGTCAGAGCTCTGCATGATAGCGCATCATCATATAGAGAGAAAATTGTAGATATTTTCTTCTTAGCTTGCTCTACCTACTCTTGTACCATTTTAACCTTTTCTTGCTCTCCTCTAAGCTGGGTAAATGTCTCATCTTCTATGACGAAGAGGTCAGTGAACTTATTTTGCAATGCCTGATATCCTTGTATTAGCACCCCCTCCTTTTTGCACTGTGTCATTTCATGCCACACTTGCACTAGTTCATTTCGTAATCTCTGGTTGGTAGCTATCTCTACTAAATGGGCATAGGGAGGGGCTTCCTCTATTTGGGTCCCCTTTTCTTCTATAACCTTTTGCTCAGTTTGGGTAGAGGCTTTGATGATGTTTGCCAGTTTTGTTTGCACCTCAGCCTTGGTGGTGTCTACCAGGTTGGTCTGTATTTCAGTTTCAATAATGGTTATCAAATTGGTTTGTATTCCAGTTTCCATGGTGTCGGCTAAGTCAGTTTGCATTTCACTTTCGACAGTATTTACCGAGTCTATTTAATTTCCTGCAATAGAGGTTTCTGTCCTTGGCTTCCAGACCCTTCTTTCCTTTTTTAGTTGTTTCCTCAGATATTTCACTAATTTTTCCAATCTCTTGCAGGGCCTTCTTAGTTTCTCACTTCTCCTCTCATCTGAGCCTTCACCTGTTGTAATTTCAGCAGGTGATAAGGGAGCGGAATTCTCTTTTTCAGGGATAGCGTCTAGAATGGTGTTTCTGATTACATCTTCAGAATTGACCTCAATGTGAGGGTCCTAACTAGGAGGAGAGATGCTACCTCTTGGTGATAAAGGGGTTGTCTCTATGTGTGTGATATGCTCCACAAGGATAATGTCACCTGAATAATCTCATGATTCCAATCTCTCCTTTGCCTGTCCATCACTATACACTTCGTAATTATCAATAGGAGATAGAGCCTCATCATCTTGTGGTTCCTCTTGGTTAAGTAGGATGTTAGTGTGACTAGAGCTGCTAGGGGTGGTGGTTTTATTAGCAAGTTCCTCTTGCTCCCCCACTTCCAATGAGTTTCTCAATTCATAGTTTTTCCTTATTTTTCCTAAGACTTCGGCCATTTCCTCCTTGAATTCTTGCAAGGGTGCATGGGATGGCTCTGCTTCATCCATGGGGTTAGAAGTTCCCCAGGGTGTTCAGGGCCATTTTTGCCTGTTTGGCTTTGATGTCAAGGTTTGGGTTCTTTCTCTTCTTGGAGGATTTACCCTAGGGGGCTCAATTTCGGTTCCCTCAGGGTTTACTTCTGGTTCCTGTGCCTCTAGATTGACGAAATTATCCCATGCTATCTGCTGCCTATCTAGCTCATGAATGATGATTAATTTTATTAAGCGCTAGTGACTAACCACTGCTTGGGGCTTCCTGGCCTTCCTCAATCGAACAACAGTATTATGCAATATGGACTTCAAAAAGACAAGAAGATTAATTGAAATTTTTTGTTTGAGTGTCGCTAAAAGTTTGAGTTGTCGAGATTTTACCACATCCCGACGTCCTTCGCATGTAATAAACTTCTGGATGAATGCCGCCAGCTCTTGCCATGGCTGGTGTAAAGAGGCAGGGTTAATCCCTCTATTTTTTTGTTCCAATGGTTCATTCGAGTCCTGATATACTTCTACTGCTTCTCTCAAGAGGAGTTTATTTTCTGCCCATCTTTCTCCTTGCGCTGGTATTCTAGAAATTTCCGCGATAATTCCCTCTGTAACTAGTATAGTTCGGTTGCTAACTCTGGTTTTCCCTTCCTGCAGATTTTGCAAAAATTTGATTGCAATTCTCATGTTGGATCCTTGTAGTCTATGTACATATGTTAGCCATCCAACTCGCTAGAGGATGGCACTCACCACCTTTGAAATCAGAAAGTTTGCAGGCTCGCTTCGAAGGATATTTCCTCCAATAACTGATATGCTATTTTCCTCTGATTATTTTTCTTCTTGGCTCTGTTGTTTCGTCTAGGTGTTGTTTGCAAGTGGAAGAGAGACTGTGACTCTGTGTAAATAATATTGATGCCTTAATTGTAGTTTTTATCGATGCGTCTGATGACATTTGTGCAGGTATTTCACATGTTTGCCGAATTAAGGCCAATTACACCCCTTCTTTAGAAGAAAGGGCACCCACGCCCTCAAGTATAGGAGAGATTTGGCCGGTTATGAATGCAGACATGGGAATGTTATAATTTGGTAAGTCTGTGTGTGGAGGATCGAAGGTTGAGTAATTACTACATATGTGACAAAAAGGTCAGATTTAGAAGTTTTCATAATTGTATCTTGTGTGAAAGTGACCGGAAAGCGAGAGAAAATAACATTGCCATTATTGCGATATGATGTCTTTGCACGACTGAAAATTTATGACAGAAGCAAGATTGAGTCAAGTAATGATTGGCGTTGTCATTCCAAAGTTCAAAATATGTAAACAGATCTTTGTTAATTATTCTTATCATAAGTCATGATTGTTACTAATTCGAGTAATAGCTTTGTGATTGAAAAATAAATCAAAATAAAATAAAAATGGAAGACAAGGTGTATATAACAGAAATTTGTTATTAAAGGAGCATTCTTTCATACCACAAGCATAGCCACTGCTTCCAATAGGCGTTCATAGCCTCGACAGGGTTGCTATTTTACCCAAAAAATGAGCCATGATCCTTATGTAAGAATAGTTGTTTTGCCAATCTTATGGAGAGATCACCGTGCTGCTATGGTGGCCAGGTAACCATGGTGCCACTCACTAGAGTTGTAGCAAAGTGATCAAGCCGGCTCGTGATGAGACCTCCTGTCCTTCAAGTTACTAAGAAGGTCATTACCCTGGTATGGTTGCCATAATGGGCATGTCAATTGCTACACTCTTATGAACATGGTAGGCTGGCTCATGATGAGACCCCCTATCCTCTCTTAGGATTTTCATGTAAATGTAGTACTTCATTTTGAATTGTAACATTTTGATCTATAACGAGGTCACTGTGCTCGTGTGGTAGCCAGATATTCATAATGCCATTCACTAGAATTTTAACAGAGTGATCGAGCCAGCTTGTGATGAGACCTCCTGTCCTTCTAGTAGATGAGAAGGTCATTACCCTGGTGTGGTAGCCATAATGGACACGTCACTTGTTAAATCCTTATGGTCATGGTAGGCTGGCTCGTAATGAGACCCCCTATCCTCTTAAAGATTTGCATGAACATATAATGATTGTTAAGGGAGGCTCATTGACTCCTTAAGAGTGAGGGATGTTGAAAGAAGCAAAAAAAATAATACCATTAATACCCCTTGTTCCATTTCTTCATGTTTTAGGGACATATTACTCGAATAGTGAAAAAAGACATATCATCATAAGGTCCTAAATTGTTTGATATCATATTTGAACTGTGGGTGACTTAGCCTTTTATTTCATGTGTGCATAATGTCAGCTTCCTGTTAAGAATTATAGTGCCAAAGGGGCATCATATTTGTAATTTTACCATTTTCCCTCTCTCTTCCAACTGCCATTCCCTACTTAAAGCTACTCATTTATAAAAATAATGGCTATTTAAGTTCGTCGGACAGTAGTTGTTAAGAAATTGAGAAGCAGCTATTTAAATATTGTTCGGCATTAAAAAAAAACGCTCGAAAATGATTGTTTAATTCGAATGAACAACATCCATTCAAAGATGGAACAACAATTGTTTCCGAATTGAACAACAAAAATAAAGACATAGTGGTGAACAGCTGTTCAGTTCATCCGAATGACAGCCATCCAAGAAATGAAAAGTATATGTTCAGGAACTGAACAATAGATTTTAAAAAGTGAAACAACCATTCAATTGTGGTTGAATCGGCAGCCATTCAAAAACTGAACAACAACTCTCCCTGAATTGAGCAACAAAATTAAAACAAAGAAAAATCTGTTCAATTTTGTTGAACCGCTACCATTCAAAAATTGAACAACAGTTGTCCATGAATTGAAAATCAAAAATAAAAACACAGCAAAAAGTTGTTCAATTTGGTTGAACCGCGTTCATTCAAAAATTGAACAACAACTATTCTAGAATTCAACAGAAAAATTAAAAACATGGCAAAAAGATGTTCAATTTGGTTGAACCACGGCCGTTCAAAAATTGAACAGTAGTTGTTCTCGACTTGAACAACAAAAAATAAAAATACAAACAAATAGTTGTTTAGCTTGGCTGAACAACAACTGTTCAAAAATTGAATAGCAATTGTTCATAAATTGAAAAACAATGAAAAAAATGATTGTTCAATTTTGGTTGAATCAATGGCTATTCAAATATTGAACAACAGTTGTTCCAGAATTGAACAGAAAAATAAGAACACTGCAGATGGTTGTTTAATCGAGTGGCAGCTGTTTAGAGATTGAACGGCAAACGACTGTGAATTGAACAAGTAAAAAGAAAAGCAAATTCACCGGCTGTTCAATTCAATCGAACAGAAGTCATTCAAATATTGAATAGTAGTTGTCCGTGAATTGAATAGAAAAAAAGAAAAACATAGTCACTGGTTGTTCAATTCAATCGAGCAACAGTTGTTCAAATATTGAATAGTAGTTGTCTGTGAATTGAACAACAAAAATGAAAAAGACACAGCAATAAAAAAACACAATCTTACAATGAAAACGGATTGCAAGTGGGAAGAATGTACAACAAAACAAAACAATTATGTACATTATTTACAAGTGATGTTGTCAAACCTCTCATGTAATTGAGTTTGTGGGGTTGTCACCCCCTTGCACCACAACTTGGATGGTGGGATCATTTCGTTCCTGTTGACACAAAGATTCTTTCGTGAGAGGCTTGTGATAGAGGCGTACTATGTGCTCGTTAACTCGAAATGTTGAGCCAGACCCATCTATAGTGGTTAAGGTGAGGGTACAATTGCTATGTACTTCCTGAATCTCATATGGAATGAGCCACATTATTTGCAGTTTTCTTGGAAATTCTTGGAATCTGGAATCATAGAGGAGTGCCCAATCTCCTTTTTGAAATACCTTCCTCTTTATTAGGTTGTTGTGCCACTTGGCTCGTTGTTGTTTAATGATCGTTGTGCGTTGCAGGGCAAGCAGTCAAGTTTCGTCCTGTTCATTTATTTGCTGGACTCTTTTAGCTTGAGTGTCTATTAATTCCTATCCCACTTCCTGGACTGTTTTCAGTGTTTTAATTTCAAACTTAATAGGCAAGATAGGTTCTCTCCCAAATACTAGCTGATATGGTTAATATCCAGTGGCATTTCACTCGACTGTTCGATAAGCCCATAAGGTTTCTGATAGTCTAGTGGCCTAGTCCCAGCAGTGTGCTGCTACTGTCTTGGTGATTGCCTCCAGGACTTTGTTAGTGCTTTTGACTTGTCCATTTTCCTGTGGGTGGTAAGGAGGCATAACTCTGAGAATGATATGATGATTTCTTAAGGTAGATGTGATCTTATTGCCTGTGAATTGTGCCCCCCCATCGGTTATCACTTTCCTTGGCAAGTCGTATCGTACGAATAGTTCAAAGATAAACTTAATTACTGGTTCTTTCGTGGCTCTTGACAAGGCCACTTCTTCCACCCATTTGGTGACATAATCCGTGGCAACTAATATGTGGGCTTTCTAGTTTGATGGTGGGTTGAATGGCCCAACGAAGTCCAACACCCATCGTTCAAATGGTTCCACCACCAATTGTGGTTGTAGTGGAATTTCATCAGCTTGTCCTGGGCAACCCATTCTTTGGAAACTATCGGAGGCCTGGACATACTTCTTTGCGTCTTTGAAAATCATAGGCCAGTAATAGCATAATTGCAACACTTTATGCCCCGTATGTTGTTCTGCGAAGTGGCCACCACAGGGTTCATCATGACAGGCCCATAAGATGTCATAGATTTCGTCTTCCGTTATGCATCTGCGTATGTGCATATCGGCCCCTGTATGGAATAGATATCCTCCAACCCAAGAGAATCTTGCGCTATGTTTTACAATCAATTTTCGTTCTCTGGCCGTTAAATGTCTTGGCAGCTTCCCTACTGCCATATAATTTTCCACATCTGCATACCATGGTATTTTGACCGCTATAGTAAACAGGTGTTCGTCAAGGAATTGATCGTCAAATGTTAGTGTGTTGTCTATCTTGGGGACTCTAGATAGGAAGTCTGCGACCAAGGTTTCCTTTCCTGGATGGTCTTTGATTGTTATATCGAATTCCTGCAATAACAGTAGCCAACAACTTATTCTTCCATTCGTGATTGGTTTATTAGCTAAATATCTAATAGCAGAGTGGTCAATGTATAGGAACACTTGATATTCGGTAATGTAGTGCCTGAATTTATTGATAGCATAAATTATAGGCATGAATTCTTTCTCGGTCACTGTATAATTTAATTCGGCAGGAGTAAGGTTTTTGCTGATATAATAAATAGCATAAGGCTTTCGGTCTTCTTCTTGGACAAGGACTGCTCCTATTGCTGTATTAGATGCATCCGAAGAGATGTGATAGGGTAGCTTCCAGTTAGGACCTCGCAAGATTGGTGTTGTTGAGACCAGCTTCTTTAAGTTTGTAAAAGCAGTGTCACATTTCTTAGTCCAATGGAATTCAACATTCCCAGTCACTGCATACAGAGGTGCAGCTATTTGTGAATTTTTTTTTATAAATCTGCGATAATATCCTACATATCCCAGGAAACTGCGTACCTCTATTTGTGTACAAGGTGTGGCCAATAGAAGGATTACCTTTATTTTAGCTGGGTCTACCTGTATTCCAGCTGCAGAAATGTAGTGACCTAGGATTGCCCCCTCAGTCATCATCATGTGGAATTTTTCATTGCTTAGACATAGTCTAGTAGCAATACATCGTTCTAACACTTTGTCTAAAGTTTCTAGCGCTTGATCAAATTCTTCCCCATAGGGTGTAAAATCATCCATATAAATTTCAAGTCCTCCATTTACTAATTCAGAAAAAATGCTAATTATGGCTCTCTGAAATGTTGCTTGGGAATTACATAATCGAAACAGTAAAACTCTGTAAGCGAAAGTGCCCCATGGGCAAGTAAAGGTTGTCTTATCTTTGTCTTCGGGAGCTATTTAGATTTGATTATACCCATTGAATTTGTCAAGGAAAGAGAAGAATCATTTTCCAGCTAATGTGTCAAGGACTTGGTCAATGAAGGGAAGGGGGAAATGATCTTTCTGTGTTGCTTTATTTAATTCTCTGTAATCTACACAGATTCTCCACTTCCCATTCTTTTTAGGGACGACCACCAAAGGGGAGACCCATTTTCTGTCTGAGATAGGATAAATTAAATTTACATCTAATAGTTTTTGCAGCTCTTCTTTTACAATCTCTTTTAAATGCGGGTTTAGTCTTCGTTGGGGTTGTCTATCGAGGTGTGTTTCCATATCGGTGTATATGTGGTGCGTGCATAGTTGTGAGTCCAAGCCCTTCATGTCTTGTTAATCCCATGCAAATGCACCTTGGTGCTTCTGGAGGACTTTTATGAGTTTCTACTTTTGGTTTTCATCGAAGCTGCTGTTAATATTAGAAACTTTCTTGGTTCGATCTCAATAGGTATACTGTTATGAACAACATTGTGGAGCTGTGTTGAGTCTCAAAGTCTGCCACAAGGTCCTCTTGACCTTCATGTTTGAGGATTGTTTTCATCATTTGGCACTTCAAATTTTCAGGTTTGGGTGGCTAATTCATAACTTTATTAATTACATCATCTTCATTTTGATCCTTGAATTCAAGGGCTTCTGCTAGTGTCAGAGGTGGACGAATGTTTTTCTCTCAATATGTATCTATCTATTTGTGAATTTTTATTGTGGGCAAACTTGGTTTGGCAGGCAGATAAATAATGATATTTTTTACAGAGTTGCCTCCAGTGATAGTCATGCTACCTGGTCGACAGCCTATGTAAACATCTATTGTGGCTAGCCAAGGCCGACCAAGAATCAATGGGCGCCCTTCCATCCTATTTTATGGATTAATGACTAAACGATCAACTGGGTATTCTCATGAGTCCATAGAGGCCATGATGTCTTGCACTATACCTTCTGGTCTGATAACAAATTTGTCAGCTAGTTCCAGAAGTGTGGTCGTAGGTTCTAAAACTGATATGCCCAGTTTTTCGCAAGCTCCTGTATTTAGGATGTTAATGGCTGCCCCTAGGTCAACCAATCTGTTTGGAAATGAGTGTCCAGAAATTTGCACGGTTACAATGGGGTTTCCTGGGTCTTCATATTTTATAGGTGATTCCCTACCTAATAGCAAGTCAGATAGCATTCCTACCACTTGAACGGTAGGTGCAGCCATTGTTTTCTTAATTTTTTTTTTCCACATAATTTCTTGATTGTCTTTGCATAGATGGGAATGCCTTGGATGGCTTGGAGAAGAGGAACTTTAATACAAAGGTTTCTTAATTCCCCTAGGATGTTAAAATCTGGGGTTATAGGTCTGGGTAGGTTTAATCTCTCAGGAAATGGAGGCAGAGTCACTCTAAGTTCTTCAAGTCTTTCTTGATCAATTGTTTCCTTATCTTTACCTGTTTCTGTTATATTCATTGAGCTAGGCTCTGTGGATGTTTCAACTTGGGATTGAGGTGGATTTGTGGCCTCTATAGGTAATATGGTACGTCTTGATCTTAACCTCAATTCGTTGCATTGTTTCTGTTCGTCATTGGGTTTTGGATCTTCTATGATCTGAATTAGTTGAACCAGTCTATTATTGGGATTAGGATTGGGTTGGTTTGGTAATTGAGGGCATATGACAAGCTACTGGTTATGATGAATTGGGTAGGGAGCTGGAAATTGTTGGGTTCCTGCTCCTATCAATAGATTTCCCATCCCCATAGGTCGCTGCCAGTTCCAATTGGTGTTTGAGTAGGAGGGTTTGGCCATTGGTTTTGATACGGGACATTCTACCAATAAGGGGGAGAACTAGGGAAGTTTTTCCAACTACTCCCTGATGGAGGCTGCGTAGGCCAAGGTGACATAAGAAACGCTTGGTTTGGCCAAGTTGGGAAGGGGTTTTGATTCTGCCAAGTTGTTGCAGGTTTTTGCTGGCTGAACTATGGCAATGGGAAGTATTGAGGCAAGTCTTGTGGTATGCCAAGTCGTGCTTGCCATTTTCGACACTGATTCATTAAATAGACTAGCTCTGTTTCTTCTTCTACTTCCTTGTAGACAGTTTTCAGCCTGGGAAGTGAAGGACACTAGTCCATAGCATGATCCTTAGTGAAAATAGCACAAGTCTGGACCATGTCTAAAGGACACTCCCTTTGGCTGTGCTTCTTCTGACATCTTGGGAAAAATATGGCTAGGTTTTGTTCAACTATAGCTTGTTTTTTCTTGGCTTGTAAAACATAAAGTTGCGTTGTCAAAGTACCCAGGATGTCATTTTTGAAATTTTCTAACAGATTTCTAAATTCTGCTCTAGTTACATTGTCATTGGTCTGCTTGATATCCTTCTTCATAGAATCATGCCCAACAGGTCTATTGTGTGAACTACCCCGGGAGCAGCCAATACATAAGGAGATAATCTCGTCATATTTTTCCTGATAAATATCTCCCTTCCCCATTATGTTAAGGATTTCAACCCAGTATTCCTTCATCCCTTTTAGCATTATGGCTTTTAAAATGTCCTTAGATAACGTGGTATATGGGGATCTTTGTAAATTGTATTGAAATATTTCTACATATTCCTCTAATGTTTCATTGTCTTTTGCAGACATGTTAAAGATTTCGTATTTTAGATCTCGGGTTCGAAAATAGTCTTGGTATTTGGTAAGAAAAGTATTCTTCATTTGGTCCCAGTTTTTTATAGTTCCCCTTCCTAATCCCATGAACTAGACGAGTGTAGTCCCTTTTAAGGTAGAGGGAAATAATTTTAGTTTCTGGTGATCGGTGGTGTAGTCATATCCTCTGCATAAGACATCAAATTCAAATAGGAATGCATCAAGATCTTTTGTGGTTAAGCCATGAAATTTGGGGATGTTGTGCAAGGGAATGGATTTCATAGTGGCATTGGTAGCATGATCAACAATAAGGTACTCTAATGTTGATGTCTACCTCTGATTTTGATTTTGATCATTTTCCATCTGATCAAAGAGGTGCCAGAAATCTTCAAGAACTTCTTGATCTGGAGGAGAGATTTTAATAGGCTTGGGAGGTGAATGCGGTGGGGGTTTTACAACACTTTCCTGATCTGGGATTCTAAGAACTTCTGTTTCGATCACTTCTTTAGGGGACTTAGGTTCTTATATCTCTATGTGAATTCCTCCACTAGTTTCTCCCCCTCCTTCTTTTAGGTTGCAAGAGCCTCCCAGTTTTGAAGGGTCAATGTCTCTATGAATGACAGTCTGCAGGCTTTTCTTAGACCCCTCTATCTCGGAGTGAATCTCGACATAGGCTACATATGGTGAGGCTGCTACCTGAGGGAGTGTATTATGACTTTGAATGGAAACAGTTTTGGGTCCTATAGATGCCTAAGATTCAGCTTTCCTAATGGCTTCGTCTATATATGTTGTTCCCCCAAGGGTCACCGGTCCTTTGGGTTGTGACGATGGTTGCGAATGATTTTGGATTTTTTCTATCTTCTTCTTCCTAGGCATAAAACAAGAGCATCTATCCTATGGTTCTTTGTACAACTTGCTGGTGAGCGGGCTACAAGGAAAGCATGTTGCTTTCCAATACGCAGGTTCTTGCCTCTCATTTTCAATACACAATTCTTCACAGCAATGGAGAAAGATGAATAAAGGAGATGATTCTTAACACTCTCCCTAGCAATGGTGCTTAAATGTTGGTGCTGAAAGAGGTGACTTTTTATTGACAACTCTAGTGCTTCCTGATTTAATTATCAACTCAGGGTAAGTATTTTTATTTCAAGAGTGTCAACGCAATATATGCGGGTTAGTTTGTCTAACAGATGTTCCTTGTCAATTATGAGGAAGAATTTAGTAACTTCTTGAACTTGCTTATCCTATGAGGGGTGACTTGGATAGGTTTTTAACCTAGGATTGAGCAATAGGAATTTGTGTTTCTCTAATGGAATGAAACAACATCTTAACTGAACCGAACAACAATCTAGATAAACTAAGCAGACATTGAATTGAATTTGACAATCAACTAAACAACGATGGAATTGAATGGAAAAACAGCCTAACTAAGCTAATCAACAATGGAATCGAATTGAATCAACAGTATAGCTAACTAAGAAATAATGGAACAAGAGTATAACTAGTTGTGCAGTAACGGAATGGAAAGATAACTAAGCTGAACAGTAATGAAGCAACAGTATGACTGAAGCGAATTAAGTAACTTGTACAACAAGTAATTAAGTAATTTTGCAATGGAGTTCTTTTTATGACTTAATTAATCAACATTGATCGATGGTTGAATGCTAGAAGGAGAACGTGATTCATAAAGATAGATAATACTAAATCAGCTTATTCTATGATCTATAATTCAAATGCAATGATATTAAAAGAATTGGAACTATCTATTGATAACAAAACATTGCCGTAAGTCGGAAAATACGATTGCACTTGTCCTACTTTAAGAACACAATTTCTAACAATCCTGAAGAAAGAGAACTGTATTTGTATTCAATGGAAATATACGTTACAACTACATCAGATTCATAAGCATTGGTTCTGTAACTACACAGAGTATGAAAACATTCGTGGAGCTTCTAGAGGTTGGGCCTAGACCACCAGAAGCCTTAGCACTATAAAAACTTCAAAAGATGATTTTTGAAAGCTCTATATTACATCCAGTGATGTTACAAAAACACAATTAGACAGACTATTTCTGATTTGTCTATTACAGAATGAATTTCCTGTCTTGTTTCTGACTTTCCTCCCCTTGCCCTTTTACTTCTGCGTAATGGGCTGCTGGAGTTCGGACTCGTATTCACCGTTTGCCTTCTACCGGCCATTGGAATTACTAGGATTTCATATGCTTGCATCCGTTGGTTGGCTTCCATTTCCTATTGGTCCAGGCATTCTACTTTCCTGCATGTGGAGATAAGAGAAGTCAATTTTATATTATAAAAACATCCTTTTCATCATTAGTCCGATTGTTCCCGTTTTCACGATCATTTATTCTTTATTGTTAATATGAAGAGGGATTCCCCAAAAATTATAACATAAATTGAAGTATTTACAGGGTGAGAATCATACCTTAATTTGGGCCCAACAGTAACCTCATTTCTTACATCTATAAAAAAAATGATATGCGTAGAGAAAGTGACTCTGGGGGCATATTCATAGCTAGAGGCGGGAGTTTAATCCCTACAACAACACTCACTCCACCAAGACTAAGAAGTGATACACCTCCATCTCAAACTCATAGTCCATACTTAACTAGCCATAGACTTCCTGAATTTCTCAGGTCATAAATCCAATTAGGAGGATCTGCTACTTCATCCACTGAGGCAGTATTAGAGGAAGAAGATCCTAGATCTCCAATAGAAGGAGTAACCTTTTTCACCTCTACAGGGGAACATATTCTAGCTGAAGCGTTAGAAATTCATAGTGGAGAGGAAGAAGAATATCCTTTCTTCAACATACCATTGACAGAAGAACTAGGGGAAGAGCAGTTAACCTTGCAGGTTGAATCTTATATCAGCTCTAAAGAATCTATAATGGCAGGAAGAGGAGAAGAAGGAGAAGGAGAAGGAGAAATTATAAATCGAGAAAATGTAATATTTAGAGGAGGTAGAGGTAGATGAGGAGATAGAGGAATAGGTAGAAGAAATGTAGAAGGAGGTGGAAGAAATAGGGTAATTGAGAACTCTTTTGGATTCCCTATAGTTGATGAAGAAATAAATTCCACAATGAAAAATATCTCACCTTCTATCCTCCCAAATTTTTAATGGATTAAAAAGTGAAGACACTGAAACCTTTTTGTTTGGATTTGAGGTCTGCAGAACTTACGATTATTTACAAGAATCTCAAAAACTCAAATTGTTTCCTTCAAAATTGAAAAGAGAAGCTCTAAAATGGTTCATGAGTTTAATCACTCGGTCTTTTAGAACATGGGATGACATCAAAAGAGAATTTTTAGAAAGATATTTGGATTATTGCATACCCATTAACCACAAGGATGAATTATTTAAATGATGCAAAAAGAGGAGGAGAATTTGGAGGATTTAATTGAAATATTCAATTATAATATAAAAAGAGAAGAAATGGATAATTTAGATCTAGATACTTTAAAAGATATTTTATTAAAAGCCATTAGAGATGAATGGATAGACATTCTCAACATGATGGGAAAGGGGGATATCTCTCAACTTCCATTGTCTGACATTGGTGAATTATGTATCCATCTTTCAAGGGGAAAATAAAAAACTGGGAAAAATCCAAGAGAACCTTTTGTTGCTAGATTAAATAGATCTACAATTGGAACAATGAGTAGGGCGGACATTGGAAACATGTTTGATGAATTTAAAACAGACATCATAGGGGGTCTTAGTGAATGGATAGACACCCTTAAATTATAAAACATGTAGAAAGCCGAGACTGATGCTTTAGCTATTTTATGTGCCAAATGAAGAAAGAAACATGCTTTAAGAGAATGTCCTCTTGATGAAAAATTCATAGACACCTGTATGATTTTTTCAGAAAGTCACGATACTAAGAGTTGCCCATCAATTCCAGGTCTTAAGGTTGTTTTTCAAGAGGAAACAAATTCAAGTCCAACAGAATTTGTTTTCTTTGTCTCTAGAAGATCATGGCAGGGGCCACAAGATCAAGGCTTTAACAATCAAATGTATACTCATCCCCCACCAAATTGGAATTCTTGGCAGCAACCTTGGCCTCAATAACAATCCGAATCTCAATATTTGTCTCAAGGAATGCAAAATCCCTATGGAAGATTCTCTCAATACTACCAGTATCCTCCATCATATCCAAACCATTTGTTGGGAAAAATACTGAGAGGGGGGGGTGAATCAGTATTTAGGGCAAACTCAAATCTTTTTACTTTTCCTTACTTCAAAACCCATACGCTACTTTCCTGAAGCCAACTCACGTATACACGCGGATATCCTTAATAAAACATGCGTATGCACAAATCTTAACTTAGATCTTTGCACTATTCATTCATCTGATGTTTATTTAACAGTAAGCATGTGTGGTAATAACAGAATAAACCATCACACATGAACACCAGGATTTTAGGTGGAAACCCAAGTCGGGAGAAAACCACCGCTGCCGTTGCTCAGCCTTCAATATTTTATTATAAAGAAAACATCTTACGACTTATACGTGCTTTCCTTTCACTGGTCCCACGTATATACGCACTTTCATGCATATAAACCCGCGTATACATCTGCACATATTACAGATCTAATTTCACAACCCATACGCACTTTCTCTGAAGACGACCCACGTATACACACGCTTCCTCTGTTAGAAACTTGCATATAGATCTTCAAACATTATAGAGCAGCATACTTCTTCAGATCAGATATGCAATTTAGATTTTACCCTTCACTTTAGACAGATGTTCACCTCATCTCAGATCTAAGCATTCCATAAACAGATCTAGAAGGTACAAATACATTTCAGATCTAGAATCCCTTCTTCATCATTTTCTTCATAGGTGCATCACAAATTTAGATCAATCATCAAAGTATTACCCTTTCCATTCATACATACTTCAGAGTGAAGTATTCATTCAAACCCAGACTCATTCACACCCATTGCACAATGAATTTCTTCTCCTTAAATAGATCTAGCCTTTGACAATACCATGAGCCAAAACCACACAACTTCCGATGGTATTCGTGGACGGGATCACATAGACAATCCAGCGCTCAATACAATGGGTCAATACCATGGTAAAGTCCCTTGGTTTTATTAATTTAGAGTGAAATTAAGCATACGCGACTTGGCACATACTTTTCCGCGTACATACGTGACTTAGCCTCAACAAAACCGCGTATGCCTTCTGACATACCTTGTTTAACATTATTCTATCACTTTCTGATATTTCTTTCTTCTGTTACTTCTGAGCTACTTGTATAACATCAGATTTACATCATTAATAAACTCATCAAGCATCAAGAACAACTTCATTAAGTATGTTGCCATCATCTTCATCAAGTGGGTTGCCATCAAGGACAACACTCTGCATCATATTGCCAACAATCTCCCCCTTTGGACTTGATGGCAACCACGATGGTGTTTTATCACCACAACGGATAGATACATTAAACATAATGATATTCTCCCCTATTCAAACACCATGTCACTCTCCCCCTTTGACATCAAGGGCAAAGGGCGGATCAAAACCAACACAAGGTTGTTTTCTCCTCATGTAGATAGAAGAGCGCTGTAGATCTGATGTGCACTGAAGTTACCATGCTCCTCCTGAGTTCATGCTGAATCTTCAAACATATTTTTCAATGAAGTACATGACTCTATGACCTTCCTATCACCAAGGACTCATTCTTAAATCAAATATCCAACCAAGTGGATTTACATATGAGACTCAAATACCCAACCAAGTGGGTTTACACAATTTTGACTCAACTACCCAACCAAGAGGGTTTACACATTTTGACTCAACTACCCAACCAAGAGGTTTTACACATTTGATCAAGTCCTTACATGAATGAATATTACAAATTTACATCATAGGTCTTACATGACCTTTTCATCAAATTACAAATACGACTTTTTATGACCAGTACCAGAAAGACCTCAAGAGAGAGATCATATTTCAGAACCATCATAATGCCAACAGTGCATTATACTCAACAAGACTAATGCTCCCTCTGAAAACGTGCATCCAAGCATCTTTTCCATATGACCAAGGCTCCTCCTTAGCTTGTGAAACCTAAAACTCTTTCAACAGAAAGTTATCGGCAACAATCTCTGCATGATCTGTCCTTATCTCTGAATCATAAGGCTTCCATCTCATCCATGTGTGAAGACAAAGAATACTCTTCAGTAAAAAGCAAACAGGGCTCATCCATAATCTCATCATAAGAAACCATGTGTCATGTCATCATTATTTAGAACTGAGAAATAAGCAGATACAATGCCAATAATAAAATCATTATTAGATAGACTGATGCTCCCCCCTGAACCTGTGCTTCTAATCTTCAGCTGTCATACTAATTTTCTTATCATAAATGCATACGCGACTGTCTCCACTGGAACTTGCGTGTATACGTGGCTTTGGTTCACAGAACCCGCGTATGGAAAGTGAAACATTGAAAAATTCACATTCCTTCATCTCCCCCTGAGTTTGTACCACCTGTACCTGTCTTCTTTACATCAGATGCTCAGTCAGAAAAAAAACATAACCAGAATAACCAAACAAACCATGGGAATCGCCATACATTGCTCCCCCTGTGATGATACATTACTAATCCCTCTAATGCATCTCACATTACTCCTGCAGTCATTAAGAGAAGTAAGCTTTAGAAGCGGATGACTGCAGTAGGGTCAATATTCCCTACGTTTCTGACCAGTCCTCCTTCTTTTTCCAACTTTTCTTGAACTTTCGAAATGTGTGCTAGAAGTTCTCCAATTTCTCAGATCTTTTCATCCTGCATTCTTTTTCTACATGTCCATACTTGTTACAAGTATAGCATCTTATGTGACCAGAAAATTAAGCATAAGGATCATAATTTGTTCTATTCTTCCTTCTATTACAATCAGCTGCTTTATGACCATACTTGCTGCATGAAAAACAATATCCCTTGAAGAAACCAGAGTGCCTTTCTCAATAGAATCTGTTTGATTGTGACTGAAATGATCTGCTTCTGCAATTTGTTGCAACATGCCCATAGATATGACATTTAAAGCGTTCAACATTATTGAATGATTTCCTTTGAGAATTCATGATTGTCGGTTGACTTCTTGTTTCTTTCAACTCTTCAGGTTTTGCATTGACATCCTTTGAATCTTTAACACTTCTTTGTGAACTAGATTCTCCTTTAACAGTTTCATGAAAACCAAGACCAAATTTAATAGAAGGAGACCTTTGACTACAAAGAATATTATCCAGAATCTTAGTACTATCTTGAAACCTCAAGAGTTTATCCTTTTCTTCTAATTTACCTTTTAGAATGTTTACCTCAACCTCCAATTTTTGACAATGCTTCTTCATGCTTTCTTCGACCTTTCTTCCTTCTTCTACTTGATCATTCAATTTTAAAATCTCTTCTTTCAACCCATTTTCTTGTGCTTCAAAATTTTGTGAAAGTTCTTCATTCTTCTTATTTGATGCTTCGAGATATGCTTTCAGAGAGATGAGTTCTTCATTCTTCTTATTTGATTTTTCTGGATCTTCTTTGATAGAGATGATTTCTACTTCAAGTTCTTTATAGTTCTTATTTGATTTCTTCAGATCTTCTTTGAGGGAGACGATTTCTGCTTCAAGTCCTTTTTCTTCAAATGATTGTAGAAGTTCCTTATTCTTATTATTTGATGCTTCGAGATCTATTTTCAGAGAGATGATTTCTGCTTCAAGACCTTTACTTCGATCAGATACATTACCGTGCATCCTTTTCAGTCTAGAGACCAAATATTGGTAGGCAGATTCCCTCTCATTAAATATTCTTTGTTGGTCTTTGATGACTTCTTCTAGGTCCATAGCGTTACTTTCACTATCTTCACCATTGCTTGCACAAAGAAGAATATCACAAGAACAACAATCACTACCTGTTTCATCTTCTTCATGTTCTGCTGCACATGTTTTCTGAGATATCTCCTTTCTTTGCGTAGCCTTCTTCTTTTTCTTCTTTCCCATTGTGATGGATCTTCTTCAAGCGATCAAGCTTCTACAGAAGGACCTGCTCTGATACCAATTGTTGGGAAAAATACTGAGAGGGGGGGGGCTGAATCAGTATTTAGGGAAAACTCAAATCTTTTTTCTTTTCCTTACTTCAAAACCCATACGCTACTTTCCTGAAGCCAACTCGCATATACACGCGGATATCCTTAGTAAAACATGCTTATGCACAGAGATCTTATTATGCAGATATTTCTTAACTTAGATCTTTGCACTATTCATTCATATGATGTTTATTTAATAGTAATCATGTGCAGTAATAATAGAATAAACCATCACACATGAACACCAGGATTTTCGGTGGAAACCCAAGTCGGGAGAAAACCACCGCTGCCGTTGCTCAGCCTTCAATATTTTATTATAAAGAAAAAATCTTACAACTTATGTGCTGGCGCAGACTCCTACCAGCACGCAGGCACCCACCTGCGCTCGTTTACCAGCCTCTCCTGGAAGGGAGCTCCAACCCCCTGACTCGTTTACCAGCCTCTCCTGGAAGGGAGCTACGACCCCCTGCTCTCGTTTACCAGCCTCACCTCGAAGGGAGCTACAACCCCCTGACTGAAGGCTACACCCCTCAGCACCTCTATGGACCACGTTGTCAATTTTCACACCTGATCCAACAACTTCAGTGTGCCATATTTCATCATATTTTCTCAGACCTGGATGTACCCACACATTTAAGCTCACAGTTCTGTTTCGGGATTTAACACCCTAGAGGTTGGTTACCCTTTCCTGACAGAGCAGTGGGCGTCTACTTGGGTCGGTATTCCGCTGCTTCTATCATGCACAGTCATAAAAACGAAATCGAGTAGAATGTGAGGTTTACCCGTTGGTCCTACGTTTGAAGTAGATCCACGTGGAGTTCAAACTCCCTGCAACCGTCCTTCCTCTTTCACCTGAAATACAAGAAGAAACCAACACAAAGGACAAGTTGTACAGTATATTTCTACTCTATATGTTAGTGAGATTCATATAAAACATTAAATAAATCATCATGAATGCATGTATAACAAATATTCTTCATACATTAAAGCATACACTAACACGTTTTCTTCGGGAACAGCATGATACTTCTGTATTATAAAAATAGTACGTACAAAAGTAAGTGGAGAGATCACCTGATCCTTCCAAGGCCTTCGCAGACCGTCGTCCGGATCCGTCCAGCCCTTGCCTCGCTAAGACTCCTTCCAAATGTGTGCATACGAGATAACATATAAAGGGATGTGTATCTCAAGGAAACAAGGGTTTCCTGAAATGAACTGGGAAAGTGCAGGAGGCACGGGGAATCAGACTTGGATAGGGAACCAACAGAGTATAATAATAATAATTCTCTCTCTCCCTTAAGCCACACATATGAGGTCCTTTTATAGTCCCTCCAAGTAGTTTCAACAGTTGGAAACAGTTGGCCACGGGCTGGGGTAGTTGAACTACCTGAGTAACTATCAACCCAGCGCGAAATTAGGGATTTTTATATATTTTTTAACCATTAAAATGGCATACGCGGAAAAGTCTAGCTGTACTAGCGTATACACGCGGAAAAACACGGGCATAGTCGCGTATGAAGGATTTTCCACTGTTTTTAAGTGAATTTGTCCAAGTCTCTAGGAATGGGTGCCCATAAAGCCATGTAGCAATCATGAATCATGTCAAGGTGAGAAATGATGCTATAACAGATGCCCCCTAATATATGAGGTCAGAAGGGGTACATGATGGCCGAAATGTATTATGCACATAGAAAGAACTGCGCAAGGACAAGAGAGGACTTCACCAGATTTCAGCCTGCCAAAAACCAATGAAAGAAACCAGAGAGTCAACACATGCTGAGGCGGGCATACCCATGCTCAGTCAAAAATACAACATATATATAGAAAGTACTGAATAGATCCAACATGTATACAAGTATAACTGAACTGAAATACATAGTGAATCATCTGAGCAGGGCCCGAAAATACAAGTCTGTATCAATGTCCAAGTATCACATATAGAAAGCTGATCAAAGATAGTGCAACTGGATGTCTGATCAAGTAACTGAATCTCCAAGTACCGGATCATAAGAGGTAGATCAAACGGTACAATCACGCAACTCGGGGATCAACATATAAAATGCTGCTGTGCTGAACTGCAACATATAAGGGTGGACGACAACCCTGGCAGAAACTGAGAGGACTGTCAACAGTGAACCGAGAAATGCTGATGCAACCCGAGGTCTTCACCGATCTCAACGGCACAATTCTACACACTGGGAATAAATGAGCTGAAGTCGACCATGTGAGAAATCGTTGGATTACCGGGCAATGATGTTTCCCGTTAACCAACGCGAGACAACCCACCGATAATGATAATGAGTGTCAAGGTGCCCCAGTACAATCCGACAAGTGTGAATGAATGAGTTGAAGTCGAACACTTGAAAGAATCTACCAATCAGGAGGCAATGATGAATCCCCACTGTCGATAGCGAAGAGTCTGCCACTGATGACTGCAAACCCTAAGGTACTGACAAAAAGACTCTAGACCTTATTCCCAGAGCAATGAGTCGGATTCGATGGGAAAATATCTGCTGGAAGGAAGGCATTAAGGCATCCCACATCATTCCAGCGCGAGTGTAACCCGCAGGCCAAGATTTGGAAGGAATCGGACGAAGTAGAGTGATGGAACCAAAACCGAAGTACGTTTCCGACATGCACAAGATGAAGCTAGCGCACGGAAGAAACCCTCTGAACCAACCAATAATGAAAGCTGACACAGAGGCGAGATATCCACCGATAGGGTCAAATGGAAATCAATGTACTGCACGAATCCCAAGTGTGATAATGTGTGTCGACGTCGAACACAGGGGAAACCACTCAGTCAAAGACCCATAATGATGATCAAATGCTGAGCACAAGGTCACCTATCACAATGGAAGAGCTCAAGCAAAGGCTTCTAGGCTTGCTCTCAGAGCAATGTGTCGTAGTCGATAAGAGACAAACCCGCCGGCAAGAAGTCAATGGGGACCTTCTCAAACCAGCACGAGCAGAAGATCAAAACATCTGATGTGATATAATATGATACTGACAAGACCGGGAAGGCCGACTGAATAATGAGTCAAGGGACATCAAACTGATACTTATGATAGATTGACAGATAATTGTAACACAGCAGAACAGATCAGACATTTCATACTTCATACTTCTGCAAACCCTAGTTTTTGATACGCGCTTTCCTTTCATTGGTCCCGCGTATATACATGATTTCATGCATATAAACCCACGTATACATCTGCACATATTACAGATCTAATTTCATAACCCATACATGCTTTCTCTGAAAACGAACCGCGTATACACGCGCTTCCTCTGTTACAAACTTGCGTATAGATCTTCAGACATTATAGAGCAGCATACTTCTTCAGATCAGATATGCAGTTCAGATTTTACCCTTCACTTCAGACAAATGTTCACCTCATCTTAGATCTAAGAATTCCATAAAAAGATCTAGAAGGTACAAATACATTTCAGATCTAGAATCCCTTCTTCATCATTTTCTTGATAGGTGCATCACAGATTCAGATCAATCATCAAATTGTTACCCTTTCCATTCATACATACTTCAGAGTGAAGTATTCATTCAAACCCAGACTCATGCACACCCATTGCACAATGAATTTCTTCTCCTTAAATAGATCTAGCCTTTGATAATACCATGAGCCAAAACCACACAACTTTCAATGGTATTCCTGGACGAGATCACATAGACAATCCAGCGCTCAATACAATGGGTCAATACCATGGTAAAGTCCCCTGGTTTTATTAATTTAGAGCGCAATTAATCATACACGACTTGGCACGTACTTTTCCGCGTACATATGCGACTTAGCCTCAACAAACCCACGTATGCCTTCTGACATACCTTGTTTAACATTATTCTATCACTTTCTGATATTTCTTTCTTCTGTTACTTCTGAGCTACTTGTATAACATCAGACTTACATCATTAATAAACTCATCAAGCATCAAGAACAACTTCATTAAGTAGGTTGCCATCATCTTCATCAAGTGGTTTTCCATCAAGGACAACACTCTACATCATATTGCCAACACCATTCTCCCCAAAAAAATCCTCAACAAAATCAACAACCCCAACTCCAAAAGCAAAATCCACAACTTTCATTACGATTTCCATAGAGACCAAATCAGTTACCTTCCCAAAAATTACCAAACCCCAACAATAAAAATACTCAAAATACCTACATGATAGAAGGGCAGCAATTTCCAACCTACATGATTACTCCTTCTATCTTAATGATGTCCAACTCAGATCTAGTAGGATATTAGAAAAGAAAAAGCCATCTATAGTTATTCAAGAAAAATAATTTTTTGAGGAAAATTATCTACAACCAAATACAAGTTTTGAGGAAGTAACATCTCTTCAAAAGAAAAATTCAGAAAATGAAAAACAAAAGGAACCAATAATCTCAACTCCTATTATAGAGAAACCATCAGCACCTACTTCTACACCTCCTTATTCTGAAATATTACAAGTTGATAGAGGCATAGAAAAGCATATTATGTTGCCTAATTATGATTTTCTGGATGAATTGAAAAATGTATGTATCAAAATCCCTTTATTATAGGCAGTTAAAGAGATTCAAATTCTAGCCAAAACAATAAAGGAGTTGAGCATGAAGAAACTCGGAAGGAAAATAAAAGAAATAAAAATAATTCAACTTGTAGGAAAAATTGCAGACATAATGATGGGAAAAATTTCCATACAAAAATATTTAGATCCAGGAAGTCCACTTGTAAAAACACATATCAATGGAATTGAAATTCCAAAAACAATGATTGATTTAGGAGCATCAATAAACATCATGAGCAAAAAAACCATGGAACAACTCAATCTTCCAAATCTTCTGTATAAACCAACATTATTGCAATTAGCAGACAGATCAATAATCAAACTAGATAGATGAAAAGGAATGGATTGATGATGAAAATGATATACAACCTCTCTTCACTATTTCAACCATTAGTGAAGATAGTCAAATTCTAAATTATATGGAAAATTTTGAATCACCTCTAGAATATGAACGTGCTTAATTCTAGGAGAAATCTAATATTGAATATTTTTCATCTAGGCAGATGTATCTTTAATCTATGTAATAATTTGGTAGCTCTACAATTGAAATCTTTCCAAGAAAAACTTTAAACATAAACAATAACTTGGAAATATTACAATAGGAAAAGTTAATCAAAACATTACAATAACATTCTTTTGCATATGCATGGGAATACACTGATATGAATGGAATTATTCGTAAGACTTGTATACATCACATCTACATTGAGGAAAATTGTAAACCTACCAGACAACCTCAAAGAAGGATGAATCCAAATCTTAGAGAAACTGTGAAAGAAGAGTTGCAAAAATTGTTGAATGTAAACTTCGTTTACCCAATTTTAGACAGTTAGTGGGTTTTCCCTTTAGTGATTGTGCCTAAAAATAATGGTAAATGGAGGGTGTGCATTTATTATCGAGAATTGAATAAAGCTACCCTAAAAGATCATTTTCCTTTACCCTTTATAGATCAAGTATTGGATATTTTAGCAGGTAAAAAGCATTTCTCATTTTTGTATGGTTTAGTGGTTACAATCAAATTCATGTAGCACCTGAAGATAAAGATAATACCACATTCACCTACCCATGGGGGACTTATGCCTACCGATTACTTCCTTTTGGATTGTGCAATGCATCGACAACATTCCAAAGGGAAGTACTAGGAATTTTTTTTGATCTAATACATGATTGGCTAGAGGTGTACATGGATGATTTTACAGCTTATGTGAATAAATTTGAAGAAGCTTTAGAAAATTTGGAAAAATTTCTTAAAAGATGTAAGGAAGAAAACCTTTTACTAAGCCATGAAAAATGTTTTATGATGTTTACATATGGAATTGTTTTAGGACATCACATCTCAGGAGATGGAATTAAAGTTGATAAATCTAAAGTTCAAGTCATCTCCAAACTATCAATTCCAAGTTGTCAAAAGGATGTTAGGAGTTTTCTAGGATTCATAGGATATTATAGAATATTTATAGAAAATTTCACTATAATAGCATCCTTACTCTTCAAGTTACTTACCAAATATTGTGATTTTAGTTGGAATCCTGATTCCAGTTGGTATTTGAAAATTTAAAATTAAAAATTTCAGAAGCCCCCATCTTAAGAGGTCCAAATTGGGAACTACATTTTCATATTTTAACAGATGCTTCAGATACATCTTTGGGAGCTTTATTAGGAAAAAAATATTTGATCTCCTATGCCATCTATTACACAAGCAAGAATTTGACTCCCACTGAGTTAAATTACACTGTAACTGAAAAGGAATTCTTAGTTGTTGTTCATGCTATTAAAAAATTCAGACATTATATAACAGACTATGAAACCTTTTTTCATACATATCACTCTGCAATTAGATATTTAATGAATAAATATATTAATAATGGCAAAGTTACAAGATGGTTATTACTCTTGCAAGAATTCAACATCACCATTCTAGACAGACCTGGAAAATAAAACAAAGTTGTTGATTTCTTGTCTAGAATTCAAATTATCAAATATGACACTCCATTTGAAGATAAATTTCCTGATGAATACCTTTTTGTAATAACTACTCAAACTCCTTAGTTTGTAGATATTTCTAATTACCTAGTCACAGGAAAAATAACTTCACATTTGTTTCCTAGAGAGAAAAGAAAAATCATTAAATTAAGTTCAAATTACTCATGGATTAATAATGAATTGTATAAAATAGGTCTAGATCTCATTATCAGAAGATGTGTTCGAGAAGATGAAATTCCTAAAATTCGTAAGGATGTCATGATGAACCTTGTGGTGGACACTTTGCTAACAAGAGGATAGTCTATAAAATCCTTCATTTAAGATATTATTGGCCATCCATCTTCAGAGATGCCAAAGAATATGTCAAAAGGTGTGAAAACTTCCAAAGGGTGGGGAAACCCACGCCTTCAAATGAAATGCCATTACAACCTCAAGTACTTATTGAACCTTTTGAAAAATGGTCCTTGTATTTTTTTGGGCCAATTAGTCCACCATCTAAAAAAAAGAGGTATATTTCGGTATGTACTGATTATGTCATGAAGTGGGTAGAGGCTAAAGCATTACTTTTTGCTAATGAACATTCTGTAGTTAATTTTCTTTTTGAGGATATCTTCGCTCGTTTTGGTGTTCGAAGAGAAATTGTGACAGATCAGGGAGCCAATTTTACATCCAAGTTGGTGAAAAATCTCGTGGAAGATTACAAGATCAAGCATAGAAAGTCTACTCCTTATCATCCACAAGAAAATGATCAAATAGAGTCCACCAATAAAGAAACAATCAAACCTATTATTTACCACAAAATAATGAATGTACCGTACTTATCCACAACATCCATATTTACATTTTTTATTTCCTTTTAATTTTTACCAATATGAAAATAAATAATCACTGGTTTAAAAATTTTAATAATAAAAAATATAAATATAAAATTTATTATAAAATTTTAAAAATTCCTAATAATAAACCATTTAATAAAAATCGTAATTCAAGTAGTAAAAGTGTTGTAAAGAATCAAAATACCATATAAGTGAACAATAGTACCAATGATGAAAGCCTATTTCTTCTTTTATAAATAGGCTTATTTTCATCTATTTAAAGTAAAGGAAAAGAAATATATATTCATGACCTAAAATATAAATTGAAAGTGGTTAAAAGTCTTTTCTTTTTTTTTAGAAAATAATCTCCATTTACAAGTTATTTAAAATAGTGTAAAATTAATAATAAAAATTTAAAATTTAAAATTTATTATAAAAATTTGAAATTTTCTAATAATTAATTATTTAACAAAAATCATAATTTGTGTAGTAAAAGAGTTGTAAGGAATCATAATACAATAATACATTAAGGAATCATAATACCATAATAGAGAATAATAGTACAAGTGATGAAACCCTCTTTTATTCTCTTATAAATAGATTTTATTTTTTCAAAGCTTTTTGGAAAGTGTTGGGTGTGCTCAACTCTACTTTATAAGAGTTCATTCATAAGAAATAGGTTCTATTATCTTTTGATGATTTGAGGCCTATCTCTATGTATGTGTAACCTGTATGAAAATTAATTTCTAAAATTATTGCCAACACTTTAAAAAGAATTTTTTTGGGTGTGCTCAGCTCTAATTTTATAGATTTCATTCATAAGAAGCAGGCTCCATTATCCTTTGATGATTTGAGGCCTATCTCTATGTATGTGTAACTTGGTATTAAAATTAATTTCTAAAATTATTGCCAAAAGGTTAAAAGGAACTTTTTTGGAGTTATAACTCTTCTAAAATTATTTCCAACATGCTAAAAGGAGTTTTATTTGGAGTTATAGCTAAAGAGAAATTTAGGTTTGCTTTTAATAGACAAATTGATGATGCTCTTGGAACAACCTAGTAAGGAATGCATTCAATTATATCTAAAACTATTTCCAACAGGTTAAAAGGAATTTTATTTGGAATTATAACTAAAGAGAAATTTAAGTTTATTTTTAATAGACAAATTCACAACGCGATTGGAACAACCAAGGAACCAAGTAAGGAATGCATTCAATCAACCCAATAAGGAATGCATTCAATTAAATATAGAATCTTTCTATTGCAATAATGAAGTCCTTGCAAAAGCACATGTAAGGTAAATTTGTTTTATCTTAGACTGTTATTGATCCAGCTCGGCATAAATTTGAATATTGTGGATTGGATTATAGGATGCCTTTCCTTAGCTTCCTTTGCAGCACCAACAAGTTCCTATCCATTAGGTTTCTTTATTTCTTCTAGAGGAAAAATTCACGATGTGCTTTCTTTATTGCTTCTAGCGAACAAATTCATGATGTCCTTGGAACGACCTAGTAAGGAATTCATTCAATGTTCAATTAAATCTAGAACCTTTTTGCTGAAGTAATGAAGACCTCGCAAAAGCACATGAAAATGTAAATTTGTTTTATCATAGACTGTTATTGATCTAAGTGGGCATGAATGGATTATAGGATGCCTTTCCTTAGCTTCCTTTGCAGTACCAAAAGAATTACCCGAAGTTGGTTTATTTATTTCTTCTAGAGGAATTTAACAACTTCAACAAGAATTTATTTAGGTCATATTCTCTTTGTATTGGTAGGCAAAGATCTCGGTATTTCATTCAGAAAAGCTAGGAGAGTTGGAAACTTGAAATGAATCATTTTCCAAATGTCTTTATTTCATATTTACTTTTTGTTGATGCCATCATGAACTTTGACAAAGGTTTTGTTTGTGGAATTAGAAAGATAAAAGAGATTCTGAATATTTGTTTGCAATGGCACGATCATAGAGAGATTAATTTCAGAATGTCATCAATGCTTTTTAACACTTCATGAAGAAATAAAATCTTAAATGGCCTCCCTTTTCTCAATGAATTTGTAATGAATTTTTTAAACTTATCATTGGGCATCAAATACTTAGGCTTCATCGTAGAGCCAAATATTTACAGATGCTGAGAGTGTGTATGGTTGTACATTAAAATTTAAGAAAGTGTTTCCCTATGGTGTAATAGGTGGCTTCCAATTGGCGGTAAAGGTTGTTCTTGAAAGAATTCCTCTATTTTGGATGCTTATTACTCACATATCAAAAGTTATCTTCAACAATATTAGTGCTTCAGCTTCCCTTGGACTAGAAAGAGGGTGAAGAAAGAAATTCAAATATTAGAATCGACTAAAGTGGTAAACCTAAAAGAAGCTTGAGGTTGGAGGTTAAAAAAAAATCATTGCTTTAGTTATGCTCTTAACCAAATTCTTTGAAGGCTTGTCTATATTGAAGAGTTGTGGAGTAAGGTTATGAAGTCTAAACACCTTATAAGGTTGTCTTTTGAAAAATGTTTTATGCACGAAAGAAAGTCTTTGCAATGAGGGTCTGTTGTATGGAAAACTTTGGTAAGGGTGTTCCGTCTCACACCCTTTTGAAGAATGGTTTATGCAGGAAAGGAACTCTTTGCAATGAGGTTTTGTTGTATGGAAAACTTTGGTAAAGGTCTTCTCTCTCATATGAAATTGGGAAGCTTAGAAACTTAGTAGGGAAAATGAGAAGAGAATAGGAGAAGACCCCTGAATTGAGTGTAAAGGTATTTCAGGATGTCTAAAGCCTCCTTAAATATTTTCATACCTAAGATATTTTCTCCTTCGAGGATGCAGTTGTAAATGATGGAAGGAATATATGGGCTGAGGGCTAGAAGTTGGCAGAAGACTTGGCATATGCAAGGGGAGAATCACAGGAATGGAAACCTTTTGTTAATGTATTAGCAGTGGATGCCATAAGCATTTATATCAAGAAGACATTTATCAAGTGGTGAGGGGTTTGGAGAGTATGAAATAAAATTTGGGATATTCAGCTAAGATGGAAGAAACGAAGCTGAGGAAAGAGTTTTGTGGCAGCAGGTACTGTGGAAGTTAGACTGAGTTTTATGGCGACAGAGAGTGTGGAAGTTAGACTGCCATTTAAAAGCCAAAATTATCCTCTCATTAGCTCGACAAATAAATTCTGACATGGAAAAAATATCAGAAAAGGAACATGCACGGTCCACAGAGATCCACTTTGTGTATGGGAAATGTGGAAATTGTGGATGGCTTGTCTATTTCATATAATTTATCTATAGTAGTATGGTTTGAAGCACTTCATATAAGGGAAAAACCAAATGGGAGAAGAGGACTTTGCTAGATTTTTTTCGTTCTTGGATTGGAGACATGTATAAAAAAGTTTAGAGGGCTTTACCATGTTATGTGTTTTGGGTATTTGGACCTCAAGGAACAAAACCATATTCCAAGGAGTAAACTTCAATGCAACACAAATAGCTCATAAGATCACAAATAGCTCATAAAATCGGGAGTGCATGTGACTGTAGTTGGAATCCATTGAAAAAAAAATTTCCAGTTTCCAGAACTAAAAAATAATCTCTTATAAACTATGACCGGGCATGGGGTTTTGTGATGGATCCTGCCAGGGTTGCCTAGGTTTGTGGGGTTGATGTTGTCTTTCTTTTCAATCAATCTCATTTCAATCTCATTTTTTCAAGCTGAAACTAGCTGCTGGAAGGTTGAGCAATTTTCCATGTGGATCCTCTTGAAAACATGAGCAGTGAAAACAGGAGCAGCAAAAGGCTTAAAGACATTGGAAGTCTTCGGTTATTTGAAACTAATGGGGAACTGGGAAAAAATGAGAAGGTACGGAAGGTGAAAGCTCCAGCTCACGAGTCGCGGTAATCCTTTGCGGATATTCCATAGCATTTTGGCAGTTTCCTCCATGCTGTGTCTGTCTTCTCTTGAAGGAGCAATGCATCGAAATTACAGTTCTAGACATCTCTCCACCGCTAGACATGTTGGTGCACTTGTTGTAAACTTTAGATCAACCGCCACAATCGCATCTCCCGACATAAATTTCTCCGAAGCCTACGAAGGCAAAGTCAAAATTGTGTGAAACTTGAAAATCTATTATAGAGAAGGACTGATCATGAATTATGTTCCGAATCTGAAAAATTATGGTCAAAATCTTTAAAAACAAGAAAAACCCCACTAAGATTACGGAGGAATTTCTTTTGCCTCGTTGAAGTTGAAAATTTAAGGTCAAGATTGTTTGCGAAACTTAATATTACTAGAGAATTTATGTTTCGTCGTTAAAGTTGAAAATGAAAGGCGAAATTTCTTAAAGTTGAATATGAAGGTCAAGATTATTTGCGAAGTTTCTTAAGAGCTCCAGTTCTGCAAATCTCAACATATAATTATTAGAGGCTTTAAAAAACGAATGTTATGGAAGCCTTCTAGGAAATTTAGTTTTTCCCAACGTTGCACTTAATGACAGGCTACAAATTTAGTTCTTGGCCACAATGCAGTTGATGATAGCATACAAAAACTGCATTAGAAAATTAGAACTTATACACGAATTTTTTAAAATCCTGCATTTTATCCATTAGAACAAAGCTACTAACTCTCAAAACATATAAATGAAAATTTTTATTGAAACAATTTCTTCTAACTCCAATTTTTTTAATTTCAAACGGACGATAATAGTTCTGAATTATAGTTCCGAACTATTCAAGGCATGGCATGCATTTCATTTTGATTTTTTTACAAGACACGAAAATCCAACCTTCAAAATGTTAGAATGGCTTTTAATTTTCTATTTCTCATAACCTGCATTTCATACCGAGTAGTCTAGCACGGAGAAAAAATGATTGTGTATCTGTAAAGAAATCCGTAGAGTTGTAAAATTGCCAGAAAATGGCCTTGTCAGTTAATGGAGGTTGTCAACCATGTATATATAATCATTCATACATATGGTCTTGTCAGGTCGCATTAGTTGCTGATTCTGACAGGAAAGGCACATCAAACGGAGGCTATTCTGACAGCACATCAAACGAGGGGTGTCGGAAGGTTGGAGGAATGCCGGCGGGGGACGGAAGTTTTCCGGCCTGACAGAAGCCGGGCAATTCTTCCGCCTGGCTAGACTACTCCTTTTCATACCCTTCAGATGGTGAAACTGACCGAAAACCAGAGCTGATTTAAAAAATTGTTCAGTTCATCCAATTTTGGAATAATTTACTCAAATGCTAGAATTCTTTGATAGATTTATTTTCAAGTTCTTTGGCCGATGTATCACTGGAAAGCCCCCACAAATACACGTTTTTCCTCTTTTCGAGACATTATCGATTCCTTACATTTCGGAAAAATCAGTATGTCAGCTCCATGTGATTCCACCGCTCCTCTATGTGACTCGTCCGTGTTTCCTAATATAATAAATTGATGTAGCTACTAACTTGCAAAATAGACACATATAACAATATATCCACCCACTAATACATCCACCTGCAAAATAGACACATAGTTTGGGCGAGTGCGGAAGTGTAACAGGAAGAGGGACAAATGTTAGGGTTATACTAATATTTTGGCATGTTTTCTTAAAGTGTAACATGTAGAGGGACATATGCTATGGTTATACGAATATTTCAGTGATTATATAGTTGGACATATGTTGGGGGTGATATGAAAATAGTAGACGAGAAATTGAGATCCATTGATTCAAAAGAGAGGGTTAACATATATTTGTATGAGAATATTTAAAACTAGCAATTGCACTACATGTTGCAAAAGAAACACCGTAAAGCATTAACATAAGAAATAATATCATATAAGAAATAAGTGAAAAATAAGTACAACATAATAAATAAAAAAACATTATGGAAAATACATAAATAATGGAAGTCATAAATAAATAAATAAACATTATGGAAAATACATAAGTAATGGATAATGCAGAATGTAAAATTCAAGTCATTATATATTATTGTTTTAGAAATTTATTTGCACATAGTTTTGTCAAGAAATATATGGCTACAAATAAAAATGAAAATTAACAAAAGTACCAAAATAGAATTCATTTGAAGCTTGAAAATCAAGAATGCAAATAATATTTTCATAATTTATTTATGACCTTTTCCAAGAACAAACTTCTGGAATATTGCTTTCAAATGAGTATAATAACTCCATACATTTAAAAATATATATATTAATGAAATAATGATAAATATTTCTTGAAATACATGAAGTATTGTTGAAACTACCTTCTCACTCAAACAAATGATCACGTTCTTTCCTCAAAAAGTCATCAAGATGTTAAACACTATCATGGGAGTTCTACTTTTGTCAAATATGAATTTTAATCAACATAAAAGTAATTTTGAAAAAGAATTTTAATCAACATAAAAGTAAATTTGAAAAAGCCTAAGTAAGCATTTCAGTGACCTCGCATTCCCATTCCCAAGCATTCTAGAATTTAACCACTCCACAAATTTATGATTTTTTTCTAAAAAACCATTAACGTATTAGCTATCCATACCTGTCGTGGCTGCAGACAAAAATGAAAATTAACAAAGTTACTAAAATAGAATTCATTTGAATCTCATTTACCATTCATTCGTTTCAGTCGAGCTCACTAACTAAAACCACAATTCTTTTAGCAGGTTACTCTTATTAACAGATTTAGATGATTATGGTGTTCAATAAGTTTTGACATGAAGGTCAAGAAAGAGATAAAAAAGTCTCAGACACGTAAGGTAAAGAAAGAATGAATAGGCTTCAATTTGTGTCTCATCAAAGGACAGAATGCAGATTACATATTGTTGCATTGCAATGGAATGCTTGGAATACTACACTTGACATTAGCCAGGAATAAATGCAATTAATAAGTTTGGAGAAACAATTATGTAAATGACACGAACCAGAATGCAGATTACATATTGTTGCATTGCAATGGAATGCTACACTTGACATTAGCGAGGAATAAATGCAATAAAGGAGTTTGGCAAAACAATTATGTAAATGACACGAATACAGAACAAATTATATACTCCTCACTCTTTAGCCGTATTTAAATTTGTTTCAATCTTTCCGAGCATACCACTGGTGACTTTTTTTTTTTGCTCGCCGTGTTCTCTAAAGTGATATCCCGAGCAAGAAAGCCTTGCCCAATTACCGCAGTAATCGCAATCATTTCCGTGTGAGCGCGACAACTAGGAACAGTAAAGATTCATGGAAACAAAATTAGAATAACCCATTCCTATGCTAAATTGAAATTACCAGGGTCATACGAACAGGCATTGACCTACAAAACAAAAATAACAAATTAACCAGAAAAAGAAACTAGTAAAGAAGCTTACCGATTATTGCAGAGAAATAAGTAGTCCATGCTTACCGATTTTTGCAGAGCAGTAAGTAGTCCATTCGTCCATAACGCTTTTATTGCAAGTGATGACACTGCCATTTATGCCATCTCCCATAAGAAAAATATTTATTTTCTATTTGCACACCTCAACATTTAGCCATAAAACTAATTTCAAATGCACAGTTTCTTCGCTCTTCGCTCTGGAAGTTAAGAACGCAGATAAAGGCAGAGGATTGCAAAGCTAATTCGAGTGGGGCTAGTGAGGAAGGTTAATGCGAGTTCCATTAACTAACTTTGCTCAATGTCGGCGGTTAACTAACTTTGCTAGTGCCATTAACTAACCAATTCTGAATCTATTGCCACCTCGCCAAATAATAACGAATTCAAATCAACGTGTGAAGTTATTTTAATTGTCTAACAAAAGATCTAATGGTACAAACTAATGACAGGTAGGCAATAGGGGAATCGTTTTCAAATAAAGACGCCTACGGCGTAAATATATATAACTTTTCAATTTTTATATTTTTTACAAATATATATTTAAAATTTGTTTTTTTATAATAAAGTTAATGGATTTTAATTTGTTTTTTTATAATAAAGTTAATGGATTTTAATTTGTTTTTTTATAATAAAGTCAATGGATTTTTTTTTGGTAATCGATGTATATGATTTTCCAACAATTTGGGGTGAGAGTAAATTGATGATCATTTTTCATGAAGCTTTAGTGGTAATGTAAATCTAGAGAAACCAATATGTTAGTTTAAGGTGATAATTAGAAATATTTAAGAAATGAATTAAAGATGGTGTAAAAGGATAAAAGGTAGGAAATTGAGTTGGCTTTCCAAATATATAATTTTTATTTATAGAAATTGTGTTTATGTGAAATTTTAGTTTTCATAGCATTGGTATCTTCTTTTTTATGCCAAATGCAATGGATATGTTTTTGTGAGTGCATCTTTTAAGTATCTAAGTGGTTGAATCTTGCTACAAAAATTTGTAGAGTTGTAGAGAACTATTGTGTAGAACTTCTCATTCCTTTCAAAACAAAGAAATGGAAATATTTTGCTTATGCACACCTATTTTTCCAAAATTTATAATCTTAATATTGCTCTGAGAGGAAGATAGAGGAGGAGGGAGTCAAAGATGAAAAGATAAATATATATTGGGGGGAGGAAGAGAGACAAGAGAGTAGGACATGGGGGGACAAAAAAAAATGGAGAGGAGGGAGTGAGGAAGAGAGGGGGAGGAACAAAGAGATAGAGAAGGATAAAGGGAGGGAGTTTGAGATAGAGATGTAGGGTACAGAGATAGATAGAAAGATAGTTGCAACAAATTTATTGTAAAGCATAAAATGAGTGACGAAGGGAAATATTGAGAGGGAGAAGGGATAGAAAGATAGAAAGAGATTTAGAGAAAGTGTATTGCCAAGAAAAAAAATGAGTGAAGAAGGGAGAGATTGATAGGGAGGGAGGAAGGGAGAGAGATGATGGAGTGATAGAAAGACAGAAGAAGAGGGAGAGACACAGAGAGAGATAGGTAAATGTGTAGAGAGAGAGAGTGTGTGTGTTGTGTGGTGAGATAAAGAGATAGAAAAGAAGATAGGGAGTGAAAGAGATAGAGATATAGGAGGGAGAGAGAGGGAAGAAGGTAGTATGAGGTGGAAAGGAGGGGGGAGAAAGAGGGAAGAAGAGAGAGATGAAGAAAGAGAATGAGATGTATAGAGAGATGGAGAGGGAGTAACATGGGACAAAGGGAGAGAGATAATGAAGTATCGAGGGAGAGAAATATAAGGAGAGAGGGAAAAAAGAGACTAAGATACACAAAAATATATGTAAATCAAAATGAGCGAAAATTTTGGGGGCTAAATTTTGCAAATGGGATAGTTTCCAATTTTTTTTCAAAAAATAGATTCTTCAATTTCTATTTTAATAAAAATGGTTCTCGCAAATTTTATAGTATAAAATTATTTTACCTTCAAAATTTCTTAGAATACCTTGGGCCATGAACTAATCTCTCTCTCTCTTTCTCTTTATATATATATATATAATTAAATTTTGGAAGCCTTATCCCAAAATAGACATGCCTATGGACACAGGTAGCACAACAATTCAAATTAAAGTAGATAGGACCCTCACAATATGTTTTACATTGTCAAAATAAATAAATATAAATAAATAAGGGTAAAAGGAATGATTATATGAGTTAAAAACACACACATACACATCTATCAGAAAAAAAAGAAAAGCTCAATTGTTTCCTAAAGAGGCAGAAATAAAAATGTTGCTAAAAATAAGATATTTCACTGTCCTCTATCAAAGAGGTTGCTAACAATAAGACATTTCAGTGTCCTCTAGCAAACAGGGTTCCCAGATCAGGAACCCCCCCTTGCCTTATATGATACCAATTCTCACAAAAGGAGCTTGCTGCTCTCACCATACTTGGCACATTGCACTTCATTGATCATGGTATGAAGTCGACACAAGGTTAAATATTATTTCAATATTGTAGGTTGCATAGGGAGGTAAAGGACGAATCAATAGCAGAATTTTATTAGATTGGAAGGGTTGGAGGAAAAAAATTACATTATGGACCAAAATCTAACCATTCTAGCCGGGAGCCTCGAGATTCTACCCAATAGTTGTTATGACTCACTAGTTTTTTTTTGCTTGCAATACAAGTAGTATTTTTTGTTCTCTTTGTCTCGTACAATGACCTATTTTTATAAGTTTTATTTACAAGATCTCTAGTTAGATGACGTATTAGCAACCTCAAGATTAGTCTAGTTAGGAGTCTTGCTTACCTTCTAGCTTACCTTTCGGCATTGTAGTATAAATTTTTTGGTCTATGTAATCCTTATTTGACTTAATGCAAAGTACAGACCTTTAAAAAACATACACTACTTCAATGTCCGCCTTAAATAACATTATAAATAAAGATCGTACTTAAAATAATTGATAGTAAAAATAATTTAATTTTTGTTCCATAATTACATTTTAATTTTCAATATAAGTTGGATGTATAATTTCTTTATTCAAAAATTTAATTATTTTTTATTTTTAATACTAGACATGTATGTATCTATGTAGATAGAGATATTTTCTATTCAATTGAAAAGTGGGCTCCAAATATGGTGTCCACCTAACATTTCAAAATAACATAATAAGAAACATATATATATTCTATTTATCTAAAATATATTAATAACATAAACTTAATATTTCAATGTTAACTTTCACCATAAATAAATTAATAATATAATAAGTTTATTTTAGGTATATTACTTAGAAATACTAAATTATTTTCTTTTTATGGGTTATCAAAGCCTTGACAAAAATATATAGATATAAATAACGATAACTAATATATAGCTAATATATATCCATTTAATCTCACGTCTATGAACCACAAAAATATAACAAAACTCAAATGCAAAAAAAATTTCAAATTTTTTTCCTGAAACTTTTGATTTAATCCATCAACATCTCACAATCCATCTTCGATGTTGGAGAATGCAGAAGCATTTTTTTCAGTGTTGGATAATGCAGGAATAGGATCAGAGATGGCTCTGAATTGTGGAACCAAGAGAACGTACCTCGGTTCTGAAGCCATCTCACAAGGTGAAAAGAGAGGATCTAACTCCATCAACCACAATACCCCTGTTGTGGCAGGGTTCAAGATTCCTCATGATGCCCGTCTCCACGACCTTAATGAAAGCAGTTTCAAAAGCGTTAATTTTTCTTCTAAATCTATAAGCAACCCTTCCCTTGATCTCAGTTTCCCTAGTAATGACCTATTTGAGCGTAATGACCATTATGGTCTTGGTCCCATGTTGGGTTCTCGATCTATGGAAGATAAGGACAGCAATGTGGGCCGTAATCCTTATGATATGGATAGTGATAAGAAGGCCGATAAAAGGCACGCTAGTGTGTGCCAAAAAGGAAAAGAGAGTTTCCTCATTAACTCTCTGAGTAAGAATGTTTCTTGCATGGTGGGTAGTAGGTTAGGAAACGTGGAGGAGGGGACTCCTATAACAAGCGTTTTCAATGATGATTCAAATGGAACCATTCACAGGAAAGTGGTGAACTTATCCTCTGTGGAATTAAGTTCAGAAACACTTAGGATTTGTCTTCACACCTAAAAGCATTCCAAAAGAAAACATTCTTTGTAGCATCGAAGAAGGCATTCATAATTTACCTTTGGATGACAAGGAAGCACTGAGACAAGAATGCTCCCTTATTCTAAGAAAAGAAAAGGCCCCTAGAAGTAGCCTCAGCAAGGATGAGATGAGGGCTCTTAAAGCTCTTTGTGATAATGACGAAATTGTGGTCCTCAAAGCAGAAAATGGAGGAGTAACGATCGTTATGGATAAGGCTGATTATATTAGGAAAAAGAATGAGCATTTGGAGTGTAGTAGATACAAGAGGCTCAAGTCCGATCCTATGCCAAAAGTTTTGAGAGAAGTCAAGAAAGCTATCTTGAACTGTCATCTCGAAGACAAGTAAAAAAAGAAGTTGACCCCAACCTGTGAGGTCATTCCAAGAATTTATGGTCTTCCTAAGATTCATAAAGAAGGTGTTCCCCTCAGACCAATTTTTAATACCATTGGTTCCCCCACATATGAATTGGAAAAATATGTTGCCAAGATTCTTAAACCTTTTGTTGTAAATATTGATTCTTTCATTAAGGATTCCAATGATTTCGTTAGACGTATTAAGGAAGAAAGGGTGGACAAGAGCAACATATTGGTGATATTTGATGTAGTTTCGTTGTTTACAAAGATTCCATTAGATGAAGCGGTACATGTGATCAAGGAGGTTAGAGATCCAAAAACTACTAATCTTGCAGAAATCTATTTACGATCCACCTTCTTCAGCTTCCAAGGAGAGTTCTATGAACTGGTATCGGGTCTCACAATGGGATCGCCACTCTTGCCTATTGTCACCAACTTATTTATGGAGCACTTTGAGAAGAAAGCCCTTGCCTGTTTTCCCTCAAGTCCAGCCTGGTGGAAATGTTTTGTAGACGACACCAACATAAAATGGAGACATGGTAGGGGGAATCTCGATAAATTATTTAATCACCTCAATTCAATTTCCTCTGAGATCAAGTTTACTATGGAAATGGAAGTAAACATGAGCATTCCTTTCTTGGATGTCCTAGGAAGATGGAACATTGGGGCATCAGGTGTTTAGGAAGAAAACACATACTGACAGCTATCTTCATGCAGAGTCTTACCATCATCTTGCTCAGAAAATTGGTGTTATTAGCACTCTTTCCGTAAGAGCCCTGAGGATATTCGATGAGGAGCACATAAAGTATGAAATCACTCACCTAACATCTGTTTTTAGGGGTATAGGTTATAAGGAGATAGAGATCAAAAGAGCCATAAGAAGAGCTAAGGGTTCGGTCATTTCAAAGAAGCCACAAGAACCTCAAGAAAATTGTGGTAGGGTTTTTCTACCTTACATTAAGGGTGTTACAGATAATATCGCCAAGGTTCTAGGTAAGAATGACATTTTCACGCAATTTTCGGCAGCTGGGACAATAAGACAGAAAATGAAGTCGGTGAAAGATAGTATTAATCCTGGGCAGCTTAAAGGTGTTTACAAGATTGATTGCTCATGTGGAAAAAGTTATATTGGTGAAACTAGACGCTCTCTTCAAAAGCGTCTTAAATAGCATGTTGCTAATATCAAGCATGAACGATCTCGCACCTCGACCCTTGCTGATCACTCCCTGAAAACTAAGCATCACTTGCATCTTGAGGATGCCAAAATCATAGCCAGGGAGGAATGCTATCGCAGAAGAAAAGTTAGGGAAGCCCTCAACATTATAAAGCACCCTCATAACATTAACAGAGATGGAGGATTCAAGATCAGTGACAATTGGTGGCCTCTAATTCGACAAATGTGCTTTGAGGGTTCATCCTCTTCAAAGCTATAGTATCTTAGGTTTTCTTATCATCCTATAGATTTGTAGGGTTCAGTTACTTTTAATAATTCTCCTTATTAATTAATTTTATTTTTAATAATAAGAATTAATTAATTGAGGATTATTATTAGTATCTATAGTTTTTAATAATTAGGGTTTGACTGATACTTAATAGCTAATCATATTAGTTACTTTTAATAATTATCATTATTAATTGATTTTTATTTTTATTAATAAAAATTAATTAATCAAGATTTATTATTAGTATTTATAGGTTTTTAATAATAATTATTGTTATAGTTAAAAATAATAATTATTAAAAATAATTAAATACGTGAGACTAAGATAAAAATTTAATTAAAAATTAATAATAATTATAAATAATTTAACCTAATTTATTAACATTTATTTACTCTTTGAATAAATAATTTTTAATATTACTTTTATTATTATTAATAAAATTTAAAAATAAAAAAAATAAGAATGAATTATATTATTAGATAAATTAAAATAATTATTCAAATTTAGGTTTTATAATTTTATAATTTTAGTAACATTTTTTAGATCTCCTTAATTCGCTATAATAACATTTTATTATTTATTAAAATTAATTAAAAATTAATTATAACTATTTAAAATTAAATTAATTAAATTTATAAAAATAAGATAGATTAGTTATTCTTTAGTAGAATATATTAGTTAGGTTTTAGAATAAAATTATAAAAAATACTATTAAATTAATTAAATTTATAAATAAATTATTAATTAAAATTTATTAAGCTATTTTCTCCCCTTATCTATATATTAATCTTGACTTTCTGCTCTTCTCTCATTCTTCATTCAAAATCTTATTCTGAAGATGGATCCCCATTAGGATTCGAAACATCAACCATTGTTTCTTAACACTGTAGATAATCCAAAAATTTATGCAATAAACAATAACCACATACACTTAAAAACCAAAAATTAAAATTAAAATAAATCCTTTCATTATTCCACCAACTTAACTAATTGTAAATAGTGTTGCTAAAAGAAAGGTACATTTGAAACAATAAGTAATTATAAGGAAATACCAATCATTGAGACATATCACAACATAGTTAGTGTTTGGCTGAAGTTACGTGTTTTTCAGGTTGGGCATTGATAAGGATGTCGTGTCTCATATGATGCATTGACAGTTTTATAAAACATAAAATTGTACAAATAATTATAAATAAAGGAAATATTGTATATTTGAAAATTTTCAATCGTCATCAAATTAATTATATTGATAACTATTTATTTAATAGCTTGAACTGATTCTGAAATATTACCGAATAGCCTGAACTTAGAGGTAACAAAGGTAGACTTTTTATGTTCATTGTACTGACGAAAATGGGATCGGATCATAGTGAAAGGCCTGTGGAAAATTTTGCTTCACGAGGAGAACATATTAATAATTTGTGATTCCGTATACATGATTCTGCGAACGTCAGACATATGGAGTCCAACTTATAAATTAGTATATTGCACCGGCAACACGATCTCTAGATTTATCGTAGTAACTTTTTGAACAGAGAGAATCTAATTGTCGATCCTCTATGTACTGAAGGGTATTAAGAAAGAAAGCAACGAGAACAGTGTTTTGGCGAGCCTGATTTTCTGGATTATTCATCATGTAATGAGGTGTGGCATATGCTATTCACTCTTAGATTTGAAAAAATTTAATTCTAATCGTGGGAAGTATATTCTACACCACATTAAATAGCGAATAACCCTGAAAATAAGCTTTTCCCTTTGTTCCCATAAGAGTGGATCTTCAGCCCTTAGTGAGTTTTAAGGGTTTAACAAAATAAGAATATTCGAGATGGCACTACTACACAGAGGGTATTAACACAATATTTAACATAATTTTTGAGTAAATTATATCAAGTTGAGACAAAAAGAAATTTATCTATTGTCTTATTGTCTTAAGTAGAATATTGTTGCGAAGTAGTGTCTAAAATTATTGTCTTAAAAATTTGTCTCCATAAAACAATATTGAACACAAGCATTTTTTTTTTTTTTGTAAGCTTAGGTGGTTCCTTCCATTTTATATTAATAAATTCGGGCAAAAATATAAAAAACTAAACCTCAACCTCCCCGCAGGAAACCAGGTATTTTGGCCATCGAAGTTCAAAGTATGTCAACCAAAACATAAAAAGCCTTAACAGTCTATACCATATGTGACGATACTTAATATCTAAGTCTGGAGACAACACCATATACAAAAAAGTGCTAACCACTAAAAAATATAGTAAGACATTGGATCAAGAAAACCTTAATCTTCCTCAGATTCCACTGGCACTGGATCTTTGGCAGTAGACCTTGGTAAGTCAACTGTGACCTGCTGCATAGACTTAATTTCCTTCTCCAACCCTCCAAGCCTCGCATATTGATGTAATTGACGCAGATTGTTTTCCTGAATGTTCCTATTAATATCTTCCAAAGCTGATTCCAGCTTTGTCTCTACTATCGACATAATTGTCTGAGCTAACATGCATTTAATTAACTAGTAAGTTCTAACCGATTGTTGAAACAAAGAGGTTCAGCCCCGAGTGTGCCCACGATCATTAATCACATTCTGCATATCCTCAGAAGCCATATCATATTCCCTGTCTATATTATTTAAGACCTTTGTTTCCCAACCATAAATATGAGAGCGTACTGAATTTGGGATTTCTGCCATAAATGTTTGAACCAACAGTTCCAGATGTTGTTGCGCAGACTTTCTTCCTCTTTTCTGGAGCATTTCAGAAGAAGGCTGTTTTCCTTTTCCTCCAGCAGAATTCCTTCCTCTTTTAACCATTTTAAAGAAACCTAACAAATCTGCTGAAACTACCATCCAAACAACAACATCAGTCAGATTCGTAGATAAAATGTGAGCCAGAGATCGAAGAGCGGTTCCATCTCCCAAGTTAAGCTCTGTGAGAAAGATAAGAAATAAACAGACAACCCAGACACTACTACACCTGAATGGAGCACAAAAAGACTGAAGCACAACCCAAAGACTAAATTCATTACCAAAGACCCAAAGATTGTAGCTAGTATAAAAGTCCTGTATGGGAAAATGAAACTTTGGAACCCTAATTGCAAAATTGCAAAAATTGAACATACAGAGGAGAAGCATAAGCAGTTACAAGAAAATCCCTGACAGGCTCCATAAAATTCCCAACAAAAGGATAAGGACCAGGCCATACCCATTTTTCTTATCTATAGATAAGTTTTTATCAGCAAAAACAACCCATCTAAAACCCAAATACCACAGTATAGCATTAAACCCTTTAACGAACTCATCACAAAGATGCAAAAAACTAAAATTATAGTATAATTCAATTACCATAATTCTAGCAATACCAGGATCAGAAAGAAGAAACAAAGACCGAGACAAAGTTGCAGACAAAGATTTGGGTAACAGAACTGAAACCCGTTGAGGAAGAAAGAGCATACGACCAACTTCCTGAACCTTCTGCATGTGTTCATACAATTTTGGGGAACACAAGCATTATTGTTTTGGAGATACAATTTCATTTCTCTTGGAAAATTTTCATTTTTGTTGGAAAGACAATATGAAAATATATATTAAAAAAGCAAAAAAAATATTTTTCATATTAAAAAAAGTAAACAAATTATTTTAAATATTTTTTCAACTAGATGACTCTTTTAAATGGTCTTGACACTATGAAAATATATATTAAAATTAAAAAATATAAACATATTATTTTCTTTGGGACAATGCTTAGTCTTGTCATGTAATTGGCAACATATTTTGTACGTGTATGTTATCAAAATCAGGGAAAATATTATTAGGGTGGGGAGTGCTCAGAATTAGGGTTAAGAAGATTGGTAGTGTAAGTAGACTAGTTTGAGTTGATTGATAATAATATTAGTAATAGATTAATTATATAACAATGTACTTATTGGTTTGATTAGAGATGAGATTTATAGGAGAGTTGAACTCAGGTAGAGAACCATATATTGCAATATCCCGTTTTAGGGATATCTCTAAAATACGGCAACACTGAAATATCCTGTTCAAAGCTCTGATACCACTGTAATATCCCATTTTGGGGATATCTCTAAAACATGGCAAACTCCAACCAGAGATAGACTGGGAGGGCATTTACTAGATATGTCGCCTCTAAAGAGAGGACGAGATCCGAAGGCTACTTGGCCCTTTCGAGACTCTGTCTATAGAGCTGCTTGAAGAATCCCACTTAAAAGTGACATATAGCAATAAGCAAGTGCATATATGAGCACACCATGAAGAGACAACGTTTTACAATGAGCTATGAGACAAGAAGATGAATATCTATAGCTGAGAATGATGTATAGCAGCAAAATATGTACAAGTCTTGAGGAAACAACCTCTCAAGAAAAGAAATACAAGCCTCAATAATACATGTACATGGAAATGAAAGAACACTGCTATGTCTGCATAAACCCAGGCTATGGAAAACGCAGTATATGATAGAACACTGCTCTAGAATGATGTCAACACATGGATATGACAATATATGGCCCAAATACAATAGGGGAGTGAAGCTCTAACCCTTATAAGCAAAAATACCTCAATCCTCCAAGGGATTGGCTAAAATACACAAAATGGCAGAAATGTCGGAGTTGTTGGGTAGCAGCTGCAACTCAAATCTGGAACTAAGTAGAGAAGGCTAAAGATGATGAACAATATGAAGTAGACCTCCTCCAATAGATCTCCAAAGTGGAAGGTGGATCCTCACACTTGAGATCTTACCCTCAAAACAATCTGCAAACCCTCACATCAGCTACACCATGAAAATAACGCAGTAACTAAGAGGGACTACATAGTACGGCAGGAATGAGTGTTGGCCTGATGCCAAGATTTGCAAATAAGCTCCAATATCTCCCAATATGATCCTCCAAAGGAGAGAAAGACTCTCCCTCTGAAAAACAAGAGAAAGAAGAGGTGTCATGACGACTCCATGGGAACACCCTACAACACAGTATTATGTTGCTGCAGCAATAACACTATCCTAGAGGATGATGCTGAAAAACTAACCTTGCTCGATTAGGCACTCGAAGTCCCTCGGGGCTAAGGGTGAGATCTCCACACGGAGACACTCGGTGCAATAAACAGTGCTGTAGACATGCTAAACAACCAACGTGCTAAAGAAGACAAATGTCTCACTCAACAATCAACAACTCAAGCATGATTGAAATGAGGAGGCTCCTTCATCTTTTATAACATTGGTTTCCCTCCGAAACCCAACGTAGCCTCTCTCTCTCCTCGACATCCTCATCCTTATCCACATCCTCATTCTTATCTGCGTAGAAGCTTGTAGAAGCTTCTACAGTGTACATAGGCCCCCTCCTCCATGTGGTGTTAGGTCCCCCCTTGACTCCCACTTAAGTCACAACGTTGTGCTACTAGGTGGATGCCTTATTTCACTTAAGTGAGTTAGACCCTCTTTACTCACTTTTATTTACAAACTATAGACGAAAAACTAAACAAAATAGAATATTCCAATTAGCTGTCACTAATTAGGAATATTACAGTCCTCCTCGGCAAAATGTTGCTTTCCCTCAAGAAACTGCCTGAACAAGTCTCCTTCCTAGCTGATGCTCTCCACCGACACTGCAAGATGTGCCTGGGTCCCATATGCACCACTGAATCTTCTATGTCCTCTGCATCATCCTGATATGAAGGGATCTCTCAATGCCAGGATCCCAAACTAATCTCTCACAGTACCAACCAACCAACAATCCTCCTGGATCCCATCGCTACCATGGCCAATAATAGCCCAAGTCCCACGGCTTGGACTACACACTGCCTCTGGTTATGACTAATGCTCTAAGAGGCGAAGACCATGACCCTTGTTGTGCTGCATTTGCCATTGTGTAAGTTTTCCCATCGACTGTGTACCAACTAATCACCTCTCTCCACTCAAGGCATGGAGTCGATAATATAATGAGGAATATCTCCCTCATGTGGATCCTCCATTTCCAAGCAATCATCCAAACAAAATGAGCCACCTCCCAACAAGGCAACTCCTGAAAATCTCCTTCCACCTCAAGCTCTGGTAATGAAGGTGGGCTGAAAATCTGAACTTGGCAAGCATCATAGCTTACCCCATGTTTTCCTTCTCTCCACTCATAACAAGTGTAGAGTGTATGCTGATCCTGGGCTGCAAAATTATTTCCCTCCAATGGCAAAGTCAAGAACAATCCTCCAAACAAGGTTCCTCCAATAATGAAGAACAAGCTGGCCCAAAACAATCCATCCATGAAGAATAGGACATGGTCATCATGGAACATTCTAATGAGAGGTTTGCTGAAGGTTTTACATGATGATACATGATGCAAACAATTTCTCACAAGGATACAACGCAGTCTCATCCACTGCAACTTCAGAAAATTACATGGCAAGTAATCTCCATGATTCATCACATCTACTAAAGGATAGTAAATGGTTGAATGTAACAAAAATAATACATGATAAAGCACTTGCCCATGGCTATACAATGGATTAATATCAATCTTATGGCCCACCTCAAAAGAGAAAAAACATTTGGCTGTGGTGGCCATATCTCCTCCCATGCTCCCATTAGAACATGTAGTGCAGAAATTGTGAGAACTTTTCCCACTCACGGACACATCCGGCTCATGTGTCTCCCTCATAATCAAGCCTCCCATACAAATATGATATATATAAGCAAATGGAGACATGATCAACAACAAAATGAAGAAAACGCTGAAGGTTACAAGTGGTGCAAGAAGGTACCAACAGCTTCCCCAACAGGTACAACGTAGTCTTACAAGTTGCTGCTTGATAAGAGTACATGGAAAAATGTTTCTGTTAATCATGCATGTCTTCATATGATACATGATATAGTGCAGCAAATGAAGATACTTGTAGTGATAAGACATTTTCCCAAGGCCACAAAATAGATGGCTGCCTCCATCATGCATATTGGCCCAATACAATTCATGGAGAAATTTGACAAGCTTGCCCTCTTGTGAAGCAATGCACTGCATAAGAATGGTAAGAGTGTGAAAATCAATGAATGTATATACAAACTTATCACCAAATACTGGAATTAAGATGGTACATGGATCCATGAATGAGTCCTCCATAGTGTGTTGGCATGCTATGAAGAAGACTGAACCATGTGCTGCAAAAAGATAATCCTCATGATGCTTGGAAATCCAAGTAAAAAATAATATGTCATAGATGTCTTTATCAGCATTACCTCCTCTTTGTTCATCAAGTGCAACAAATATGAAGTGACTGGGACCTAAGGGTTGTAGATCCACCATATCTTTTCTGGGCACACCTCATCCATAAGTCTCTGCTCCCAAGTGACAGCGCTGTGAGCTTATGCAAATAAGCTCCTGTCAATACAAAGCTCTATTATTTAACATGCTCCTTATCAAATATTCCTCTAATAATGCTGCGATAAATGTGGAATACCTCCCAAGATGGAAGTGCTTCCAAGCCATCTTCAAAGATCAAGGAGATAGTGCCATCCCCTCTTCCTGCAACATCATACAAAGTATGAGTTGCTCTCCCAAGCAAAGCAAAAAAGTATTTTGCTACCTCCCCATACCTCCATCATACCAATCATGTGATGAATACACAATGAATGATATGAGTATCATATCAACACCATGCATCCATACTCTATGCTGCTCAATGATGCAAGTATCCTGCCATCTTTCCTCCATCCTCCGACTCTTAGGAAGAGTGTTTGCCAAGAGATCGCCAAACTATTTCAAGAGTAACCAGCGTGGCCAAGCCTCCTACTGCTCGGTATCATAGATCTGCAAGTACAAGTGATGGCCAAACTCCCCTAAGAGTAACCAGTGCAGCCAAGCCTCTTGCTGCCAGGTATCATAGATCTGCAGGTAGCTCCCTAGCTCCTTGCTCATCATCCACATCCACTCAATCACTTGTGGATGCCTCCTTCTTCTCCTCATCCTGGTACTCCTCCCATGAGGGCTACCATCCTCCCAAATCAAATTCCTGTCTTTGCACTTCATGGGATTTTGAAACGTAAGCTTCTCAAGGATCAATGAGATCCTATCAAGAATCAAATAGGTGGTAGGTGAAAACCTCCCATCATGATGTGTACGGCTCAAGGGATGTCCAAAAAAAGCATGAGAGAGGTTATCCATCCTAATATGTCCTCCATCTTCTATCTGCTCTTGTGAGAAGGGAAGAAAAGAATTGCATGCCATGGTGTGTCGAAGTGCATCTCCAATGAGATCTCTCCTTGAGACCTCCCTTCCATCCATATTCTTCCAAAACCAATGAGGTCTTGGATCCAAAAGTAGAAGTTTATCTTTGAGATGAGAAGAGCTCATTGAGAAAGTGTCATCTTGAAGGGAGAAAAGGTTTCTTACTCCAAGATGTCTACCATCATTCTTCAAGGCTTCAAATCCCAACCTCCAATGTGATGTACAATCCAAAAATGGCTCATGAGAATGATGGTTTGATTCCTTCTTGAGTGTTTCCATGTTGCACAGTGTAGTGCAACCAAGCTTCTCTCTAGTAGCAATGAGATTTGACCCTTGGTCATGCAAAAGTAGATCTCCACATTGATCAAAAGAATTTGCTGCAACAATGGAATGTGGAAATATTTTCATACCTTGATGTGCATTTGGAACTTCTTGTAGGGCTACAAGAGTCCCTTCCTCAAAAGTGTTAGCTGCCCCAACTGTTGATGCATGTGGCTGCTCTTCCACGAGGGTGACAGCGTTATCACAAGTCTCCTCAAGAGGTGATGTGATCTCTTCTTTCTTTTCTCTTTCTCCATCAAAGGTTTGGATCAACACTTGAGTGAACTCTGCAAAAGTCTCCACCCTTGCATGGCTCAAGTGGTTGCACCACCAATCATAGGCTCTACCCTCTAAATGCAGTGCTGAGATTTCAACAACTTCTTTCCCTGCTACAGGATGTATTAGGAAAAATGCTTCCAACTTTCTCACCCAAGTTTCTTCATTAGATGACCCATCAAAGGTAGACAACAAAAATCTATTGCCTTTGATTTATTTTCTGCTGCATGGTCTCTTCTCTTCCCTCAGCTGGATGAAATGAGGAAAATCTAGAGTCTCCCTGAAGGCTCTAGGTTGAGATCTATACTAAACAACGTAATCACTGAGAATCAAGTGTCTTCCATGCTCAATATCTTCTTCTTGATGAGAATAGGAAGTGCATGGTCCTTCCTCTTCTTTTTCTTCAATCTTATTGACCTCCTCAACGGTGGATGCATTTCCTCTGGATCTGAAAATAGATGAGAATAAACTCATCCTTTTCACTATTCTGATCTTCTTGGGCTTAGACTCACAGGGAATAGTGGATCCTTCATACATGGGAAAGGTGTTCTCCCAGTAGTATGCTGCAATTCTGAGTTCTGCATTCTAGATCCTCCGTTGTTCCATTTTCTTTCATCCCACCTGAGCTGACAGTAATCTTTGAAAGGAAAAGCTGCTTTGAAGTCTTCCCCCTTGGACTGCCATTCTCTGAAATAATCTCCAAAGGGTAAATGATCATGCTGCCTCTCTTTCGGTATTGGAGGTAAGAATGTAGGCATTGTGATATTGTTCACAGACTGAGACAGAACTATGCTCTGATACCACTATAATATCCCGTTTTAGGGATATCTCCAAAATACAGCAACACTGAATTATCTCGTTCAAAGCTCTGATACCACTGTAATATCCCATTTTGGGGATATCTTTAGAACACGACAATCCCTCTCAAAATCTCTGATACCACTGTAATATCTCGTTTCGAGGATATCTCTAAAACACAGCAAACTCCAACTAGAGATTGACTGGGAGGGCATTTACCGGATATGTCGTCTCTAAGGAGAACGAGATCCGGAGGCTATCTGGCCCTTTCCAGACTCTGTCTATAGAGCTGCTTGAAGAATACCACTGAAAAGTGATTTACAGCAATAGGCAAATGCATATATGAGCACACCAGGAAGAGACAGCGTTTTACAGTGAGTTGTGCGACAAGAAGCTGAATATATATATAGCCAAGAATGATGTATAGCAGCATAATATGTACAATTCTTGAGGAAACAACCTCTCAAGAAAAGCAATACAAGCCTCAATAATACATGTACATGGAAATGAAAGAACACTGCTATGTCTGCATAAACCTAGGCTATGGAAAGCACAGTCTATGATAGAACACTGCTCCAGAATGATGTCAACACATGGATATGAAAATATATGGCCCAAATACAATAGGGGAGTGAAGCTCTAACCCTTATAAGCAAAAATACCTCAATCCTCCAAGGGATTGGCTGAAATACACAAAATGGCAGAAATGCCAGAGTTGCTGGGCAGCAGCTGCAACTAAAATCTGGAACTAAGTAGAGAAGGCTGAAGATGATGAACAATCTGAAGTATTCCTCCTCCAATAGATCTCCAAAGTGGAAGGAAGATCCTCATATTTGAGATCTTACCCTCAAAATAATCTGGAAACCCTCACAACAGCTACACCATGAAAATAACGCAGTAACTAAGAGGGACTGCGCAGTAGGGTAGGAATGAGTGTTGGATTGATGCCAAGATCTGCAAATTAGCTCCAATATCTCCCAATACGATCTTCCAAAGGAAAGAAAGACTCTCCCTCTGAAAAACAAGAGAAGGAAGAGGTGTCGTGATGACTCCACGGCAACACCCTACAACACAGTATTATGTTGTTGCAGTAATAACGTTGTCCTGGAGGATGATGCTGAAAAACTAACCTTGCCCGAGTAGGCACTCGAAGTCCCCCGAGGCTAAGGGTGAGATATCCACACAGAGACACTCGGTGCACTAAACAGTGCTGCAGACAGGCTAAACAGCCAACGTGCTAAAGAAGACAAGTGTCTCACTCAACAATCAACAACTCAAGCATGATTGAAATGAGGAGGCTCCTTCATCTTTTATAACGTTGGATTCCCTCCAAAACCCAACGTAGCCTCTCTCTCTCCTCCACATCCTCATTCTTATCTGCGCAAAAGCTTGCAGAAGCTTCTAGAGTGTACATAGGCCCCCTCCTCCACGTGGTGTTAGGTCCCCCCCTTGACTCCCACTTAAGTCACAACGTTGTGCGACTAGGTGGATGTCTTATTTCACTTAAGTGAGTTAGATCCTCTTTACTCACTTTTTATTTATTTACAAACTATAGATGACAAACTAAACAAAATAGAATATTCCAATTAGCTATTTTATTTGTTAGTTTTTATGTGTTTTTTCTCTCTCTCATAATTATCTTGGTTTTTGAGTTGGCTTAAAGAGCAAGGGCTATTTCAGATTCTACAAGTGGTATGAGAGCATGTAAAATTGTCTTGGGTTAAAGTTTTATTGTTGGAATTTTGCCAAAGTTAATCATGTCGAATTTTAACAATATGCTTGTTCAAGAATTTGATGGGAATGATTATGATTATAGGTGCATTAAGATGTTGACCTTTTTCATTGTAAAATATTCGTGGGAGATTTTTGAATCAGGTTATGAGGAGCCAACTGATTTGAATGCCATTACAACCAATGAAAGAACAACAAGAAAGGAATCAAGGAAGAAGAATGCTCTAGTTTTTTTTGATATTCTCTTGATAAGAGCTTACATCCAAGAATATCAGGAGCAACCACTGCCAAATATGCCTAGAAGACTCTACAGGAAGCTTACCAAGGTAGTGATCAATTTAAGGGACTCTACAAGAAGCTTACCAAGGTAGTGATGAAGTTAAGGTAGCCAAGCTTCTGACATTGAAGTGAGAGTTCCAGAATTTGAAGATGCAAGAAGATGAAAGTATAAGTGACTATTATGTGAGATTCAAAGATGTGGTCAACAAAATGGCTAAACTTGGGGAAATTGTAAGTAGTGAAGTTTTAATAAAAAAGGTATTGAGATATTTAAAACCTAGATGGAATCACATTGACATATTCATAGAAGAAAGAAAGGATTTGACAAAAATATAGTTTGATCAATTGGTTGGATCCTTGATGTCTCATAAAACAAATTGAAAGATACTTTTGAAGGTGTAGAGAAAGAATTTTCCTCTATATTACAAATTACAAATAATGAATATGCAAGGAGAAGTAGTTCCAAAAGAAATCAAGGCCCAGGTAAAGAGAAAAGCCAAAATTCTTCAAAAGGTAGAGGAAGAGGTGGATCAAGAGGAAGAGGTAGGGCTAGATTTGATAAGAGAAATGTTCATTGTTACTATTGTAATATGTATAGCCACTTTGAAAGTGAATGCATATTGAAAGAAGGTAAAAATTCTAACTATGCTCAAGATATTAATGAGTATCCTCAAGATCACTTATTTTTGTCTTATGACAAAGGTGAAGATACTAGTAAATATGTTTTGTACCTATATTTTTGGATTCTCTAACCATAAGACATGGAATGAGAAGTTGTTTCCAATAAAGGATGGAAGTTTCAAATCTAAGATCCAGCTTGGTGATGATAAATAGTTGGAGGTTGTTGCCAAAGGAGCTATGGAGGTACAAATAAAAGAAGGTACAAAGAGTATTCATCATATTTATTATACTCCACAACTGAAGCAGAATTTGTAAGTGTTGGGTAGCTATGTGAGAAAAATTATAAAGTAGTATTTGAAAATAAGACATGTACTATATATGATAAGAATAAAGGAAAAAAAGGTGATCATTGTTGTGCCTATGACAAGAAATAGGATGTTTCCCTTAAGGTTTGATGAGCATAACAACAACCTTGGAAATATGGATTATGAAGATTAAAGTTGGTTATGGAATCTTAGGTATGGCCATTTAAATTTTCACAGTTTGAAGTTTATAACATCACATGCATTAGTTTGTATTTGTCCCAAGGTAGAGGAGCATAAGGAGGTTTGTGAAGGATGTGCTAAAGGAAAGCATGCAAGAAAAAAATTCCCAAAGGGAAATACATGGAGGGCTCAACACCGACTTCAACTTATTCATTCAGACATATGTGGTCCTATTCAGACTATGAGATTGGGTAAGTCATCATATTTCATCACTTTTATTCATGATTTCTCACGAAATTGTTTGGTATATTTTTTGAAGGAAAAAAATGAAGCCCTCGATACATTCAAGAAGTTCAAAGCCCTCCTATAAAATGAGAAAGAGTGCAAGATAGTTGTTTGAAAAATAACCGTGGAGGAGAATTCTTCTCAAAATATTTCCATAGTTATCATGATGTGAATGTCATCAGGAGGAAACATACTATTGCATACACACCCCAACAGAATGGCATAGCTGAAAGGAAGAATCATACTTTGGTTGAAATGGAAAGTGTTGGAAATGTTGTCATTGATGGAAATGGAGATGGAAAAGGAGGAACATCTGAGGCAGCAACAGGGAAAAGAGAGCAGCATAGCAGCAAGATGTAGAGAGAGTCAAGCAGTAGAGACAAGTTCATTTAAAGAAGCAAAGGCAGAAAAAGGAGAATTAAGGAGTAGCATCAGTCAAGGAGCAGATGAATTAAAAGAGAGAGCGTAAGACAAATAGCTACAGAGACAGAGCTGTTATCATGGCAATAAAGACAGCAAAGAAGCACATGAAGGAAACAAAGGAGGCAGCGCTGAAGAAGAAACAGGCAAAGGAAGCAGCGAATACAATGGAGGCAGCAAAGAAGCAAATGAAGGCAGAGGAAGCGAATATAACAGAGGCAGAGCCGTTATCACAGAGACAAAGGCAGAGGCAGAACGACAGAAGCAGCAGAGGCAGAGGCAAAGCAGTTATAAAATATCGAGAATCATACCCCAAGCCGGGCGTTACGCATATAATGCAGAACCATATTCCAGGAATCGCACACTCCAACCGGCGTTATACATTTAACATGACACAAATATTTCGGGAATCGCACACTCCAATCGGCATTATACATAACACAAATATTCTGGGAATTGCACAGAACCGTATTCTGGGAATCGCTTAACCCCAAGCGGAAAGGCACATAAATTCCGAGAATCGCCTACCCCGATGGAGGATATATATATATATATATATATCCATCACCTTACATATATGTGCAGCGCATCATATAAACAAAGGTCAAAGCATAAATATATACAAAAGGAGCGCTTTATTATAAGTTTCATATTATTAATCCCGAAAACAAAAGAACCAAAGGTCCAAGGCATATATATTATGGAGTGCATAAAACAAAGTTTTATAAGGTGGGACCCCTCCCCAATCGGATCGGAAATGTGAAGAGTCCAAAGGTGGAAGTGCGTTGCAATTACCGATTGGAAATTTTCGATTGAATTGCAATCGAAGCACATTGGAGCTGCAATAGTTGAGTGATATCAATTCAGGCGATTGGCGATATCCGATTGAATCGGATCATGCTGTGAAACAATTAACCGGTTTGGCATTCAAACATTGCAATTTGCGATCGCCGATTTGCTTCGCATCGGAGGCGAATATATATATATATATATATATCATTGAAATACGATGAAATGTTATAGATATATAATTGAATGGAGCGGAGTCGAATAATAAAAATACATTGAAAAGTGAACACTTTGATAAATAACAAATGCGGACCAGAACTTGGAATATAGGCTGGAACCCTGTGTCAGATTAAATAAATAATGAAACCGGAGGTAGCGAACCCGAGTTAATGGGCGAGGAGATTGTACAGCTGGCGTAAACCATAGTTTAACACTGTAGCGAAACCATGGGCCCAGCTAAGGATGACGTCATGTATTCCGAGGGGGTCTCCCTCCACTATCTGCTCAAGTCTGCTACCCCATCGGAATCTTACCGCCTCTGAATTAATATGTTTCATGGTTCAATGTATATTACGAGGCGTTGTGATTTGATTGATATATATATATATATATATATATATATATATATATATATATATGTATATATATGATAAGGTGCATACGAATGGTTGAGTGTTGACTCCACGTTGGCATATCAGTTGTACGTGTGGGTCCCAAGCCAAAGCTCTAATTGATCGGGACTGTTTGACTAAGGATTACGAGTTAATAAAGGAATGCCGATTGCTGTAGGATTTCGTTAATAATTGAAGGACGCTGTAATAAAGGAATATGTGAACGTGAGTTTATATATGTACAGGCCGAGAATTGATTAGACCAAAGCCTTAAGGTGGAGGGCGATTGTTTATATAAAATAATTGCTGTGAGATATATAAAACATGGTTGCGATTGTATTAAAACATGCCGCGTGGTCTGTAGACCCACGGGCCTCAGCTTAACGGGAGGGCAATTATTAATGTAATACAATTGTAATATATGTATGTTCCAGTCTGCGTAACTCGCCACATCAACAAGACACTCGTGGCATGAAAAGGGTTGGAATTCCTCCAGATTTACAGTCAGCGGATATAAAAGGCACATTTACACATATGCAGCAGTTACACCACAGCAGAGGACAGAAGAGCAAATAGATCCGAAAGAAGATAAAACACAGTCACAGAAAAGACAAAGACAGCCAAAGAAAAGACAAATGCGTACCAATTCAAAAGACTAAATGAGTTGAGCTGGAGTTCTCATTTAAATTTGAATGTCAATGTTTTATTTAAATTTATATTGTTGTGATGCATTGGCAAGTCTCCGGAAGAGAGCAAATATCCCACTATAATATTAAAATAAACACCTACAGTTACATTTTTCTGAGTGAGTTGAAAAGAGATGAGAAGGCAGAAGGCAAAGAGACATGGCTGTCCATTTCGAATTCCCAGTGGAATACAAACAGCCATGAAGCTATTTTTTTATAAAACAAGGTAATATTCAAGGGGAGAAGTTGACGAAAAAGGAGTGAGAGAAGAAGAGAGTATGCAGCAGAATTAAAGAGAGTTGAAGAAAATAAGCAAGCTGCAAGAAGAATGTGAATAAGGAGGAGCTGAGCAAAGAAGAAGAAGGGGCTGAGCAGAGATGATGCAGGTCTGATATAAGAGTTGATGAACAGTAGAGAAGAAGGTACAAAACAGAGCTGATATCCAAGGTAAATCAGCAAGTGTTTTCCTTTTGAAAGAGTAAGGAAGTTGGAGCTTCCCTATCAAGTTGTAGCTTGATAGATGTCAGTTGTAGCTAACTGAGGTAGGAGCCTCCTGTAGGTTGGTGCCTGCAGAAAATTGATGGGAGTTGGAGCTTCCTTGCATGTTGTAGCTTGCAGAATTGAGGATAGAGCCTGTTGTAGGTTGGTGCCTGCAGAAAACAATGGTGATAGGGAGTTGGAGCTTGCCTTTGCATCACAACAATAATAAGATGTGGTTTTCTCCCTTTATGGGTTTCCACTTATATTTGGTGTCTTTGTGCATGATGTTTATGTGTTGATGTGATTTATCTCATCTGCTTAATACTTGCTGCTCTCATATTCAATCTGCTATTACATTAACAAATCTGCTTGATTGTAATACTTCTTGCTCACATATTAAGTTGACCATGAAATGAAGGTGTAAATAAGATTTAAAAGAAAAGTTTTAAAAGTCCATGTATGTGTTAAAATGATTCACCCCCCCTCTCAGTTTAACTAAGGGTTCAACAATTGGTATCAGAGCAGGTTCCTTTGGTGTAAGCTTAATAACTTGAAGGAGATCTGGTTGAGTCATGGACTATCAAAATGTATCTGTGTTAAATACAACAAACTTTCCTGAATGGAGAGATAAGGTTAAAATAGGATTATTGACTTATGAACCTGAAGTTTGGAAGCTTGTATGTGATGGTTACTGCAGAGACTCCCCCACGGTGAAAGAACAACAGAGGAATGCCAAGGCAAAATGTGTAATATATAACAGTCTTCGTAACAAGGACCTTGAGTTGATAATGGATTTAACCTCTGCAAAAGAAATCTGGGATAGATTTCACTTCATGCATGGATTAAACACTAAGGACGACACTGACAAGAAGAATAAGAGAATTAAGAAGAAGAAAAATTCATTTCAACAGGAAAATATTCAATCAAATGAAGTACCTGCTAGTGTGAATGGAGATAAGAACCATGAAGAAATTACAGCTGAAGAAAAATCCAAGCTTGACACTGCTTTGACTGAAATAGAAAAATTGAAAAATGAAAACAAAGACCTTAAGACAGTGGTGCAAATATGTGATGAGAGAGAATATGAAGATAAGAAAGAAATTGTTGGCCTGAAGACACACCTTGAAGAAGCAAGGAAAACAGAAGACACTTTGCTGCAACAAATGAGAGAGAAAAGTCTTGAATGTGAAAAATTGGAAGAAGAAGTAGTGAGCCTAAGAAAGAACTTAGAAAAGGCCCAAAGAGAACTATTAATGAATACACCTCTAATGAAAGGCTCTGGACAGTTGGACCAGATTCTAAAGGCTCAAAGGTCACCTCTCATAAAGTCCGGGATAGGATATGAAGGTGAAACCAGTAAGTCCAAGGATGAAGATAACAAGAAAATCATTCTTGTAAAAGTTGTAAAGAACAATGAAGTAGCCCAGCAAATTCCTCTAGAAGCAGAAACCAGCAGGAACGTGAGTTGTGAAGAAACAAATAAGAATGAGAAGATGAAACAATCAGTTGCTAAAGGCTCATATGCTCCTGAAGATGAATTGAATAAATTTGGAAGATGTCAAAGGAGGTTCTTTCCTCCTATGAAAAATATCACTTGTTTCTCCTGCCACAAACCAGGACATGATGCAGCACATTGCAAGACAAAGAGAATCAATGATTACCAACAAAATATGCATCAAATGAGAAGACTACCTCAAGCAAGAAAATGGCAAGGACAATCTTCTGCCAGGTACACAAATCATTTCCATGGCTACTGTTATGCATGCAATGAATTTGGACATAAATATGTTGATTGTAAATTATGTTCAAAAAGGGGAATGAAATATTATGCATCAGCTCAAATATACTTTGATAAAATAAGATGTTATATATGCCTCAAGCTTGGCCACAAAGCAAAGGACTGTAAACTGCCCCATATATTAAAGAACTCCAGACAGATGATGAAATCCAATCCAATCAAACAAAACTATGAATCGGAAAGGAGTGCAGACATTATGAAGAACCCCAATAAAGTATGGAAAAAAAAGGGAAAGGGGGAGCCTATCATCTCAATAACATAATGTAAAACATCATAGTCTCAGGGGGAGCTGCTCTAGGAAGAAAAGAAAATATCTAATCAGTGACAAATATGAAGCAACATCCCAGGGGGAGAGCAGTTCATAAAAAGTCCCCATGAAAGTAGTCTAAGAAGAGCTCCTTGGAATGAGGATAGCTATAAGATCAGGAATTCACAGGACAATTTCTCTAACAGAGAACTAAAGAGAAAGAATATCATCTGAAATATTAAATAGCTAACAGATTGATGGAAGTAGAGAAGACAACAAGAAGCCTTGGTGGTAGAGAGAACATCAGCCATGAGCATGTAAGCTAAGAAGACACCAGCACATAAGTAATGATCACAATGTGCATCATACAGCCAGAATGAGCAAGTGAACCACTTTAAGAAGGAGGAATAAGAGAAGAGCCTATCATCATTATATCATTACATCTTTCATCTATGAAAAGTCCCCTTGACGAAATGCAGTTAAGTGAGTGAAAAACCTTTGAGTGATCTGGCCATGAAGATTCCAAGCAAAGAAATTGAAGATGTCTTCTTGAAGCTCATTATGTTAAAACAATTGAATTGTATGAAAAGAAGCAATGATTCTGGAGCAGTCCTAGAAAACAAAATGCAGTGGCATTCCTTTGAACAGAATGGCAGAATAAGAAAATGGTTAAAGATGTCAAGATAAATTTCAGGATATCGATAACTGTTGGTGTGAACAGTGGAAAGCTCTACAGTAGAATTTATGAAGGATGTCTTAATTAAGGATAAATGTGCAAGCTAAAAGTAAAATCTCAGCATGGTTTATCAAAATAATATCTATTGATGGTTAAGTACAAGCAGCATGCTTATCAACATATTACCAAGCATTATCAGTAGAGCAGCAGTATGATACAGGTCCACAGGATCAAAGAACTATGGCAAAAGAACCTCAAGGTAATATTCCCAGTATTATCTACATTCAGCATGAAAAGGTCAGCAGCAGTGCTAAAGGATCAGCGTTAGGTTTACATTTGAAGAAATATATTATGCATTGAAGCAGCATCAGTCTCTATATATATAATTACATGCCCTCCTGAAGTTAGTACATATATCTTCAAGACCTCTTTTTGAAGATTGTTCACAAACTGGGTGAAGCCTGTTGGATAAAATCTCAAGTAAACAACTTGAATATATATGTGTGAAAGATCATCATGATGGAACAATTAAAGTATCAAAAGTATGAAGGATGAGTTGTGACAGCTGAAGCTCAAAAATCTGTTATTGATTTATCACGAACATACTTCAGCAGAAAGGATTTGCAAACATCTCACCATTGAAAATAGATTGATCGCTGACATACATAACCCCTTATGTCATAAAGAAAAGTGCTTGGTTGATAAGTAAGTCTAAAAAATAAATTGAATGTATCTAGCCTCAAGGTTTTGTTGTGAAAGTACATTATGGAAGCAGTAAAGGGAGTTGATTTCTTAGATCAAATTTTGGTTGATTCATATCAGTAACAAGGATCTGCAGCTATTTAATTCAAGATTATTATCAGCATCCTAGCTCAAATCATCACCAACAGGCAAGGAAAGTGAACTGCAGCTATAAAATACATATTAGCTTCATCACAAATGAACAAATACTGTACTGCAAATGAGTATTGCAGTAGAAGACATACTCCATCTACAATTTCCTCAACAGATAGGGATTTGAAATGAAGATTATAATATAGCTGAAGCAAGATTTATGTCACATGGAGCATTCAAAATCCTTAAGTCTTGATCCAATAATGCAGTTCGCATTATACAAGTCTGATTATATATGGCTTTCATCACCTACTCTCTATAAAAGTGCAAGAAGTCTATGCTCTGAAATGATATCGACTTAATGTGTATATACAAGTTCAAATAATCTCAAAAGTGTTCTCTCAACAAACCTTATACACCAGTTTGGAGCAGCAAGATACACAGTCAGAAGAAGAAGGCCTAAACACATATCAGAGAGAATAAATGCAAAGACAAAATCTACACTGAGAAATGTGCAACCCTTTGCCATTGATGTCAAAGGGGGAGGAAAATCAAGTAGCAGAAGATAGGATCTTCTAAAAGAAGCCAGACAGAGAAAAACTTGGAGGAAGCATTGGATTATTGGTGGATGTGTTGCCATCAATGCCAAAGGGGGAGACTTTTGGAAATGTTGTCATTGATGGCAATGGAGATGGAAAAGGAGGAACATCTGAGGCAGCAACAAGGCAAAGAGAGCAGCATAGCAGCAAGATGTAGAGAGAGTCGAGCAGTAGAGACAAGTTCATTTAAAGAAGAAAAGGCAGCAAAAGGAGAATTAAGGAGTAGCATCAGTCAAGGAGCAGATGAATTAAAAGAGAGAGCGTAAGACAAATAGCTACAGAGACAGAGTTGTTATCATGGCAATAAAGACAGCAAAGAAGCACATGAAGGAAACAAAGGAGGCAGCGCTGAAGCAGAGACAGGCAAAGGAGGCAGCGCTGAAGCAGAAACAGGCAAAGGAAGCAACGAATACAATGGAGGCAGCAAAGAAGCAAATGAAGGCAGAGGAAGCGAATATAACAGAGGCAGAGCCGTTATCACAGAGACAAAGGCAGAGGCAGAACAACAGAAGCAGCAGAGGCAGAACGACAGAAGCAGCAGAGGCAGAGGCAAAGCAGTTATAAAATACCGAGAATCATACCCCAAGCCGGGCGTTACGCATATAATGCAGAACCATATTCCAGGAATCGCACACTCCAACCGGCGTTATACATAAAACATAACACAAATATTCTGGGAATTGCACAGAACCGTATTCCGGGAATCGCTTAACCCCAAGCAGCAAGGCACATAAATTCCGGGAATCGCCTACCCCGATGGAGGATACATATATATATATATATATCCATCACCTTACATATATGTGCAGCGCATCATATAAACAAAGGTCAAAGCATAAATATATACAAAATGAGCGCTTTATTATAAGTTTCATATTATTAATCCTGAAAAGAAAAGAACCAAAGGTCCAAGGCATATATATTATGGAGCGCATAAAACAAAGTTTTATAAGGTGGGACCCCTCCCCAATCAGATCGGAAATGTGAAGAGTCCAAAGGTGGAAGCGCATTGCAATTACCGATTGGCGATTTCAGATTGAATCGCAATCGGAGCACATTGGAGCTGCAATAGTTGAGTGATATCAATTCAGGCGATTGGCAATTTCCGATTGAATCGTATCAAAGCCGTGAAATAATTAATCAAGCCTGGCATTCAAACATTGTAACTTGCGATCGCCTTTTCACCTCTCTCGAGGCGAATATATATATATATATATATATATATATATATATATATATATATATATATATATATATATATATATATATATATATATATATATATATATATATATATATATATATATAAATATATATATATATATATATATATCATCGAATACAATGAAATGTTATAGATATATAAATTAATTGAGCGATATAGAATAATAAAAATACATTGAAAAGTGAACACTTTGATAAATAACAAATGCGGACCAGAACTTGGAATATAGGCTGGAACCCTGTGTCAGATTAAATAAATAACGAAACTGGAGGTAGCGAACCCGAGTTAATGGGCGAGGAGATTGTACAGCGAGCGTAAACCATAGTTTAACACTGTAGCGAAACCATGGGCCCAGCTGAGGATGGCATCATGTATTCCGAGGGGGTCTCCCTCCACTATCTGCTCGAGTCTGCTACCCCATCGGAATCTTACCGCCTCTGAATTAATATGTTGCATGGTTCAATCGAGGCGTTGTGATTTGATTGATATATATATATATATGATAAAGCGCATATGAATGGTTGAGTTTTGACTCCATGTTGGCATATGAGTTGTACATGTGGGTCCCAAGCCAAAGTTCTAAACTATCGGGACTATTTGACTAAGGATTACGAGTTAATAAAGGAATGCCGATTGCTGTAGGATTTTGTTAATAATTGAAGGACGCTGTAATAAAGGAATATGTGAACGCGGGTTTATATATGTACAGGCCGAGAATTGATTAGACCAAAGGCTTAAGGTGGAGGGCGATTGTTTATATAAAATAATTGCTGTGAGATATATAAAACATGGTTGCGGTTGTATTAAAACATGCTGCGTGGTCTGTAGACCCACGGGCCTCAGCTTAACGGGAGGGTGATTATTAATGTAATACAATTGTAATATATGTATGTTCCAGCCTGCGGAACTTGCCACATCAACAAGACACTTGCTGCGTGTAAAGGATTGAATTACAGTCAGCAGATTCATTTATATATATAAAGCGCTGGTATAAAAATAAAATAAAAATGCAGTTCATAAATTCAGGAGTTACGCAGCAGCCATAAACAGAAAGGCATACAGAGAAGAGAAAGGGACAAAGAGACAGTTAGAGAAAAGACAAATGCGCAGCAAGCCAAGAGACAAAATGAGTGAGCTGGAGTTCACATTGAATGTAAATGTTTTAATTGTTTTTATTGTTTGTGATGCATTGGCAAGTCTCCGGAAGAGAGCAAATATCCCACTGTAATATTAAAATAAGCACCTACAGTTACATTTTTTTGAGTAAGCTGAAAAGAGATGAGAAGGCAGAAGGCAAAGAGACATGACTGTCCATTTCGAATTCCCAGTAGAATACAAATAGTCATGAAGCTATCTTGTATAAAAAGGGGGTAATATCCAAGAGGAAAAAGTTGACGAAAAAGGAGTGAGAGAAGAAGAGAGTATGCAGCAGAATTAAAGAGAGTTGAAGAAAATAAGCAAGCTACAAGAAGAATGTGAATAAGGAGGAGCTGAGCAAAGAAGAAGAAGGGGCTGAGCAGAGATGATGCAGGTCTGATATAAGAGTTGATGAACAGCAGAGAAGAAGGTACAAAATAGAGCTGATATCCAAGGTAAATCAGCAAGTGTTTTTCTTTTGAAAGAGTAAGGAAGTTGGAGCTTCCCTATCAAGTTGTAGCTTGATAGATGTCAGTTGTAGCTGACTAAGGTAGGAGCCTCCTGTAGGTTGGTGCCTGCAGAAAATTGATGGGAGTTGGAGCTTCCTTGCAAGTTGTAGCTTGCAGAATTGAGGATAGAGCCTCCTGTAGGTTGGTGCCTGCAGAAAACAGTGGTGAGAGGGAGTTGGAGCTTGCCTTTGCATCACAACAATAATAAGATGTGGTTTTCTCCCTTTATGGGTTTCTACTTATATCTGGTGTCTCTGTGCATGATATTTATGTGCTTATTTTTACTCATCTCTGTCCGCTAATACTTGTTGCTCTCATATTCAATCTGCTATTACATTAACAAATCTGCTTGATAGTAATACTTGTTGCTCACATATTAAGTTGACCATGAAATGAAGGTGTAAATAAGATTTAAAATAAAAGTTTTAAAAGTCCATGTATGTGTTAAACTGATTCACCCCCCCCTCTCAGTTTAACTAAGGGTTCAAAAGAAAGGTGCATGTTACAAAATAAGGGGTTGAGAAATTCTTATTGGGGAGATGCATTTGCTACAACAATGTACATACTCAACCGTAGCCCCACCAGTTCACTAAAAAATATGACTCCTTATGAAGATTGGTATAGAAAAAGGCCTAATGTTAATCATTTCAATGTTTTTGGTTGTTTGGCTTATGTGCATATAGCTAATCAAAATAGAAAAAATTAATATGAAAAGATTGAGTTATGTATTTTTATATGGTATAGTGAGACAAGAAAGGCTTATAAATTATTTAATCTCCTCATCAACAAGGTTATTGTCTCAAGAGATCTAATTTTTTATGAAGGGGGATTTTATCAGGGAAAATTTTACATGCTACTATTCATAGGTGGGCTAGCTTTCCATGCTTTTTTCAAAAAAAGATTTTCCAATTTCCCTTTCTTTGAAAATTGATTCACCCAAATTTTATAGTATAAAATTATTTAACCATAAAAATAGCCAAAAAATTATATACACTAATAAAAAATAATTAGAAATCTAAATATTTTTACAAAAATATCATAAATTTTTTTAGAATTTACATATTTGGGACTAGTAAGATTCGCCAAGATTTGTAAACTTTCAGATAAACTTCCATCCTTAAAATTTTCCCTGGAGTTTATGGTCATAGAAAAGGCCATGTTGAGAAGACAAAATTTGTTTTTAATGATGATATAATTGTTGATATTGATCATCAGTAGCCAACTAATGCTTCTGTATCTAGTGGTTTAACTCCACCAATTATCCATTCTCAATATCTTTTGTATCAAGTTCAACTCCAACTTCTTCTCTAGGTTCTACAAGGTAAGGAGATTAAGTGATATCTATCAAAGGAGGCAACTAAAGCACATGAAGAAAATCCATTAGGTGAGGCAATGAATTTTCCTTTATTAGCCAATGATGGTGTTGAACCATCATGTTTTGAAGATGCATGTACTCATTAGGTTTGGGTGTAAGCCGTGAAAGACAAGCTGGATTCCTTTCACATGTATGATACTTGGGAGTTGACAGAGCTTCCACATGGAATGAAAAATATTGGCATTGGGTCTACAAGACCAAATTTAACAGTGATGGGAGTATCTAAATACATAAGGAAAGATTAGTTGCTAAAGGCTTCACACATAAGTATGGAATTTATTAGGTAATATCTCTAGCGTAAGCCACCGTAAAAACTCTCATAAAATGATGGTTGTTAAATAATTAAATATTATTAATTCTTATATTGATATTACATGAAGAATATTCTTGTAATTCTTAATTATACTTGAGTATTGGAAGAATTATTTCTTAATTATTTTATTTAGAAGAATTTATATTGTTCTATATAAATCAATTATATTTCCAAGTTGGTATCTTTTATGAGTTTTAGAAATAATGAGTAATAGTTTTGGAAAAACTAAGGGTAAGTGTTATTTGTCTCATAAAGAAAAAAAAAACTACCTTGAAAAGAAAAGTCTAAGAGATTTATGGAGTGATTTTGTGATTTAGGAAAAATCAGATTTATGGGTGCTTTATGGAATGCTTTCATGATTTAGAAAAACTATTCCATTTTCTTAATTCTATTTATTGTAAGCCTATGAGAAAAATAGAAAAAGGAATGAGAGAATTCTTGGAGAATGGTGCCAAGGAAGAAGAATAAAGGATTCCAAGCATGCATCAAGAGATAAGTAACTATGTTCTTTGAAAATTCTTTTGTTTGCGTATGGGGCATGATGATATAATAATTGAATTTATTTGCAAGAAAAACCTCATATGATAAAGAATCAAGATTATTTCATGAGAAAATCTCCAAATAATTTCTTAGGTAGAGGAATAAGTTTTTTATTCATTGAATTCTTAGAAGATTTCATGTGTTTTGAATTCATAAAAGCTTTTCATGGCTAAATAATGTTGTGAATTGCATGAGTTATTGGAAAATAGGGTCCAAATATGTCTTTATATATATAGAAATTGAAGGAGGCTTTTTTAAAAGAGGATTTAATGACTAAAAGCCTCTTTCATATTTTAAAAATTACTTTCCCATGTATCAAAACCCATGTCCTAAATTGATGACAAAAACAGAGAATTATTTAATATTTAAATGTGGAAAAATGAGCTCCAAAGATTCGTTGGAATCTTCAAATCGTAATACCTGTGTAAAACATGAGAGAGGTTATTTTTAATGAACCTGTTACAAAAAAAACCCTATTTTTTTTTCTAAAAATCGTTTCCATTAGTTTGGAAACCATGTCCAAATTTGATGACAAAAACAAGAAATTAATTAATATTTAAATCTGGAAACATGGGCTGCAAAATTCATTTGAACCTTTAAAATCGTGACACCTATGAAAAACATGAGAGAGGTTGGTTTTAATATGCTGGTTCCAAAGAAAAACCTCTTTTATTTTTCTGAAATTCATTTCCATATGTTCGTAATCCACGTCCAAAGTGCATGCTAAAACAGGAAAAACTGAGTAAAACATAGTGCTTCTATTTGATTTTTCAACCGGCTAAAAATAATTATTTATGTACATATAGACATAATAATTTTGTTGATAATTGTTGAAAATGAATTAAGTTATTTAATTTAAGATATTACCAAGTATGGTCTTATGATGCATAGGCACTAAAAGTTTAAAGAGAAATATTGGAATCTTGAAAAGAGTATGTGCTTAGGTGCACATGAATAACTATCTAGTATATCTGATCTACTAGAATTGATTATGTGATTTTACATGCATGAGGAGCTTGATTCATGGAAAAATATATAAATAACTTTTGTGAGAAGTATTTCACATAAAACCTTTGCATAAAAGGCAATTGGTTGTGTTATTTGAGAAGGATTTGTTATTCATGTTCTTTCTTGAGGAAATATTACAAATCTCTCTTATGTGTGAACTGATAAGAAAATATTGTGTATTTCATGCATATTAGCTAGCAAGTTAGCTATCTTTTGGAAAAATAATTATTAGTGTTTTAAATTCCTTGGAAAATAAATATATATATTTGTATGCAAGGAAGCATTTATTGTGTTATAAATCTTCAAAAAGAATACAAGATAAAAGTGTATCCTTGTATGCATTATTGGATTATGTTATTGGAGAGGAAACCTAGTAAACACATGTTTTATTATGTAATATTATTTAGAGAAACATATATGCTTTCATGCATGGAAAAAATATAGTTTTGGGTATTATATTTCTAGAGAAAAGGAAGCTGCAATCACATAATATTGATTGTATTAGCCTTCTTTTGGGAAAAATAATATGTATTTTGCAAACCTAAAGGTATTAGCTATGGTATTAGATCTATTTTGGGAGATATTGTTCATATTTATTGGGTTAGATATTTTGGATGAGAGGGAAATGTCCCTTTGCATGCATGAAAAAATAAGTGGCATGTGTTTCATCCCTTGGAAAAGAAATGTGTCTATTTTTCCATGAAATATTTAATTAGTTTGTTTTGGAAAGAAATATATGTTTTACATGCAAGAAGAACAAGCTATGTTATTTCATGCACAAAATTATAACTAGTATGTTAACTTTGTTTGAAATAGAGTTGGCATTGTTATACATAATAGCTATTGTGAATGCTCTTATGTCGAAAATATGTTTTTGAAAAAGAACATGAATTCACATGCATACGTATAGAATATATTGTCTTAATCCCTTTGGAAAATAAAACAAAAGAGTAGGCACAAAGGAAATTGCTTGTTGGGATAGTTATATTGAAAGCTTGTAATGCAATTTCATCCACAATATTATTTTATAGTATGTTAATGTTTCCTTTGGAAATAATATGAAAGTGCATGCAAGATTTTGTTAGCCCTTGCCAGAAATATGAGGCTTGATAGTGAATTATATGTTACTAATGCATGTGAAATGATGTTAAAGAAGGCATTTCATGTAAATTTGTTTATGTTTTATACATACATACAAATAGTTGTTGAAGTGTCACAAATAAATATTGATTATTGGTTTATTAATATTTTATCTAATCACGATGTCAAGTATGCTGACGAAAACAATGGCAGGAAATGATGGTGACTTGAGAAAAATATGGTTCAAATTTAACATTGTGGAAGATAAAGAGTTGTTAGTCCATGAAGGTTTAGGAGTTCCAACTGTAGGATGACCCATTGAAGGAAACAGTCCAACCACAAAGACAAAGATTGAGGATCCATGGGTAAATGGTATCATGATGATTGCGATATCTTATAGCTATTTATGTTTCCTTTAATATTATTTTTCTATGTACTATTTTATGACAACGATGAAGGGATGGACTCCATTATATCCATTGAGTGAGGGGTTACAACCCTCACGAGCGTTTCATAATAAAATTAAACGTTTGATGGTTTCATCCTATAGGGTTTCCAAGATATATCGGTGTCTAATGATGTGACTGTTCATTGTGTCATTTTCATGATGTTAATTTATTTCATGATGTGGTGTTTATATTATGAATTATGTGATTTATCAGTTGAGTTAAAATGATCATTGGATCGATGTATAGTTATAGTATGAAATTTAAATTAATATTCTACAATAAGGAGAGTTAATGGTTTTGTAACTCACTATGCTTTTTAGTAAATATTTATCTAGTTAATGATGACGGTTATTCTAATGGTTAATGAGTGAATATAGAAAGTAATTTAGAAATTTACACATTGGTAAATTTTGAAAAAAATTCCTAAATCAGTTTATTTTTCGGTGATGTTACTAGGGTATGTTACAGATTATGAAGATACGTTTTCACCAGTAGCAAGACAGGATACAACTAGAATGAGGATTTTTTTCGTAGCTCATAAAAAGTGGAGCATACATCATATGGACATGAAAATTGCCTTCTTGAATGGGTAATTAGAAAAGGAGGAATATGTGGAGCTGTTGGACATTAGGTTCAATTCTCCCAGTGTGTTTTGCGACATGGACTAACTACCTCTCGTGTATCCTAAATCTGGCGATTGTAGCGGAGACTAACGTCTACGGGTTTTGGTCTAATGACAATCTTTATTCCAACAAGTGGAATCAGCACGACAGGTCTCGAGTTCGAAACTCACCTGACTCATGTTGGGGGGGAGATTGTTGGACATTAGGTTCAACGCTCCCAGTGTGTTTTGCGACATGGACTAACTGCCTCTTGTGGATCCTAACTCTGGCGATTGTAGTGGAGACTAATGCTTGCGGGTCTTGGTCTAATGACAATCATGATTCAAATAGGAGCAACCATAAGGTTTTGAAGTGGAAGGAAAAGAAAATAATGCATAAAAGTTAAAGAATGATTTGTATGGTTTGAAGCAAGCACCAAGAGTGTGGTATGTTAGGATTGATGGATACTCTCAGGAAAATGGCTTCCAGAGAAGTAAGAGTAATCCTACACTTTACTACAAACAAGAAGGTATTGATATTCTAATCATAACATTGTATGTTGATGATCGATTGTATATGTTTAGCAGTTCTAAGATGAATGGTGAATTCAAATTTTCTATGATGAATGAATTTGAGATGAAATATATAGGTCTCATGAAATATTTTCTATGAATGGAGGTTATTAAAGTAAGGATTAGATTTTCATTTTTAATACAAAGTATGCACAAGATATGCTGAAGAAATTTTATATGCTTGATTGTAATCCATCCCCTACTCCAAGTGCTCATCGAGTTGTGTTATGTAGTGATGATGGTGTTGATTTAGTTGATGAGACAACTTATAGAAGTATTGTGGGGAGGTTGATGTTTCTAACCCACACGAGACCTAATATTACACATTTAGTTTCAATTGTTTCAAGGTATATGAAAAATCCATTTTAAATACATATGAAGGAAGCGAAGAGGATTTTAAGGTATGTGAAAGGAAATATAAATTTTGGTGTTCATTACTACTCTTCTGAAACGTTCAATCTTGCTTGATTTAGTGACTCAAATTAGGGAGGTAACATGGATGGTTGTAATTTGAAATCTGGAAATTATTTATCTTTTGGTTCAAGTTTGATTACTTGGATCTCAAAAAAATAAATAATTTTTTCCCTCTCATCCACAGAAGCAAAGTATGTTGCAATTACCTCAACGGGTACATAAGCTTTTTGGCTTAGAATTTTTTTGGAAGATATTGGAGAAAATAAAATTCAGCCTACAACGATTTATTGTGATAATGTAAGTGCCATCAAGTTAGCAAAGAATCTAGTTCATCATAGGAGGATGAATCATTTTGACATTAAATATCACTTCATTCAAGATTTAGTGCAAAAGAAGGATGGTTAATTGAAGTACATAAATACTCACGATCAACTAGCAGATATCTTCACTAAAGCAGTTTCAAAAGCTCATATTTTGGCACTACAAGATAAGATAGTAAGCCATCATTAAGAATTAAGAGGTAGTGTTGGGGATAATGATTAGTCTTGTCATGTAATTGCTGACAAAATAGTGAGCATATTTTTTGTGCGTATTTTCTCAAAATTAGGGTAGAAAATTATTATGGTGTTCAGTGCTCAAAATTAGGGTTTAGAATATTGGTAGTTTTAGTAGATTCGTTTCAGATGATTATTTAGTTGAGTGATAATCATATTACTAATAGGTTTATTATATAATAATGTACTTACTGGTTTGATTAGACATGACATTTATAGGAGGGTTGAGCTCACACAGTGACAACTAGATATGTGTTTTATTTGATGGTTTATATATATATATATATATATATATATATATATAGTATGTAATAATTATCTTGGTTTATCACTTGGATTAAAGAATAGGGGCCATTTCAAATTATACAATTTTAGCATTAGATACTATTTACATTTCACGCCTCCATAGGTTATATTGATCATTCATGTCCGTTGATTCGTTTTATAAGAGGGGAACCAAGCTGTAAATGGATTAAATTCTTGAAGAGGATTACACCATTATTGATAGTCTTGGGTTGATTTTTCCTTCCATTATTAATGTCCTACTTAGGTTGAGCCATAGTAGGGTCCATTTTATAGTTTGCAATGAGGTATTGTTCCCAATCTTGGTTCTTCAATTTCCTACTCACTAATGTTGGTTCTCCGTGGACCAAAGAATGCTTATGGTTTTCTCAGAATTAGTGACCTGAAAACACACGGGATTGACTATTTGTGAAATTTCACTAAACATTAACTAAGGTTTCCTTTTATGTGAATGAATATGGGATATTGAATTATTAAAGTGCCTTAAATATAAAATTGAGAACTAAAGAATAAGCATGAACAACAACAATAAAAGACCCAAACAAAACAAACATTAATGACAAACTTCGTCCCTCCTGGAGTATGTGTCTAGGCTTCTTGATAGGATGAGCTAGCCTCAGAGTGTACTGGAGATTGAAAAATCGAAGGATCAGGTTGCTCCAGGATAAATTGTTTAACAACACTACCACCATCCAATTGATGATCAACTAATTGTTGTTCCTTAGGTTCTTGATGGTCCCCACTGGCCTCTCCGTGTCCTTCAATTCTCAAATCTTGATCAATAATTCTCCACTGTGTTGACGAGATAAATTGTCCGGCCAACAGTAGGGGATCTCCTCGGTAGAAAGTCCCAATTAGACCTTGAACCATTTGGAATAGGGATCCCATCCGGGGTGTGGGTCCGGCTAACGCTTAAATCACCTTCCCTCTGGTCTCAAAAGAACTCGATTGAACCTGCATACACACACTTATTCACATGATACAAGATACATGGTTGATGTATTAAACATGTATGTAACACTATGCGTAGCAAGACAAATAATAAAGCATACATGCCGAAGGAGGTGTTGTCAACAACACATCTTTGGGGTTATGCTTGTAGGCTATTCTGACCACAAAAGAAACAGCTCTTTACGGCGAGACACCCCTTTTACTTCATGAAAGATAAACGACATGCTAACAAACAAAGTTATTAACATCCATTAAACAAGAAATCAGTCTGAACATCATTAACACAGATACAGGAAACCATAATGCGTGAATGATGCCATTAGAAAGTGCAGCTCCATTATTCAAAAGATGTTCTGAAACTGTATAGAAATACACATAGTATTCTCCCAGCAAAATGCATCAAATCCAAAAGGAGTTTCAACAGGTATTTGTATTCATATGTAAAAGGAATGTTGTCTTTCAATACAATGCTATATCACTTTTGAGTCTCAAAAAAGAAGATCCTTTACACTTTCCCCGGAGGGGGTTTTATAGATCAAAATTGCCCTTTGGGCTCCCTGACTCTTCGCCTGTCCGCCGGTTGAGTTTCCCTGCGACCTGGGAGAAAATTACGACCTGCGACCTGGCTAGTGAGTGCGACTTGCGACCTATTTGGTAGTGCGACCTACGACCTAGTGGGCAGTGCGACCTGTGACCCACTGACACTGAGTCATGGAGATGGGCGCGCAATAGAGAGATCAGGAACATCAATCTGCTTTCCTTTGAGGAATTCCTGCCAGGTCTGGTATTCTGCTGCTATGGGAGAGACTAGAGGGACCTCCTCTTTCAACCGATGCATGCACTCTAGAGCATTCGGGATTAGAGTTTCCTTCTTTTGTGAGATTTGGTTTGAAAGGGAGGCAAGCTTGGTGTAAATCCATACTGGCGTGACAAGAAACTGACCCAGATTTTCTTGTGATGCCGCGAGCTCGGGGGCGGCAGCAACTTGCTTGATGGGCTGCAGAAATGACTGGATTTCTTGATCTACTTTCTCCCAGGTCTTACTTTCGTCCAATGCCCCTAGCGAAGGAATGTGGTGAAGAGTGTGCATCGAGTCTATGCCGCTGATAAGGTGGTCGTATGAAGACATTACTTTGTCCAAATCCTTGGATAGCTTGTCCTTGGATTGCATCTTCATCCGAATTTGGACTTTGGCATCTTGTGTATGAATCCAATCCTTCTTAGGAAAATGCTCGGGAGCTTGAGGGTATTCCACTGTCTAGTTCATCATTTTATCTAAGGTAGTTGAGGCTTCCTTGAGCTGCTCGTGCTTTCGCTTATTTTCTGCTCATGCTGCTAATAATGGGGCGACTATTTGTTTTATGGTGAAAATTTCCCCATACACATGCCTCACGGTCACCTCTAATACATTGCATTCTTTTAGAACGGAAAGTGGCACTTCATTGACTGGGGGAGCCTTGTTTCGGAGTTGTTGCACCTCTTCTTTCAACGCCGACCTCTTCTGTTCTTCCTTCTTCTCCCGCTGCTCTGCTGCTCGTAGTCTGTTTTGTAGAGAAATGATTTCTCTACTCATTCTGGTGACATTTTCTTCCGTGGCCATGGCGAAAGCCGTGCCTTTCGATGCTATCATCATGGGATTAGTCCTAGTATCAAGGACTATGTCTTTTCCAGTTGCAACCGTGGATGCGGAAGAAGGAATTTGTGCCAGGGACCTTCTCTTCTCTTGCTAGATTTTGAAAGAGAATTGGTCAAATGTGAGCCTGGTGAGGTCGAAGACCTCCTCCTCCTGCCCCTGGGGGGAATTAACATCAGAGAGCATGGTTCTTGTACCGCCTAGAGGTACTTTGAGGGGAGACACCTCGATGTCTTCTATCAATTCATCCTCATCATCTTTCTTCTTCTTTTCCACCTCTTCTTTCTTCTTCTTTTCCTCTTCTTCCCTTTGTTGGTGCTCGACTTTCACCTTCTCATGCTCTTCCTTCCGCCTGCGTTTCGCTTCTGCCGATGCTTCTATTTTGACTTTCCTCTTTCGCTCGGCTGCAACAGCTTGGTCTACTTTTTTTTGGCGTTCAGCTTCTACTTTGTCAAGCTCTTTCTTAAGTTCCTGTTCTACTGCGGCCTGTGCCTCTTTTTCCTCCTTTTCCTTCCTGGCCTTCTCGACCTTCTTCTTCTTCTTATCTTCCTTTGAACTCTTCTTGCACTTCTCCTCATCCTCTTTTATATTCTTTTCTCTCTCTTGCTTGGCTGTGGCCTCTGCTTCTTTCTGTTGGGAAGAGGTGTCAGGCCCTGTGCTGGTCCGGGGATTTTTAGCTAGAGAGGAAGAAGCACCTCCTAACTTACAACTCCTGTCTTCCAGGCTTTGATCATCTAGATCCTCTTGGCCAGAGTCAGTCCCCGGAGCAAGTTGTCTATCTACATTATACCCGTTTCTTCTCTCATCTTCTCCTGGGCGTTCTACATGCTGGTAGTTCCATTTGAATTTGGCCTTCTTACAGTGTTCGGGAACTATCCTCTCCGGGTCATATGTTCGGTACTCTAAAGCCCTTAGGCGATAACTTTTAATCTCTTCTCCTTCAGCCCCTACCTCTTTGAAATATTTAACTGTGTATGCACCTATAGTGAGGGGTAGAGCGGGCCAGGGCTTCTTCTTACCTTTGGACAGGACACTGGAGAAACCCGAGGACATTTGGAAGCATACCTCTTATATGAGCATCTTGTCTGTAACGAAGCGAGGCATAGCATGTGGTGCCCTAAACGAGCCAAAGACTCGGATGAAAGTATATCTAGCAAACGGAAAACAATGCGCCACTTGGCCTAGAGTCTCCCTGACTCGCCAAGACATGCAAGGGGCGTCCTGGCCAAATAATTTTTTGAATAGGGCGGGGATGAATATTTGAGAAATTGGTTCTATATCCTGTTTATACCTAGATTCCAAGAACACTTTGGTTTGTAGATGAATTGCACGGGTCTGCGTGGGATTCTAGTTATGTGTCCATCCCTCAAAATGCAACCTTGCATAGATGGCATGCAATAGATAAGAGGCCATATAGAACTCAGAAGGAATTCCTTCATCTGGGGCCAATGCAGAGGACAAGTTTGTATGCATTGAGGTTATCAATATACTAGCCCAGTTGAAACGGGTGCCATGCACCGTTACATATTCCATGATAGTAGCCCATGTGCCATTGAAGGTGGTGGCGTCGGGGCACCCGTACAATCTGCAAAGCATGGCGGCTACTAATTTATATACTTTTCTCAGGCTGGCCACAGGATATTCTTGGTCTTTCTTGACATTAAATTTGTGGCGCTCCGCCCAGCATTGCCTGATAGTGTCGACTACAGGGACTGCATGGGCAAGAGCCCATTCTTCTGTAAAGTTTTCTTCCTTTTGAGGCAAAGAGTAGTAAATGTGGGCGTCCGAGCCTACGAGTGTTGCGAAAGCCTTGCCTTCGCTATCTCGGATCACAAACTTCTTGGGATCTATTTTTTGTACGATCCAGTCTATCATTTCGGGACATGGAAATATGGCCGGATGAGCACCTGCTAGATGTAGCTTGGACCTTTTGACTTTTAAGTATACCTCCCGATCCGGGAGGTCTTCTGGAAATTCTGATTCCGTTATGGCGAACTCATGGTACACTTGGTACCATTGCATGCTGTCCCCTTTTGCAAATGTACAAAGGGTATCTCTGTATATTGGGGGTGGAGACACTGGTATGTCCATATCCACATCTTCCATTGCCACCTGCTTGTCTTTCTTCCAGGACACTGGGGGTGCCATGTCGCTGGAATCTGAGAGAACAGGTATACACTCTGCGTCTGCTTCAAGTTCACCTGTCATATTCATGAAAGAATCCCATGATAAGAACGACATGATGATAAAAGACCAATTATAGTTTATCAATGATTTTAGCTGGGACACAATAAAAATTGAAACAATGGTCTACTGGGTCGCGGGGTCGCAGATTGAGAGAAAGTAGCCAACATGCGACCTTGCGACCTTGCGACTAGGTCGCAGGGTTGCAGGGTCGCGAATTGTGAACAGGTATGAAAATGCGACCTTACGACCTTGCGACTAGGTCGCTGGGTCGCAGGGTCGCAAATTTCTAAAAACTGAGAAAATGCGACCTTGTGACCTTTGCGACTGAGTCGTTGGGTCGCGGGGTCACAAATCTCGAACAATTTGGAAACTGTGACCTTGCGACCTTGCGACTAGGTCGCGTGGTCGCAGGTCACGCTACGGCTTCCTCGGGGGTTTTGGGCGCGCGAGGCGTGGAGCGTTTTTCCCTTTAACTAGAAAAATGTAAAGCCAAATCGGTCCAGGTGAATTCAAGGGATGGTTTCAGCAGTAGGGAACAGGCCATGAGAAGCTAGACAAGAAATTGTGGTGATTTTGGGCAAATGTGTAGAAAACAGGAATCAGGGATAACCCTAAGTAAGAAATGCAGACAATAGTTGAGGTAAATTCCAATTTAAAGGTTGGGGTTGCAGGGATTTAGAAAGAATAATCAAAAGAATAAACAACAGGATGGAAAAAGGTGACTTACCCAGGAAAATCGCGCGCAAGTCGACCTGTCAGAGCCGTTTTTTCTATCCACCGCATATGAAAAATACGACCTAGCGACCTCCTTTATATAAAAAGGTGGCACATGCGGGCATTTAATGAGGTCGCAAGGTCACAATTTGAGCGATTAGGGAGATATGCGACCTCGCGACCTTACGACCTTGCGACCTGCGGGTCGCGAGGTCGCAAAGTCGCGGGGTCGCGATTTTCCAGAAAATTGTGTTTTGCGACCCTACAACCCTGTGACCCTGCGACCTTCAGGTCGTGGGGTCGCAAGGTCCCAGAGTCATAGTTTTCTTAAAAAAATGGAGTTTTGCGACTTTGTGACTTAGCCTTCTGGACTCTTTACTTGGTTTTTTTTAAGTTCAAGGGGTTCCAAAAAATTTTGAGGTGGGTTTTTTTTTAGGGTGTTGTAGAGGCTACAACAAATGGCGATTCACTGGACGAACTTAGAGTCTATGCCGATGGTTAGCCTTGGAGGGGGAGGGAGGGGTCTTTGCTGGCTGTTTCTTTTACCTTATGGTCAACATTGCCTAGCCTTTGGCACCTTGCTAGGTTGCCTAGTCTGCTGGCATGTTCAGGTGCTGGTTAAGAAAAATTCATTTCTTCAGGTCTCCGGACCGAAAGGGTTGGAGGACTTTAGGCAACTACAGGGTCCGGTATGATTATTTTGTCTTCATCGTGTTGCTCCGCTGCCAGTGAACCTCTCGGTCCCGGCGGAGTCACTGCCTGGGAATCATGAACGTTGCTCCGCTGCCAGCGAGCCTGGTCAGTACCCTAGTGGAGTCGTTACATCACCTCTCTGTGCAGGAAGCCTTTCTCAATCATTTACCCTTTATTAGTGTGCTATTGCACTTATTTTAATGTGCCTGGGGCACTTGTTTAGATGTGCTCGTGGCACTTATTTGAGATGGAAAATTTTGTCTGGGCGGATGAGGGATCCCGACTTATTTTGCTTGCAGAGAGGTTGTTCTTGGTCTGGTATAAGGACTTTGGTTTTCTCCGGATACCCTGTCGTAACATAGAGTACCTCTTTTCCCTTCTGATCTAGTTACCATTGCATCACACTTTCTTTTGCAGACACCCTCTCAAACTTGCTAGGTGGGCTTCCTGCCTAATGACTTGAGCTAGATCATATGCTGCCTTTAGGTGCAGGTAAAAAGCAAGAATTTTCCACCTTTGAGTCTATTGGAAAAAGGCCTTCCATCACCATAGAACCTGTTGCAGTGTGCCAATGGCGTGGCTCTAACAAATTCTTCCGTCGAATTTTTTTTTTTTTTTTTTTTAGGACAAAAGGGGCGAGAACGGGAACTATGGTACAAGGATAAGATAGCCCTCTAAGTACTGCTAAGTGAAGTAGTGTTTGAGGTCATGGCCATTTACCGGGAGGACCTCGACTATTCCCTCGAGAGTTTTCAGTCTAAACGTGTGGGAACCTAACTTCTCCTTAACTTGGAAAGGACCTATCCATAGTGCTTGGAATTTGGAATGTTTTCATTTTTCTTCGTGAGATTTATCCCAATTCAGGACCAGGTCTCCTACCTCAAAGTTTTTATTCCCTGCGGATTTTCTATCAAACTATCTCTTGATTCGGTTTTGGTGGATGGCGAACTTTTCCCGGGTCTTTTGTCTTTCTTCCTCCAACTTCAGTAGGGTATCAATTCGAGTCTGCAAGGTAGGGCATGGTGTACCATGACATTCTTGGGACATCTAAAGGGTAGGGAGAGATAAATGGAGAGGAAGAACAACTTCTTTTCCATACATGAGAAAATATGGAAAGGTGCCTAGGGAGGACTTGGGCATGACACGGTCGGCCCAATGTGCATTGTGGAGGGCGTTGTGCCAGTTGCGCTGGTGGGACAGCATGGTCTTCTTAATGATGCAGATCAGATTTTTATTAGTTGATTTAGCTAGACCATTTCCTTGGGGATAGTAATTTGTAGAATGTTTTAGAACAATACCGTTTTCCAGAGCAAAATCACATAATTTAAAAGATGAAAAGTAAGTTGCATTATCAAAAACCAAGGAAGTTGGAATGCCAAACCTGGTAATGATGGAATGAGTGACAAATTCTATTACCTCCTGATCATTGATTTGGCGTAAAGGCGCTGCTTCAACCCACCTGGTGAAATAATCAGTAGCTGTAAGAATATATTGGTGTTTCTTGGAAGAGTGAGGTATGATTTCACCAATGACGTCCAAACCCCATTGTTGAAAAGGTTCTTCCACTGCTACTGACAGTAAGGGGGCGGCGGGCCGCGCTTATCGGTTTGTGAATTTCTGGCACTAAATGCACTTCTAGACATATGCATGCGCATCTCTGAAAAGGGTTGGCCAATAGTATCCTGCGCGCATTATCTTATGGGCGGTGGTATCCCCGGCAAAATGACCCCTAGCTGGTCAATCGTGTAGCTCAGTCAAAATATTCTGAGCTTCATCATGTTCCAAGAAGCGTAACATGACTCCATCGTAATGCTTCTTGAAAAGCTTTCCCTGGATCAGCTGGTAAGATGCAGCTTTGAGTCTTATCGCACGTTTCTGCCAGGCAGTTAGAGCGGGGTCAAGGGTACCCTGGGCTAAGTATCCTGAAATGTTAGAGTACCAAGAAGGGCTACTCTGCTGAGCCACATGGTCACTCTGGTACATATCGATTTCTTGTTCCCAACACTCTTCTTCAACTCCATGGGAACTTGTAGCCTGTGCAGCCATTTGACATAAACCTTGTCCTTTCACGGTGTGTGCTGGTTTAAACTCTAAATCATACTCTTGCAGGCATGCCACCCAGTTGCCTTGCCTTTCGCCAAGCTCCTGCTGTACAAACAGTGAGCGGACAGCTAGGTGTGGAACGAAAACCATGACGTGGTTTTTAAAGATGTAGGGCCTAAAATGCTTGACTGCTTTGTAGACTGCATAGGCTTGCTTTTCAATTTTAGGGTAGTTCAATTCAGCTCCTTGTAAACCAGTACTCATGAAGGAAATGGGCCGCTCGTCATTGTTGCCGTCTTTCTGCGTGAGGACAGCTGCAAGTGATGAATCTGAAGCGAAAGTATATAGGATAAAACCCCTCCTAAAGTCTGGGCTTTGAAGGGATGGCGCTTCAGCTATGGCCTACTTGATTTTGGAAAAATCCTCCTTCTCTGACAGGTTCCATTTGAACACCGCATTCTTTTTAATCATTCCCTGCAAAGGCCTAACTATCTGGGTGAAATCCGATATGAACTTGCAGACAAAATTGATTTTTCGCAGGAAAGATTGCATTGCTTTCTTACTGCTCGGGGGGGGAATCTGGGCGATAGATTTCACCTGCTCTGGATCTACTACAATGCCTTGCTTAGTTATAATGTGGCCTAGCAAGTTCTCTTCTGCCACAGCGAAAATGCTCTTTTTTGGGTTGAGAGAAATCCTGTACTTCCTGCACCTCTCGAAGATTTGTTTGAGGTGGCGTAAATTATCGCCCCAGTGTTTTGAAAACACAGTGACATCATCCAAATAGACTACCATGCTCTGACCTATCAAACCACGGAAAGCTATATCTATGGCTCGTTGGAAATTTTCCCCCGCGTTAATTAACCTAAAAGGCATGCACCTGAAAGCGAATGTTCCCTATTTGGTTCAAAAGGTAGTTTTCAATCTGCCCGGTTCAGCTACTAGCACCTGGTTGTAATAAGAGAATCCATCCAACAAAGAGAACATCTCGGATCCAGACACAACTTGCAAAATTTGTTCCATAGGTGGCACTGGGTAATTGTCTTTGTTCGCGGCTCAATTCAAATTCTGGAAATCCACACATAAGCAGATCTCACCAGACTTCTTCCGTACCGGGACCAAATTTGATACCCATGTGGAGTGACGAACTTTAAAAATAATGCGTGCGTCCAACAGCTTCTTGAGTTCTTTCAGGATCATCGGTTCCAAAGTAGGGTGTACTTTCCTGAGCTTCTGTTGGAATGGCTTCACACCTTCCTTCATGGGTATGACGTGCTGAATGATCCGAGTATCGTACGTACGTAAATCATTATACGTCCAAGAAAGTATGTCTCAATACTTCCAAAATAGTTGGGTGAATGCCTGTGTTTCTTCATCGGTACACTCTTTCCCGAGGTTAATGAACTTTGGGTCCTCCTCTGATCCCAAGTTTACTTGCCAATGTACCAAAATAGAACTTTTTACCTTGGTATTTGGGGGGCCGCGGAACCGGCTTTGCAGGTCGAAGAGCTTTTCAAGTGATACTATCCCCTTAGGCATGGGGTTTTCTTTGCGTTTGTCATGCTCTTCCTGCAAAGCTTGGTGGTGATCCGCCTCATCAATCGCCGCGTCTTTGAATACTTAAGTGTTGAGCATAGACTCCAATATCTGTTGATCATCATCAAAAACGCGGAAATTAGTAACATTATCTGGCACGGAGGGTCTATATATAACTTCAATAGAAAAACCATCCTTCAAAGGGGCAAATCTAGCAACAGCATTAGCCAGAGTATCAGCTGCTGCATTGTGCATTCTAAGAACAGATTTAATTCCAAAAGCATCAAAAGCATAAATAAGACGCCATACCTCTTGCTGATAAGCCTTCAAATGCGGAGACAAACAATGAATGGTATTGCGTACCTGCCAAGTAATAATCTCAGAATCTCCAATAACTCATAAGCACCTTACCTATAAATCCAATGCCTTCTTGAGTCCGAGGATTAGAGCTTCATATTCCGCAGTATTGTTTGTGTATTGGAACTCAAGCCGACACGATATCAAGAATTTGTTCTTTTGAGGGTCTAGCAAGATGCAGCCTGCACCAGCTCCATCAAGAGTTTTGGAACCGTCATAGTACAGGGTCCATACATTGTTTTCTAGCTCCTTTGGGGTTGTAGGTTGGGGTGGGACTTCAGTTTGGTGAGAGACGGGAGTGGATTGATCTTCCACGACAAGTGTTAGTTCAAACTGTGTCTCGGGATCTACTGGAGATTGAGGAGGGTGATAACATCCAAAAATGGCTTCCAAGAAGCACATGCCAAGCTCCTCCTAGGAAAAACTGATGGGTTCATTAGTAGCATCCAACTCATTCACAGTATGTTTCATGTAAGGCTCGCTTTCGACCCTGATTTGGTTATTCCGTCCCTTGTAAGGAAGCCAAAGGTGGGACCAGTCAGTGGAAAAATATCCTTGCAGCTTGCTGGACCAGTCCCTAGTAAGTAATGGATTGTAGGCTTCCGGAATGTCCACGACTACAATGTTGATGCATTGGTGGACTCTAGAATCAGACGAGAGGCGGATGATGACATTATTCAGTTGTCCTACGGCTGGCACTTGAGATCTGTCAAGTTGAATGATCCTTGTGTCAGTTTTCTCTGGGCAGATGTTCAGTTTCTTACAAACATATAGTGGCATGACATTCGTGGAGGCGCCAGAGTCAACTAGACAGTTGTGGACGTTGAAGTTGAAGATCTCAAAAGACAGGAGAAAAGGAGGAGTAGACCCCCTGGAATTTGTATTGATGGCGTTTACGATGGACTGAACACTTGGAATAGGTTGCGCGGAGGTATTGCTCACAGGCTTAGTAGTTGAGGTATCGGCGAAGGCTTTAAGAATGAGTTCTCGTTGATTCATGATGCGAGCAAGCTCATAGAGGGATATGTTAGCTTTGGTTTTCTTCATGTCCTCTACAATGTTATATGTGGAGTTAGATTGGGGACTGGGTTCGGTAGTGGTTGTGGTGGACCCCATCGGGAGCTTGCTTTTCAGATTTGCTTGAGTATTGTCATTGGTGGGCTTCTTAGGGGCAGCTTGTTGTTCATTCCCTGGTGGCAGAATTTTCCTTAAGAAAGCCCTTTTCTTCTCCTCAAAAGATGGTTCAGGAACCGGTCCTTTGCTCCTAAGGCTGTAGTTTCTTACAAGTGGGGCCTTAGGATTGTCTGCCATGTTGATATCGACGACTGTAAGATGGTTGTCCCCTTGGATAACGTCGAATGCAAGCACTGAGGATGCCTGTTCTTTATCCGAGGGAAAATCTTCATCGTGGTCGGAAACATCATCCTCCCCTGCGTCCCCTAGGGTTTGATCATCCAGAAGCTGGTTTACCACTGCAGTCATGCTGCCAATCCACTGCAGGCATGTTTTTTCAGAGTGGGCAGCCTGGTGGAAAGAGCAGAAGTTATATTTTCCTATCTCTTCAACATTCAGAACAATGTTCGGGTTGGACGGAGGTCGGTTGGTGTTGGGGTTTCTCTTTCTGAAAAAGGGGTTAGGGGCCTTGGAACTAGTCGTGGATTCTATACCTTTCCTCTTCAGGTCAGATACTTCATTTTTCAATAGCTTGAGGGTCTTCGCTATACCTTCAAAGTCAAAAGCATCCTTGTCCTTATCTGCAGTTTTTCTTGTGGCGGACTGACCCCTTTTCGCGATTGGTTTGTGGTCATCTCTCCCCTCATGATCCATGGCTCCTATAGAAAGCATGTCTCTTTCTATAGTGAGGGTGGCTACATAGTTGGCTGCAAGTGTGGGCCGAGCTTCGCGTTTCACGAAGACAACGATATCCCTAGAGAGAGCTTTTGTATAATAGTCAATGGTAATAGAGTCGTCTAATGCCAGGTTTGGAGGAAACTTTTGCAGTATGGTAGAAAAGCGCTGGTTGAAGTCTCTTACCTTCTCTTTCTTGTGGCACTTGATTGTGCTTAACTCCGTGAGGAGCATGGAAGGGGTTTTGTCTTCTAAAAATTTCTGCAAGAAAGTGCACCGAAACTGGTCCCATGATGTGATGGAGGCACTTGGGAGGGAGCGGTACCAAGTGGCCGCTTTGTTTTCAAGAGTATGCGGAAAGAGATGGCAAGCAACATCATCTGAATGAACTCTCATGATTTGCAGGGAAAGATAGAAACTGCTTATATGATCCTCAGCCAAGGTGCCTTTCTCGAGATCAAACTTGGGGAGGTGTTTCTCCGGGTGCCTAGGCAGGTCGTGGAGTGGGCCCAAAAGATTTAATGGTGACTGGTCCATCCAAGCTAGTGGTTGCACCCTCCTAGCCCGCTGGTGATGCCTAAACTCAGGCTCATATTCACCCCCTGAACCTGATACCGATGCTCCTCCCTCATGGCGAGAGTGTTCATCTTGATATCTCTCACGGTGGGCAAAGTCTCTAAGATATCCCCAGTTGTGGACAAGAGGCCTATTTAGGTTTGGGTGACAGTTGTTAGCATGGTTTCCTTGGCCTCGGCCTCTATCTCCTCTACCTCCGGTCCGACGGACTCTGTTTCCCTCGCCTTCGTTTCCGCGGGCTCTATTTCTGTCACTTTCATTCCCTCGACCTCTATCTCCCTCACCTTCCCTAGGTGGAGGGCATGCTTGGTTGTTGTTAGGCTGGGCTTGGTTGGGATGAGGGTCAGGAAAAGGTTCGGTAGGAACAAATTCTAGCTCATCGTCCTCTTGGAGTTCGGGGATTGGTTCGTTACGCTGAGCAGCGGCGGCGAGGTCTTCAAGCATGAGATTCACCAACTGGGGCACGGTGCTCACCAGGGCACCATTACGAGTGATGTTTTCAGTCGGGGTTCTAGTATGGGACAAGAATTGCATGATTGAGGCATAACGCAAATCCCTGAGGAGATTGCGGGCAGCTGGGCGCAAGGCTCTCAACTGTGCATCGGTAATTTCATAATATGGCATCTCCATCCCTGGAATATCTTCCAATGGTGGGATGGCCTCATTTTTTATGACCTCCCCATGGGGATTTTGTGATGGAAGTTGGTTGTATGCTAGGAGGCTACCATTAGGCCCTCCTTTTAGCGCCAATTCTGTTGACGGGATAAATTTTCCGGCCAACAGTAGGGGATCTCCCCGGTAGAAAGTCCCAATTAGACCTTGAACCGTTTGGAATAGGGATCCCGTCCGGGGTGTGGGTCCGGCTACTGCTTAAATCACCTTCCCTATGGTCTCAAAAGAACACTATTGAACCTGCAGACACACGCTTATTCACATGATACGAGATACATGGTTGATGTATTAAACATGTATGTAACACTATGCGTAGCAAGAAAAATAATAAAGCATACACGCCGAAGGAGGTGTTGTCAACAACACATCTTTGGGGTTATGCTTGTAGGCTATTATGACCACAAAAGAAACAGTTCTTTATGGCGAGATGCCCCTTTTACTTCATGAAAGATAAATGACATGCTAACAAAAAAATTTATTAACATCCATTACACAAGAAATCAGTCTGCACATCATTAACACAGATACAGGAAACCATAATGCGTGAATGATGCCATTAGAAAGTGCAACTCCATTAATCAAAAGATGTTCTGAAACTATATAGAAATACACATAGTATTCTCCCAGCAAAACACATCAAATCCAAAAGGAGTTTCAACAGGTATTTGTATTCATATGTAAAAGGAATGTTGTCTTTCAATACAATGCTATATCACTTTTGAGTCCCAAAAAAGAAGATCCTTTACACTTTCCCCGGAGGGGGTTTTATAGATCAAAATTTCCCTTTGGGCTCCCTGACTCTTCGCCTGCCCGTCGGTTGAGTTGCCCTACGACCTGGGAGAAAATTGCGACCTGCGACCTGGCTAGTGAGTGCGACTTGCGACCTATTTGGTAGTGCGACCTGCAACCTAGTGGGCAGTGCGACTTGCGACCTACTGACACTGAGTCATGGAGATGGGCATGCAATAGAGAGATTAGGAACATCAATCTTATTTCCTTTGAGGAAGTCCTGATAGGTCTGGTATTTTGCTGCTATGGGAGAGACTAGAGGGACCTCCTCTTTCAACCGACGCATGCACTCCAGAGCATTCGAGATTAGAGTTTCCTTCTTTTGTGAGATCTGGTTTGAAAGGGAGGTGAGCTTGGTGTAAATCCATACTGGCGTGACAAGAACCTGACCCAGATTTTCTTGTGATGCCACGAGCTCGGGGGCGGTAGCAGCTTGCTTGATGGGCTACAGAAATGACTGGATTTCTTGATCTACTTTCTCCCAGGTCTTACTTTCGTCCAATGCCCCTAGCGAAGGAATGTGGTGAAGAGTGTACATCGAGTCTATGCCGCTGATAAGGTGGTCATATGAAGACATTACTTTGTCCAAATCCTTGGATAGCTTGTCCTTGGATTGCATCTTCATCCGGATTTGGACTTTGGCATCTTGTGTATGAATCCAATCCTGCTTAGGCAAATGCTCGGGAGCTTGAGGGTATTGCACTGTCCAGTTCATCATTTTATCTAAGGTAGCTGAGGCTTCCTTGAGCTGCTCGTGCTTCTGCTTAGTTTCTGCTCATACTGTTACCAATGGGGCGACTATTTGTTTTATGGTGAACATTTCCCCATACACCTGCCTCATGGTCGCCTGTAATACATCGCATTCTTTTAGAACGGCAAGTGGCACTTCATTAACTGGGGGAGCCTTGTTTCAGAGTTGTTTCACCTCTTCTTTCAATGCCAACCTCTCATGTTCTACCTTCTTCTCCCGCTGCTCCGCTGCTTGTAGTCTGTTTTGTAAAGAAATGATTTCTCTACTCATTCTGGTGACATTTTATTCCGTGGCCATGGCGAAAGCCGTGCCTGCCAATGCTATCATCACGGGATTAGTCCTAGTATCAAGGACTATGTCTTTTCCAGTTGCAACCGTGGATGCGGCAGAAGGAATTTGTGCCAGGGACCTTCTCTTCTCTTGCCGGATTTTGAAAGAGAATTGGTTGAATGTGAGCCTGGTGAGGTCGAAGACCTCCTCCTCCTGCCCATGCGGGGAATTAACATCAGAGAGCATGGTTCATGTACCGCCTAGAGGTACTTCAAGGGGAGACACCTCGATGTCTTTTATCAATTCATCCTCCTCATATTTCTTCTTCTTTTCCTCCTCTTCTTTCTTATTCTTTTCCTCTTCTTCCCTTTGTTGGCACTCGGCTTCCACCTTCTCACGCTCTTCGTTCTGCCTGCATTCCGCTTCTGCCGCTGCTTCTATTTTGGCTTTCCTCTTTCGCTCGACTGCAGTAGCTTGGTCTGCTTTCTTTTGGCATTTAGCTTCTGCTTTGTCAAGCTCCTTCTTGAGTGCATGTTCTGCTGCGGCCTGTGCCTCTTTTTCGTCCTTTTCCTTCCTGGCCTCCTCGGCCTGCTTCTTCTTCTGATCTGCCTTTGAACTCTTCTTGCGATTCTCCTCGTACTCTTTTATCTTCTTTTCTCTCTCTTTCTTGGCTGTGGCCTCTGCTTCTTTCTGTTGGGAAGAGGTGTCAGGCCCTGTACTGGTCCGGGGCTTTTTAGCTAGAGAGGAAGAAGCACGTCCTAACTTACGGCTCATGTCTTCCAGGCTTTGATCATCTGGATCCTCTTGGTTAGAGTCAGCCCCCGAAGCAAGTTGTCTATCTACATTATACCAATTTATTCTCTCATCTTCTCCTCGGTGTTCTACATGCTGGTAGTTCCATTTGAATTTGGCCTTCTTACAGTGTTGGGGAACTATCATCTCTGGGTCGTATGTTCGGTACTCCAAAGCCCTTAGGCGATAAATTTTAATCTCTTCTCCTTTAGCCCCTACCTCTTTCAAATATTTAACTGTGTATGCGCCTATAGTGAGGGGTAGTGCGGGCCAGGGCTTCTTCTTACCTTTGGACAGGACACTGGAGAAACCTGAGGACATTTGGAAGCATACCTATTGTATGATCATCTTGTCTGTAACGAAGCGAGGCATAGCATGTGGTGCCCTGAACGAGCTGAAGACTCGGATGAAAGTATATCCAGCAAATGGAAACCAATGCACCACTTGGCCTAGAGTCTCCTTGGCTCGCCAAGACATGCAAGGGGTGTCCTGGCCAAATAATTTCCTGAATAGGGCGGGGATGAATATTTGAGAAATTGGTTCTATATCCTGTTTATACCTGGATTCCCAGAACCCTTCGGTTTGTAGATGAATTGAACGAGTCTGCGTGGGATTCTAGCTATGTGCCCATCCCTTAAAATGCAACCTTGCACAGATGACATCCAATAGATAAGAGGCCATATAGAACTCAGAAGGCATTCCTTCATCTGGGGCCAATGCGGAGGACAAGTTTGTATGCATTGAGGTCATCAATATGCTAGCTCAGTTGAAATGGGTGCCATGCACCGTTACATATTCCATGATAGTAGCCCATGTGCCGTTGAAGGTGGTGGCATTAGGGCGCCCGTACAATCTGCAAAGCATGGCGGCTACTAATTTATATACTTTTCTCAGGCTGGCCACCAGATATTCTTGGTCTTTCTTGACTTTAAATTTGTCGGGCTCTGCCCACCACTACCTGATAGTGTCGACTATAGGGACTGCATGGGAAAGAGCCCATTCTTCTGTAAATTTTTCTTCCTGTTGAGGCAAATAGTAGTAAACATGGGCGTCCGAGCCTACGAGCATTGCGACAGCCTTGCCTTCGCTGTCTCGGATCACGAGCTTCTTGGGATCTATTTTTTGTATGATCCAGTCTATCATTTCGGGACATGGAAATATGGCCGGATGAGCACCTGCTAGATGCAGCTTGGACCTTTTGAATTTTAAGTATACCTCCCGATCCGGGAGGTCTTCTGGAAATTCTGATTCCGTTATGGCGAACTCATGGTACACTTGGTACCATCGCATGCTGTCCCCTTTTGCAAATGTACAAAGGGTATCTCTGTATATCGTGGGTGGGGACACTGGTATGTCCATCTCCACATCCTCCTCTGCCATGTGCTTATCTTTCTTCTGGGACACTGGGGGTGCCATGTCGCTGGAATACGAGAGAACAGGTATACACTCTACGTCTACTTCAAGTTCACCTATCATATTCATGAAAGAATCCCATGATAAGAACGACATGATGATAAAAGACCAATTACAGTTTATCAATGATTTTAGCTGGGACACAAGAAAAATTGAAACAATGGTCTAATGGGTCGCGGGGTCGCAGATTGAGAGAAAGTAGCCAACATGCGACCTTGTGACCTTGCGACTACGTCGCAAGGTCGCAGGGTCCGAATTGTGAAAAAGTATGAAAATGCGACCTTGCAACCTTGCGACTAGGTCGCTGGGTCGCAGGATCGCAAATTTCTACAAACCGAGAAAATGCGACCTTGCGACCTTTGCGATTGAGTCGTTGGGTCGTGGGGTCGAAACTCTTGAACAATTTGGAAACTGCGACCTTGTGACCTTGCGACTAGGTTGCGGGGTCGCAGGTCGCGCTAGGGCTTCCCCAAGGGTTTTGGTCGCGCAAGGCATGGAGCATTTTTCCATTTAACTGGAAAAATGTAAAGCCAAATGGGTCCAGGTAAATTCAAGGGATGGTTTCAGGAGTAGGGAACAGGCCATGAGAAGCTAGACAAGAAATTGTGGTGATTTTGGGCAAATGTGTAGAAAACAGGAATCAGGGAAAACCCTATGTAAGAAATGCAGACAATAGTTGAGGTAAATGCCAATTTAAAGGTTGGGGTTGCAGGGATTTAGCAAGAATAATCAAAAGAGGAAACAATAGGATGGAAAAAGGTGACTTACCTAGGAAAATCGCGCGCCAGTCGACCTGTCAGAGCCGTTTTTTCTATCCACCGCATATGAAAAATGTGACCTAGCGACCTCCTTTATATAAAAAGGTTGCACGTGCAGGCATTTAATGAGGTCGCAAGGTCGCAATTTGAGCGATTAGGGAGATATGCAACCTCGCGACCTTGCGACCTTGTGACCTGCGGGTCGCGAGGTCGCAAAGTCGCGGGGTCGCGATTTTCCAGAAAATTGGGTTTTGTGACCTTGAGACCCTGTGACCCTGCGACCTTCAGGTCGCGGGGTCGCAAGGTCGCAGAGTCACATTTTTCTTAAAAAAATGGAGTTTTATGACTTTGAAACTTAGCCTTCTGGACTCTTTACTTGGTTTTCTTTAAGTTCAAGGGGTTCCAAAAAATTTTGAAGTGGGGTTTTTTGGAGGGTGTTGTAGAGGCTACAACACACTGCTATTTTGAATTTGGAGTTTTGATATTAGGAGTGGATATGCTATTCGAAGGATGGTGACGTCCAGCCACTAAAGACACCGATGGTCCAGGCCTTGATATAGTAACTTCTTTCTGTGGTCCTGTCTTCCTATTATCTCGCTATGATGTCGACTGTTCCTTCTTTGCCGTTGAAATCAG